>CAKXYN010000243.1:600000-1114048 GCA_935064755.1 Tragelaphus eurycerus
TATAAGCGCTGTGATTTCCCTGGATCATGTGAAGTGACATGAAATCAGTACAAACCCAGGCTATAAAAGTTGACCGCCTTACAATATTTGTTAATGGATAGAGTGAGAAAACATTAACAAAACAAAACAAAACACATTCACGTTTAAGTTTCATGCAGTTACATGGCCCTTTTTTCCTTCTCCTTCTGCTTGCTTGCTTCTTTTTTACCGTTTTCATTGAGGTTAGAAATTTTAACATAACAGTTCCTCATATTTTAAAATGACACTTATTTAACTTACATCTATGTGAACACTGTTTTTGGAACACATCTGAAGTCCAGGTGTTTCATAGTGGTTAAAACAAGGACTTCAGAACCTAACAGACACAACTTTTATCTCTGTTAGCTTTTAAGTATCCCTTTCTCTAAGGCACAGTTTCCTTGTCAAGTACTAACGGGATGATAATCTTTGTTAGGAGGACTGAAAGAGTTCATGTATATAGAAGCCTAAAAATAGGGCTATAATCTGAAGGAAAACAATTATCAGGTGCACTAGGGACTCCTGTTTTTATTTTCTTTTGCAGCCGATCTGGCTTATATAACTAGCAAGATTTCAACGTGTAAGCCCTTTTTGTGATAGCATTCTGATTTCAAACAAGTTACTGAGAATTGGAGGAAGCAAACTTTAGAATTTATCATGATAGTTAAAGCATTTTTCAGTGTTTCGGTTTTACAAGATCTTTACATAGAACTTGGTGTTGATATAGGGACTAAAGACGTGTATTAAAGTTCTAAGGTAAATTACAACTAAAGGTGGAAGTAAAAAGTGAGAGCCCTTGTTGATTTTGGTGACTGGTCAGAGGATCAGTGTAACAGAAATAGTGGTATGCTAACCCTGAAGTATGATTGCTTGTGTGAATGTTAAGTAGTTAAAATTTGAATATTAAGAGATTATTTCATCTTATTAGCTAATTTTCAAAGAGCAATGCGTGCCATAATCATAATAAAAACAACTTTTTTTTTATAATCAGTGAATATAAATATCTTCCAGTTTTTAATGTAAAGTAAAAATATCCTGGAAAAAATTGCTCAAATCTGCCTGCATTGATTTTTATAAAATATATCGAGCACTATAAAATTACAATAGTTGATATTTTAGAGTAAGTTTAAACTTACTCTGTGAACTTAGAACTACTATATTTGAATGAGGTCTTTGAAAAAGTTTTGGAGTAATTCATTGTAGATCACTTAACATTTCCAGAAAGAGCTAACGTTTGCTTTTCCTCTTTAGAAGAACCTTTGCAAGATGGAAATATTTAATTGTTATTCTGCCTTTCAAATAACATAAAATAAACTGTGGCAGTTTCTGACCTTTGAGTAGCTTTCCTTGTGAATTAAGGTCATTTCTTAGTAAGTGGATACCTTTTAGGTGTAGTTAAATGCCAGTATGAAGGGCCCTTGAGATATAAGAGTTGTTCTTGATTCTTTGCTTCCTGATTTCCTTCAAAAGAAAAATTTTGTTTTCCTTTTGAAAATAAAATAACTTCACAGATGAGATTTCCTGAAACTTACCCAGTGATACCTTGAAGCTTCCGTTCACCTTTCCTTAATATAATCATCATATATGCTTAGTCCTAATAAATAAAGGCTTCTCTGGTAGCTCAGCTGGTAAAGAATTTGCCTGTAATGCAGGAGAGCCTGGTTAAATTCCTGGGTCAAGAAGATCCCCTGGAAAAGGGATAGGCTACCCACTCCAGTATTCTTGAAGTTCCCTGGTGGTTTAAGAATCTGCCTGCAATGCAGGAGACCTGGATTTGATTCCTGGATTGGGAAGATCCCTTGGAGAAGGGAACGGCTACCCAGTCCAGTATTCTGGCCTGGAGAATTCCATGGACTGTACAAGTCCATGGGGTTACAAAGAGTCAGACATGACTGAGCGACTTGCACTTTTCACTTTCCTAAGAAATAAGCCATGTGCTTGTTAAACAATGCTTTTTAAATCTCCATCACACATAAGGCACCTTTAGGGTACTTAGGAGTCCTTGATAAATGTACTTAATCTCCAGTATCTTTGAGCACCAAACATTTATTTACATAGATATAACTATGTTCTCTTTCCATTGCATTTTCTAGAAAATGTGACATGTAAAATGTGACATTCTGTGGTGTGGAAAATACATTACGAAAGATGGGTACCATGTAGCTAAAGTTCATTGGTACCATGGGTACTAAAGTTTGTTGTTTCTGGAGTATTTTGTCCCAGTTCTGAGAGAATGACTCATTTGGGTAATTAATCTTGGCTCCATTTTATACTTTAGTCCCTCAATTAAATATGTGTAAATATTGAGTATTATGATATATGATTTGACTTTGTAGTTAGACTCAGTATTGAGATGGTGAGATTTTGATATCTGGAAACAGATCTGGTTTTCTCTTGTCATTAACTTTGCAATTTAAGGAGTTAACTTTAGTTTATACATCAATGAAATGGGTATAGTGATGGACCTCAAAGTTTATTATTAAATTCTGGACACTGTCAAGCATATAGTAAACTTTAAATAAATGAAAGCACTACTATTTTTATCCCAGCATACACATATTTTTATTTCTTTTCCACCTCTCCTTCTCCCTTTACATTTTCCTCCTCTTTTTCTCCACCTAGGTTTGCAGTTGTTCAAGCTAAGCCCATGAGATGAGACAGTAGTCCCTCAACAAGAACAGCTTCTTACAATATTCATTTTGTCAAACAACAGGAATAAAATTAGTGCTCTAAATATTTTGAAACGCTGTTGGGAAAAACTTTCAAGAATTACATGAAGTTTTTAGAATAAACTAAATACAATTTTTTAATTTTAAAATTAAGTACTTTATCATCTCCAGTGTTTTAATGTGAGAATTGAATTCATCTGGGCACTGTCTATTAAAATACAGACTTTAAAAAACTGGATACTTTTTTTTTTAGACTTTAATCACAATTTCTTGTAAGAATTCCAGGGATTTTATTCCAATAAAACTGAATGATTTTAAAGATTAGTGCATGAAATGAATGAATCAATAACATATATGAGCTTAAAAATGTAAAATGACATTAAATATTCATAAAAATACAAGATCTTTAAGTTCTATTGGTCCAAAGTAAAATTTACCATGTGCAAATTTGAAGGTAACCTCAAACATCCATTTTGAATTGTCTTAACATCAACACAAGAAAAGGTTTAGTGAATGTTAAAACCCTTTATTCCTTAAGTAGGATATAGGATAATTCCATCTCTATTTTAAAAGAATGTGTGGCATGACCTCAATTTTCCTTTTCCCCTTTCCTCTTATCCTCACCTCCCTTCTGTCCCCTTTTCTTCTCCCAGCTGCAGAAGTTAGATCAATTATATTCCTTAGTTCCTGGCCAGTTTTCAGGATGATCCCTACAAATTTCCTCTTTTATTCATATATTATTCCCTTTTACCTCTGTTCCTAGCTTAAATATCCCTTTGCATCATAGGCAACTGTCCTAATGTAATTGATTTCTGTCCTTAGATTTATAATGTATCCTTGTAAAGTATATAATGATACTTTGGGTAGGAGTGAATTTTTAATATTTTTAAGTAATGTTGTGACAGAATGCATTAGGTATTTTGAATATTTTTCAGCTTTTCAAGGTCTATTCCTGTTAAAATATTTACACGGAACTTGTTGATTCTCACTGCTGTATAGTAATCCATAAAGTTTCTCATGATACTCCCATGATGGATAAGTTGATTACTTTCTACTATTGACCAACACTAAGAGACTTGAATTAAACATCCTCTTAAATGTCTCCCCTGGTGGCTCATACTGTAAAGAATCTGCCTAATGTAGGAAACCCTGGTTCAATCCCTGGATTGGGAAGATCCCCTGCAGAAGGGAATGGCCACCCACTCCGGTATTCTTGCCTGGAGAACCCCAAGGACAGAGGAGCCTCATGGGCTACAGCCATGGGGTTGCAAAGGAGTCAGACACGACTCCGCAACTAAACACCAACAACAAGCCTTGGATTGAAATCTCTGCTTTCATACTTCTGTATTAACTTGGCAAGCTCTAGTGTCTCTGAGTCTGTTTCCTTATTCATGCAGTGGACAGGGTTTTCATATACAGTACTATGTTGAGAGCTCAGTGAGACAATAGTTTTCAAGTATATGGTGTGACATGTGGCATGATTAGGTACTGCATAATGGTAAGTATGCGCTTCTCCTCTGTTCTCCATCAGAAGCCAAAGAAGGTATATGACTTTCCAAATATGAAAGATTATTATTCTCTGTAGATATTACTAAGTATGTAAAGTGCATTATATTTGATCCTGTTTTTGAAAGCAATGCTTGACACTGTAAATTGGGAAGAGCATCCATTACAATGATATTAATGATAATAGCAAACATTTATGGAGTGTTTGCCACATGGCTGGCACTATCTTAAACACTCTCCATATACTAACTCATTTAGTCCTTGTCAAAAAATCCAGGAGATATTATTTTCTCCCATGTTGCAGATTAATAAATGAAGGCACAGTGTGTTAAATAACAGGGCACACAAGCAAATTTGGGATTGAAAGATTCTATACATTTTTATGCACTAAAAATTGGTATCTCAAACCCTTTCATTCTCCATATAGAACTAGTAATTCTCCAGATGAATAGATGTTGACACACATGAGCCTCCTCATCCTCATCTTCTAATTGGGAGGGACTCTGGTTTAAGGGCCCAGCAACCCATCTCCCTGTGGGAAAGTAAAAGGACAAGAGAAGCATCCAAGTTTGAAGAATAGGTCTGCTTGAGCGCCTTGCTTTGTGGGTAGCTGGTGATGGGGTACCTTATAATATTGAGAAATCATGATTGTTTGGAGTGAAAAATAAAGGGTATAATGTAAATTTTTAAGTGTGATTATGTGTGAAGACACAAACTTACTGATTTTCCCACTAGTGAATTTATTAGCAGGAAAGATATAAAAACATTATATCTGAATAAACCATATATACTTAACTATTTTAAGGAGCATAATGTTTTGCTGATATATTCTGATGACTATTAAGCCTCTTTATATCTTTGATCTTATTTATCTTCTTTTTGATTCCCAATTCTTCTGTTATTTATCAGTGTTTTTGTTTTTAAATGAAACCTTTGTTTATTTTAAGATCATTTCTTACAGTTTCTGGTTTAGTAGGTTTACAACAATTTCAGTTCGTGAAGAACTCTACTGAAATTTGAAAGAGCTTCAAATCTTTGTAGGTGATCTTTAGGTAACATCGTTCTTGGCCTTATGATAAATTGTATATGTATATATTTGCTTTGAGACATAATCATCATCCTTTAGGCTTTCACATGTAACCCTCAGTTTGAGTTTAAAGGAAATAAATTTTCTTTCTTAAAGATGTTTTATGAGGCTTTTTTTCTCTCCTTGTGGTACTTCCTGATGGCCTGATAGTATATCATATATAATCGGAATGACACTAGTCTGAATGCTTCTTTCTTTTTTTGGCAGCGTGGGGTAACCTTGGAAATGTTCTCAAGAGTCAGAGCAAAATTTCTGAAGCTGAAAGCGCCTATAGAAATGCTTTGTATTACCGAAGCAACATGGCTGACATGCTTTATAATTTGTGAGTATGCGTTGCTTTTCCTGGTTTGGTATCTTTGAAACGTGATGAGCAAGGCTATTGTTTTCACTGCTGGAAATGGATATGATGATAGCTAATATTCTGAAAGTCTTTTCATGAATTATGCTTCTGAGGCTACCAAATGGATGGTGTTTGTATTACAATTCTTTGTTTTGGGTCACATCATTGATATTCATGTGTATTCACATAATATGGCTGAAATTTTTGAAGTAGTATGCCATATAACATACAAAAATTGGTTTAACAGCTTTTAGTTTTTTTTTTTTTAAGTTTGTACCTTAGTACTTGGGTTCATAAAATAAGACTGCTATGCATGATGCTCTATATAATTGATATCTTGATTTTTAATGGTATATTTTATCCTCTGTTAAAGAATCGTTGGTGTCAAAGTATGTATAGAAAGTATGTACTGAAAATGGGAAGTTAATAAGATAATATTTTTCTTTTTCCACCCTGTCCTCCAAAGGTAGAGATGATTAGGTTGGAATAATGGGATAATTTGGAATGCCTGTGTATGTTAGGTTAGAAAATCACTGGGGGAAAATGCTCTTCTGTTCTTTGAATGGAAAGTCCAGGGGGTGCAATTAGATATGAGTGGATAAATGCAAGTTAAACTGAAATCCTTTTCTGTCTCTTGTATTGGATACTTTTTTGTTTATAAGTAATAGAACCTTAGCTGAACTTGCTTAAACACAAAAGAGAATTTATTAGCTCCCATAATTGAAAATTTCCTGGGGTTGACTAGATGAAGGCATAAATAGATCCGGGTGCTTTATTGTGTTTTGAGTATTTTTCTCTATTTTGTATTTTTGGTTTCCTCAGTGTTTACTGCTTTTTCTGGTTCTCTGTCTATGTTAATTAGATGACTCCTATACCTCTATGCATATAGAGTGTTCTTAGGCTCTGAAGGAGTTGTCTTGGTGTGTCTATTAATCCTGAAAAAGGTCCTTCCTAAGGTCATGCATTTTTGAAACAGACCTCCATTGACAGTGCCTCCAGGATTGGAATAAAAGGCCAGAGGACCAGTTTCCTGTAGAAAGGGAACAAGCATCATAAGATGTCTACTGCTTGTGTTTAATGACTGCAGTGCAATATCCATAGTATTAATTTTTAAACTTCATTTTTAATATGGCTAAATCTCAAGCACATATATATTTTTTTAATTCAGAAAGAAAAAAAAAAACAACAAATCAAAATCAAGATATTTTAAGGGAAAACAGATAAGATGAGCTCAGTTTAACTTCCTGTTTGTACATTTACCTTGGCTTTAACCTCCTAGACTTTAAACCTGGGGCCTCAGTCTCTTGGTCTGAAGTCTAAATTAGATCAATGTGTGTTTTGTGTTGACCTGCAGAGTTCAATTTTCTCTCTTTAAATTGTGCCTTCAGGTGGAGCACTCCCTCTCCAGATTATACAGCCCCTGATGTTTACGAGATCTCTACTGTTTTATACTTCATCATACATATAATATGTGTGTGTGTGTGTGTGTGTGTGTGTGTGTGTGTGTATAAAACCATCATTTCCCTGAAATAATTTGAGATTGCATCTTTTTCTTTTCTTGAATGGATGTATCTAGATTCTCTAGTAAAGCTCCCCCCCATGTCTTCTTCATCTAAATAATATGATGATACCATATTATTGATTCATAGTTTCAGTTCAGTTGCTCAATCTTGTCCAATTCTGTGCAACTCCATGAACTGCAGCACGCCAGGCCTCCTTGTCCTTCACCAACTCCCAGAGTTTACCCAAACTCATGTCCATTGAGTAGGTGATGCCATCCAGCCATCTCATCCTCTGTCATTCCCTTCTCCTCCTGCCCTCAATCTTTCCCAGCACCAGATCAGATCAGATCAGATCAGTCGCTCAGTCGTGTCCAACTCTTTGCGACCCCATGAATCACAGCACGCCAGGCCTCCCTGTCCATCACCAACTCCCAGAGTTCACTGAGACTCACGTCCATCGAGTCAGTAATGCCATCCAGCCATCTCATCCTCTGTCGTCCCCTTCTCCTCTTGCCCCCAATCCCTCCCAGCATCAGAGTCTTTTCCAGTGAGTCAACTCTTTGCATGAGGTGGCCAAAGTACTGGAGTTTCAGCTTTAGCATCATTCCTTCCAAAGAAATCCCAGGGCTGATCTCCTTCACAATGGACTGGTTGGATCTCCTTGCAGTCCAAGGGACTCTCAAGAGTCTTCTCCAACACCACAGTTCAAAAGCATCAATTCTTCGGCGCTCAGCCTTCTTCACAGTCCAGCTCTCACATCCATACATGACCACAGGAAAAACCATAGCCTTGACTAGACGAACCTTTGTTGGCAAAGTAATGTCTCTGCTTTTGAATATGCTATCTAGGTTGGTCATAACTTTCCTTCCAAAGAGTAATCATCTTTTAATTTCATGGCTGCAGTCACCATCTGCAGTGATTTTGGAGCCCAGAAAAATAAAGTCCAACACTGTTTCCACTGTTTGCCTATCTATTTCCCATGAAGTGATGGGACCAGATGCCGTGATCTTTGTTTTCTGAATGTGGAGCTTTAAGCCAGCTTTTTCACTCTCCACTTTCACTTTCATCAAGAGGCTTTTTAGTTCCTCTTCACTTTCTGCCATAAGGGTGGTGTCATCTGCATATCTGAGGTTATTGATATTTCTCCCGGCAATCTTGATTCCAACTTGTGTTTCTTCAGGTCCAGCGTTTCTCATGATGTACTCTGCATATAAGTTAAATAAACAGGGTGGCAATATGCAACCTTGATGTGTTCCTTTTCCTATTTGGAACCAGTCTGTTGTTCCAGCATCAGGATCTTTTCAAATGAGTCAGCTCTGGTGGCCAAAATATTGGAATTTAAGCTTCAATATCAGTCCTTCCAATGAACACCCAGGATTAATTTCCTTTAGGATGGACTGGTTGGATCTACTTAGAGTCCAAGTGACTCTCACAAGTCTTCTCCAACACCACAGTTCAAAAGCATCAATTCTTCGGTGCTCAACTTTCTTTATAGTCCAACTGTCATATCCATACATGACTACTGGGAGAACTATAGCCTTGACTAGACAGACCTTTGTTGACAAAGTAATGTTTCTGCTTTTTAATATGCTGTCTAGGTTGGTCATAACTTTCCTTCCAAGGAGTAAGCATCTTTTAATTTCATAGTTTATTATTCATAATAAATAATAAATTCATAATTTCATATTTTATTATTTCATAAAAAACCTTATAAGTTTAATAAATTTATACAAATTTTTGCCTCTGAAAATAATATTGTCAGAGGGACGTTTTGCCTTGCAGTTTGGGTCACACATGGCCACTTTGCTTCTTGTGCCTATTTTCTATACATTTTCAGGGAGAAAAGTTGAACAACTAGCATCTTGTCTCTGAACTTGTTTTCTCATCTGCAGCCATTGGTTAAAAAGTTAACTATCTTTTGGTGATGTTTGTTGGGCAAGGATTGAAAGAAAAAGAAAATTTACTCCATTAGATGAATATACTTTAGATATGATTTAAGAACTGCATTTTATGGCTCACTCTTTGGATACATATATAAACTGTGAAAACAAATAGATAAATCTCCCTGAACCCTAATGAAAATTCCTGCTGGAGGAGTGGTTGTTAACAATATTGGGTCCCCCCATCTCACCATTTGTAGGAAATGGGATATGGCATAAATAGTGTCAAAGTAATGTTTCTAATATGGCAAGTTTCTTTAACAACACTTAACTGTTACCTCAAATGAACAGGCAATTCCACAGAAAAGGTGGCAATGATTTTTGATATATCGTGTTATATAACCCATGTGGTTCACAGAATTCTGCTACATAATTATGTTTCAAAATAGTTGAATCCTTCAATGATTTTTAATTAAATAGTAATAAAATATATCGATAAATATTTTGCAACCCATAATATCATAAATATGCTTGGTATCATGTATACCTAGGAGCAAAAACGAAGATCATGGCATCTGGTCCCATCACTGCATGGGAAATAGATGGGGAAACAGTGGAAACAGTGTCAGACTTTGTTTTTCTGGGCTCCAAAATCACTGCAGATGGTGACTGCAGCCATGAAATTAAAAGACGCTTGCTCCTTAGAAGGAAAGTTATGACCAACCTAGATAGCATATTCAAAAGCAGAGACATTACTTTACCAACAAAGGTTCGCCTAGTCAAGGCTATGGTCTTTCCTGTGGTCATGTATGGATGTGAGAGCTGGACTGTGAAGAAGGCTGAGCGCCGAAGAATTGATGCTTTTGAACTGCGGTGTTGGAGAAGACTCTTGAGAGTCCCTTGGACTGCAAGGAGATCCAACCAGTCCATTCTGAAGGAGATCAATCCTGGAATTTCTTTAGAAGGAATGATGCTAAAGCTGAAACTCCAGTATTTTGGCCACCTCATGCGAAGAGTTGACTCATTGGAGAAGACTCTGATGCTGGGAGGGATTGAGGGCAGGAGGAGAAGGGGACGACAGAGGATGAGATGGCTGGATGGCATCAGTGACTCGATGGATGCGAGTCTGAGTGACCTCCGGGAGCTGGTGATGGACAGGGAGGCCTGGCGTGCTGCGGTTCATGGGGTCGCAAAGAGTCGGACACGACTGAGCGACTGATCTGATCTGATCTGATCTGATACCTAGGAGCAATCTTTTTTTTTTTTTTTTTTTTTTTTCTGTAGTTAAACAAGGTTTTCTCATGGACATCTTAAGGACTATTTGATAACTTTCTCTAATATACAGAATTGTTCCTTGTTCTATTGCAAATCCTGAAAGTAAAGGAGTTTACTTGGCTCACTTTAGCCCAAGAACATTCCTTTGTGGTAGCAGCAGTTGTTAATCACATTTCATATTATCAGTTAAGTCTTTTAAAGATGCTTTATGACCAAAACCTGAAACTAATGAAGCTGTTATAGTAGTTAACATGAGATGCTCATATTTATCAATGAATTTTATAGTATTATTTATTTATTTTTGTGCTGGGTCTTCATTGCTGCGCAGGATTTTCTCTAGTTGAGGCGAGTGAGGGCTACTCTCCAGTTGCAATGCGAGGGCTTCTCCTTGTAGTGGATCCTCTTGTTGGGGAGCACGGGCTCTACGTCTCATGGGCTTCAGTAGTTGTGGCTCCTGGGCCCTAGAGCACAGGCTCAGTAGTTGTGGTGCACAGGCTTAGTCGCTCTGAAATATGTGGGATCCTCCCAGACGAGGAATCAAACTGTGTCTCTTGCCTTGCAAAGCAGATTCTCTACCACTGAGATTCTCTATCACTGAGCCATAAAGGCTATTGAGAATCATAAGCTCCTATTAGGTCCTCTACTTTCCTTTAAATAAGTAACCTAAGTTTTTTTAAAAACATATTCAATATTCATAAATCTATCTGCTTTGTAAATTGTAGAAAAAATCATATTGCTGGAAATTTTTATTTGGAATATAACTTGGAAACATACTTCATTTTGTAACTTCAAAACAATAATTCCTAAAGGCAGGTATGCCACCACTGACCAGACTCAGGATGATTCTAAGAAGCCAGAGATAGTCTTTAAATTAATTCCTATAGTTTTATTTTTATGTTTATACTTTAAAAATATAACTAGCACAATCAAATACTGTTCTAGGAGAGAAAAGAGAAAAAAAGAATGATTTGGAGAACTATTAAGTAAGAAATAGTATAAATGATAAGTGGTTATATCTGAAATTTAGGAAGCATTGCATTAAAAGATGTTAAAACTTTGAGGAATTCTTTTATACAAGATTAATTAATACCAAGTTATATCCAAGCAGTGTATATGTATAGCTTTCAGTTCAGTCAGTTCAGTTCAGCCACTCAGTTATCTCTGACTCTTTGTAGCCCCCATGGACTGCAGCATGCCAGGCCTCCCTGTCCATCACCAATTCCTGGAGTTTACTCAAACTCATGTCCATTGAGTCAGTGATGCCATCCAACCATCTCATCCTCTGTCGTCCCCTGCTCCTCTGGCCTTCAATCTTGCCCAGCATCAGGGTCTTTTCAAATGAGTCAGTTCTTTGCATCACGTGTCCAAAGTATTGGAATTTCAGCTTCAGCATCAATCCTTCCAATGAATATTCAGGACTGATTTCCTTTAGGATGGACTGGTAGGATCTCCTTGCAGTTCAAGGAACTCTCAAGAGTTTTCTACAACACCACAGTTCAAAACCATCAATTCTTCAGCGTTCAGTTTTCTTTATAGTGCAACTCTGATGATAGGATAATTTAAAATTTTTTCTTTGGCAGTAGTTACTTGAATTACATTTATGTCCTAACTACTCTTGTTAGTTGCTTATATATGTTATGACATTTTATCTTCACTTGATGTCTGCACAAAAAATAAAATGAAACTCAGATAATTTGTGTAAGATCACACACACCGTAGAGGGGGCAATATTTGAACTTAAGATATTCTGACGCTACAAGGCTGCAACGATTGTATTCTGCCCAAGCTGGCAGAAATAAACCAAGATTTTGAGGGAAGAAAAATCTCAGTATGCAACTTTCAAATTCAGGAAAATAGTTAGTTCAAAATACCTTTCATGTAGAAATAAAATACTTGGAATTACATCTAACAAAAAATATAAGTTAAAATTTTTTTATGATAATTCCCTAGTTTATTAAACTCAAGCTGTACTATTTTGTTAAAAACATCATGGGTTTGTATATCTGAGCTAAGTTGCCTTTGAGAAAGTACTATAGAAACTGTTTTTAATTGCCTAAACATTATCACATTTTGTTATCACTTCAATCCATGTTACAGATTATAGTCATATAATGTGAAATTTAAAACAGTATTTAGTAGTACCTTTTTGTGTTCAGGTATAATTGACATGTAAGATTTTATTAGTTTCAGATGTACAATGATTCAATATTTATTTATATTGCAAAATGGCTACTGTAGGAAATTGAGTTAACATCTGTCACCATACACTGTTACAAATATTTTTCTCTTGAGATGACAACTTTTATTTAGCATCTCTCTCTTAGCAACTTTTAAATATATGATATAATGTTATTAACTAGTCACTTTGCCATGTGTTCATTATATCTCTAGGACTTACTTATCTTATAACTCAAATTTGCACCTTTTGACTCCCTTAACCATTTTGCCTGCTATCTATTGCAATTAACAGTAGATTTGTTAGGAAGAACCATTTTGCCTACTTCCTCACAATTCTACTGTTAATCGCAATAGATGTGTTACATTTATTGCATAGCCTGTATTTAGTGTTTTATTCATATTGTCAAATTTATTAAAATTCAGTAGTTCCCACAAGTTGTTTTAAGGCCCGTTAAATATCTGCCGTATGATATTCATTTACCTTTTCAGGTGTAATAAATTTTCAGGGATAAGTTGGATGGACCATTGCTTAGTGATTTACACTGTCAAATCTTACAAATGCACAGCCAACTTTCAACCTTTTAATTACACTGCCCACTGCCATCAGAAATATAATTGATTTCTCATCTGAAAAATACTCAGTGTTCTTTCATTGTTATAGATTTATCCCAGTCAGTCTGTTCCAATTGCTGCCTAAACAGGGAATTCAATAGAACACTGAATATTTCATTAGACACCAGATTTCAGAATGCAGATAATAAATTTAATGTGGTTTAATCAATTCTTGATTATCTTGCATAACAGAGGAGATTATTTCTGTGGATAATAGAGATTTTGCCACCATAAATTAGCTGTCATTTTGGTTCTATAAAAATGTAAGTAATCATCTAATCTGAAAAGCTAGGAAAGGAGTAATACAATAAACTAATAAATTTAAGAAAACTAAAAATAGAACATGCTAATAAAGTAGAATATGGAGAAAAAATGGGAAGTAATGAATAAATGTAAGAGCTTATTCTATTAAAGGATCAACAATTTATTGCAAAGATCATGGACAAAATACAAAATCTCAAATATACAATATTGAGAATGAGAATGAGCCTGTATTCAGATACATGGAAGCTTAAAATAACAATGTTAGTTATATATATTAAAATCTTAGTAATATGGATACTATTCTGGGAAAAGATAAATGATTAACATTAGCCCAAGAAGAAGTAAACAATCTGAATCAAAATCTTGGAAAAATTTGAAAACCACATTGAAGAATTTTCTCCCCCAAGGAATCAAGTTAAGGCATTTCATGGGTAAGTGCTATCAAATCTTTAATCATATAGTATTTGTTGCATTAGTTATACTTCTCAGTTATTTTTGTGAAGCTAGATAAAATGGATAGTAAAAAGTCTGTTAACTGAAAACCAAAAAACAGAAGAGAATAATGACAATGAAACTCAAAAACAAGAAGCAAACAAGCAAGAACAAATAAAAGAATCATAACAGGCCACTTAGACTTATGAATATACATGTAAATGGCAACCCAGTCCAGTATTCTTGCCTGGAAAATTCCGTGGACAGAGGAGCCTGGTGGGCTATAGTCCATGGGGTTGCAAAGAGTCAGCCATGACTGAGCACATCAGTACAATGTACATGTAAATATACCTTAAAATTAATATAATGGATGCTGCTGCTGCTGCTAAGTCACTTCAGATGTGTTTGACTCTGTGCAACCCCATAGACGGCAGCCCACCAGGCTCCCCCGTCCCTGGGATTCTCCAGGCAAGAACACTGGAGTGGGTTGCCATTTCCTTCTCCAATGCATGAAAGTGAAAAAATAAAGTGAAGTCGCTCAGTTGTGTCCGACTCCTAGCGACCCCATGGACTGCAGCCCACCAGGCTCCTCCGTCCATGGGATTTTCCAGGCAAGAGTACTGGAGTGTGGTGCCATCACCTTCTCTGATAATGGATGCAGTAGCATAGTAAAGATTACAACATCACTTTCAAATGGGATTTATTCTACGATTTATGGTGGAGTATTCAATACCACAGTTCAATTGCTATGCTCTTTAAATTTAAAAAGTCAGAAGAGGCAAAAAATTATGATCATCTCTAGAAGTGCTAGGAAAGCTTTTGATTAACATCTGCCTCAGTGAACAAGACATAAACTAGGAATAAATAAATACTTCTGCAACATAATGATTATCTGTCTAAAGTTATAGAAATACCATATTTTTTATTGAAATACAATGGTCATTACGATTCAAATTCACCTTCTTGAGGTAGTGGCAGTTTCTTATTGGTCATTACAATTCTCCATATCTACAGAAGTTCTAACTGTGTTTGTTGATTTTACAAATGATTTACAAAATTCATATCAGAGCAGAGGAGGTTACATTTATTACTAGAAGTGATAAGGTTAGCAATGGATATTATATAGCTGCATTTGTGGTTCTTTGAATGATTGTTTTGATCATTGTCACTGAACAATTCTGGACAACAAGAGACTTCTTGAATAAGGTGTCTAGAAGTTGTATTTTCTTAAAGTTTCAGAAACAAATACATTTATGTTAGGGTTGATTCCTGTATTAGTTTCCCAGGGCTGCCACAATGAAGTACTGCAAATTAAGTGGTTTAAAATAATAGAAATTTATTGTGGCCCAGTTCTGGAGGCTGGCAGTACAAAGTGAAGATGGCCACAGGGTATGGTCCCTCTGAAACCATTAGGGGAATCCTTCCTTCCCTCTTTCTTGTGGTTTGCTGGGATTCTTTGGACTTCCTTGGCTCTCAGCTACATGACTCCAATCTCTGCCTTTGTCATCACATGATGATCTCCCTGTGTGACTTTGCCTTTGCATCCACTTATAAAGATACCAGTCAGATTAGGGGCTCAGTCTTGTTATCACATCACATCTGCAGTGACCCTTTTTCCAAATAAGGTATTGAAAGTTATAACTTCAACACATCATTTTTAGGAGAGAAATAATTCAACCCACAATAGCTGCCTGTTGGAGGCTTTATTTTGAGGTAGAGTGACAGATTCTATCCACAGTGTCAAGCACAATGCCAAACACATGAGTTTTTAATGGGAGGCAGGGATTAAGGGAAAGACTTCTTCAGATCAGGTGAGATCAGTCGCTCAATCGTGTCTGACTCTTTGTGACCCCATGAATTGCAGCACGCCAGGCCTGCCTATCCATCACCAACTTCTGGAGGTCACTGAGACTCACATCCATCGAGTCAGTGATGCCATCCAGCCATCTCATCCTCTGTCGTCCCCTTCTCCTCTTACCCTCAATCCGTCCCAGCATCAGATTCTTCTCCAATGAGTCAACTCTTCACATGAGATGGCCAAAATACTGGAGTTTCAGCTTTAGCATCATTCCTTCCAAAGAAATCCCAGGGCTGATCTCCTTCAGAATGGACTGATTGGATCTCCTTGCAGTCCAAGGGACTCTCAAGAGTCTTCTCCAACACCACACTTCAAAAGCATCAATTCTACGGCGCTGAGCCTTCTTCACAGTCCAACTCTCACATCCATACATGACCACAGGAAAAAACCATAGCCTTGACTAGACCGAGCCTTTGTTGGCAAAGTAATGTCTGCTTTTGAATATGTGATCTAGGTTGGTCATAACTTTCCTTCCAAGGAGTAAGTGTCTTTTAATTTCATGACTGCAGTCACCATCTGTAGTGGTTTTGGAGCCCAGAAAAATAAAGTCTGACACTGTTGCCACTGTTTCCCCATCTATTTCCCATGAAGTGATGGGACCGGATGCCATGATCTTGGTTTTCTGAATGTTGAGCTTTAAGCCAACTTTTTCCACTCTCCACTTTCACTTTCATCAAGAGGCTTTCAAGTTCCTCTTCACTTTCTGCCATAAGGGTGGTGTCATCTGCATATCTGAGGTTATTGATATTTCTCCCAGCAATCTTGATTCCAACCAGTGTTTCTTCCAGTCCAGTGTTTCTCATGATGTACTCTGCATAGAAGTTAAATAAACACGGTGACAATATACAGCCTTGACGTACTCCTTTTCCTATTTGGAACCAGTCTGTTGTTCCATGTCCAGTTCTAACTGTTGCTTCCTGACCTGCATACAAATTTCTCAAGAGGCAGATCAGGTGGTCTGGTATTCCCATCTCTTTCAGAATTTTCCACAGTTTATTGTGATCAACACAGTCAAAGGCTTTGGCATAGTCAATAAAGCAGAAATAGATGTTTTTCTGGAACTCTCTTGCTTTTTCCATGATCCAGCGGATGTTGGCAATTTGATCTCTGGTTCCTCTGCCTTTTCTAAAACCAGCTTGAACATCAGGAAGTTCACGGTTCACATATTGCTGAAGCCTAGCTTGGAGAATTTTGAGCATTACTTTACTAGCGTGTGAGTTGAGTACAATTGTGCGGTAGTTTGAGCATTCTTTGGCATTGCCTTTTTTGGGATTGGAATGAAAACTGACGTTTTCTAATCTTGTGACCACTGCTGAGTTTTCCAAATTTGCTGACATATTGAGTGTACCACTTTCACAGCATCATCTTTCAGGATTTGGAATAGCTCCACTGGAATTCCATCACCTCCACTAGCTTTGTTCGTAGTGATGCTTTCTAAGGCCCATTTGACTTCACATTCCAGGATGTCTGGCTCTAGGTTAGTGATCACACCATCATGATTATCTGGATTATGAGGCTCTTTCTTGTACAGTTCTTCTGTGTATTCTTGCCACCTCTTCTTAATATCTTCTGCTTCTGTTAGGTCCATATCATTTCTTTCCTTTATTGAGCCCATCTTTGCATGAAATGTTCCTTTGGTATCTCTGATTATCTTGAAGAGATCTCTAGTCTTTCCCATTCTGTTGTTTTCCTCTATTTCTTTGCACTGATTGCGGAAGAAGGCTTTCTTATCTCTTCTTGCTATTCTTTGGAACTCTGCATTCCGATGTTTATATCTTTCCTTTTCTCCTTTGCTTTTCACTTCTCTTCTTTTCACAGCTATTTGTAAGGCCTCCCCAGACAGCCATTTGCTTTTCTGCATTTCTTTTCCATGGGGATGGTCTTGATCCCTGTCTCCTGTACAATGTCACAAACCTCATTCCATAGTTCATCAGGCACTCTATCTATCAGATCTAGGCCCTTAAATCTATTTCTCACTTCCACTGTATAATCATAAGGAATTTGATTTAGGTCATACCTGAATGGTCTAGTGGTTTTACCTCAGATCAGATCAGTCGCTCAGTCGTGTCCGACTCTTTGCGACCCCATGAACCACAGCACGCCAGGCCTCCCTGTCCATCACCAGCTCCCGGAGGTCACTCAGACTCACATCCATCGAGTCAGTGATGCCATCCAGCCATCTCATCCTCTGTCGTCCCTTTCTCCTCCTGCCCTCAATCCCTCCCAGCATCAGAGTCTTCTCCAATGAGTCAACTCTTCACATGAGGTGGCCGAAATACTGGAGTTTCAGCTTTAGCATCATTCCTTCTAAAGAAATTCCAGGATTGATCTCCTTCAGAATGGACTGGTTGGATCTTCTTGCAGTCCAAGGGACTCTCAAGAGTCTTCTCCAACACCACAGTTCAAAAGCATCAATTCTTCGGCGCTCAGCTTCCTTCGCAGTCCAGCTCTCACATCCATACATGACCACAGGAAAGACCATAGCCTTGACTAGGCCAACCTTTGTTGGTAAAGTAATGTCTCTGCTTTTGAATATGCTATCTAGGTTGGTAATAACCTTCCTTCCAAGGAGTAAGTGTCTTTTAATTTCATGGGTGCAGTCACCATCTGCAGTGATTTTGGAGCCCAGAAAAATAAATTCTGACACTGTTTCCACTGTTTCCCCATCTATTTCCCATGTAGTGATGGGACCAGATGCCATGATCTTCGTTTTCTCAATGTTGAGCTTTAAGCCAACCTTTTCACTCTCCACTTTCACTCTCATCAAGAGGCTTTTTAGCCCCTCTTCACTTTCTGCCATAAGAGTGGTGTTATCTGCATATCTGAGGTTATTGATATTTCTCCCAGCAATCTTGATTCCAACTTGTGTTGCTTCCAGTCCAGCATTTCTCATGATGTACTCTGCATATAAGTTAAATAAACAGGGTGACAATATGCAGCCCTGACGTACTCCTTTTCCTATTTGGAACCAGTCTGTTGTTCCATGACCAGTTCTAACTGTTGCTTCCTGACCTGCATACAGATTTCTCAAGAGGCAGATCAGGTGGTCTGGTATTCCCATCTCTTTCAGAATTTTCCTATTTTATTGTGAACTACACAGTCAAAGGCTTTGGCATAGTCAATAAAGCAGAAATAGATGTTTTTCTGGAACTCTCTTGCTTTTTCCATGATCCAGCGAATGTTGGCAATTTGATCTCTGGTTCCTCTGCCTTTTCTAAAACCAGCTTGAACATCAGGAAGTTTACGGTTCACATATTGCTGAAGCCTGGCTTGGAGAATTTTAAGCATTACTTTACTAGTGTGTGAGATGAGTGCAATTGTTCGGTAGTTTGAGCATTCTTTGGCATTGCCTTTCTTTGGGATTGGGATGAAAACTGACCTTTTCCAATCTTGTGGCCACTGCTGAGTTTTCCAAATTTGCTGGCATATTGAGTGCAGCACTTTCACAGCATCATCTTTCAGGATTTGGAATAGTTCCACTGGAATTCCATCACCTCCACTAGCTTTGTTCGTAGTGATGCTTTCTAAGGCCCATTTGACTTCACATTCCAGGATGTCTGGCTCTAGGTCAGTGATCACACTGTTATGATTATCTGGGTCGTGAAGCTCTTTCTTGTACAGTTCTTCTGTGTGTTCTTGCCACGTCTTCTTAATATCTTTGCTTCCGTTAAGTCCATACCATTTCTGTCCTTTATCGAGCCCATCTTTGCATGAAATGTTCCTCTGGTATCTCTGATTTTCTTAAAAAGATCCCTAGTCTTTCACATTCTGTTGTTTTCCTCTATTTCTTTGCATTGATCACTGAAGAAGGCTTTCTTATCTCTTCTTGCTATTCTTTGGAACTCTGCATTTAGATGTTTATATCTTTCCTTTTCTCCTTTGCTTTTCGCTTCTCTTCTTTTCACAGCTATTTGCAAGGCCTTCCCAGACAGCCGTTTTGCTTTTTTGCATTTCTTTTTCATGGCAATGGTCTTGATCCCTGTCTCCTGTACAATGTCACGAATCTCATTCCATAGTTCATCAGGCACTCTACCTATCAGATCTAGGCCCTTAAATCTATTTCTCACTTCCACTGTATAATCATAAGCGATTTGATTTAGGTCATACCTGAATGGTCTAGTAGTTTTCCCTACTTTTTTCAAATTCAGTCTGAATTTGGCAATAAGGAGTTCATGGTCTGAGCCACAGTCAGCTCCTGGTCTTGTTTTTGCTGACTGTATAGAGCTTCTCCATCTCTGGCTGCAAAGAATGTAATCAATCTGATTTCGGTGTTGACCATCTGGTGATGTTCATGTATAGAGTCTTCTCTTGTGTTGTTCGAAGAGGGTGTTTGTTACGACTAGTGCATTTTCTTGGCAAAACTCTATTAGTCTTTGCCCTGCTTCATTCCGTATTCCAAGGCCAAATTTGCCTGTTACTCCAGGTGTTTCTTGACTTCCTACTTTTGCATTCTAGTCCCCTATAATGAAAAGGACATCTTTTTTGGGTGTTAGTTCTAAAAGGTCTTGTAGGTCTTCATAGAACCGTTCAACTTCAGCTTCTTCAGCGTTACTGGTTGGGGCATAGACTTGGATTACTGTGACATTGAATAGTCTGCCTTGGAAACGAACAGAGATCATTCTGTCGTTTTTGAGATTGCATCCAAGTACTGCATTTCGGACTCTTTTGTTGACCATGATGGTCACTCCATTTCTTCTGAGGGATTCCTGCCCACAGTAGTAGATATAATGGTCCTCTGAGTTAAATTCACCCATTCCAGTCCATTTGAGTTCTCTGATTCCTAGAATGTTGACATTTACTCTTGCCATCTCTTGTTTGACTACTTCCAATTTGCCTTGATTCATGCACCTGACATTCCAGGTTCCTTTGCAATATTGCTCTTTACAGCATCGGACTTTGCTTCTATCACCAGACACATCTACAGCTGGGTATTCTTTCTGCTTTGGTTCCATCCCTTCATTCTTTCTGGAGTTATTTCTCCACTGATCTCCAGTAGCATATTGGGCCCCTACTGATCTGGGGAGTTTCTCTTTCAGTGTCCTATCATTTTGCCTTTTCATACTGTTTATGGGGTTCTCAAGGCAAGAATACTGAAGTGGTTTGTCATTCCCTTCTCCAGCGGACCACATCCTGTCAGATCTCTCCACCATGACCCGCCCATCCTGGGCTGCCCCATGGGCATGGTTTAGTTTCATTGAGTTAGACAAGGCTGTGGTCCTAGTGTGATTAGGTTTACTAGTTTTTTGTGAGTATGGTTTCAGTGTGTTTGCCCTCTGATGCCCTCTTGCAACACCTACGAAGAACACATTTATTTATCTCATGATGCCGAGAGCTCTGTCTTCAGAGGAATTAATTTAGGAGGATAGAACAGTAAGGGAAATGTGGGCTGCAGAGTTGTCACCATAGATACAGTTCTAATGAGAGATTTATATGTTTGTTCAGAGTCAGGTTTTGAGGACCCTTGAGAGGTTCGAAACATAAGAGCTTACAAAATGAAAGTGGTGAGACTACCTGATAATGGGGTTGAGCCATTCCTTGAATCCTCTTTGAAAATAAGGTGTAAGAAGGCTATGAAAGTGGGATCTGTAGAAATGAGGGGGGAAGTAAAGTGAAAAAGTGAAAGCTGCTCAGTCATGTCTCTTTGCAACCTCACGGATTATATAGTCCATGGGATTCTCCAGGCTAGAATACTGGAGTGGATAGCCGTTCCCTTCTCCAGGGATCTTCCCAATTCAGGGACTGAACCCAGGTCTCCCACATTGCAGGCAGATTCTTTACCAGCTGATTGCCTAGGCAAGCCCAAGAATTCTGAAGTGGGTAGCCTATCCCTTCTCCCTATCCCTTCCTGAGCCAGGAATTGTACCCGGGGCTCCTGCATTGCTGGCCAATTCTTTACCCGCTGAGTTGTGCTGGTGAGACTACCTGATAATGGGGTTGAGTCATCCCTTGAATCCTCATTGAAAACAAGACATGAGAAGCTTATGAAAGTTAGATCTGTAGAAATTAGAGAGTGTATAACACTTGGCCAAATGGCTGGAGTTCAGGACAAGGTTTCCTGCCAGTTTCCATGGATATGTGCATGTAAGGAATGGAGGGAGGTATACAGAGAATACCAGGGAAGTTGACAGGTCTCACAAAACAGAATTCAGGAGAGGCTATCAAACAGGAATGCCGGGAAGTGCTTGCCATATTTAATATCAGATAGATGGGACTGAGAGACTTTGGTCATATTCCAGTGGCCTGGAGTCATCCGAGCTCTGGATACATGACTCGTCAGGCTCTTTAGTGATTCCTGGAAGAAGGTGAAAGGGCTTGCAGGTACCTACCTACCTACCGGCTTGCAGGTACTTGCCTACTTCTGATGGGAAGAGCAAAACCTAACACTTATTATATACTTTGATTTTGTTTTAATTGATTATTTTACCACTTCATTTGTACTTGAATACAGTATGTTGTAGAACACTGAAACACTACTGAAAAACATGAGTAAAATATAAATGTTATTACTGCATTCCTTACACATTTTATCTTCTTCTCTAGTACATATCTTTTTACTTTTTTCTATATGTAGTTATACAAGCATAATTTTAACTTTTCCCCTGCATATGTGCATAAACAGTGATTTTTTTACTCCTGAGTATATGTACAGATGTGTCATAATTTTTATTACTGCCTCTGATTATATTGTTTCAATTGGGTCTATTACATAGACAGCATTAATAAATGTCCAGTAGGATGGTTTCAAGACTGTGTTGCTTGATTCTTCATTTCCCTAATTACCAGTGGAGTTTTTTTTGTTTATTAGTTGTTAGTAATTTTTCTGGAAATTAATTATTCAGGTTTCTTACCTAGTCCTTTTTTTAACATCAAAAACATTTTGTATTGGAGTACAGATGATTAAAAATGTTGTGGTAGTTTAAGGTAAGTAGCGAAGGCAGTCAGGCATACCTAATTCTCAGACATTTTACCTAATTCTTTACTGAGATGTTTTTCTTGTTGATTTACAAGATTTAAGGTAAAAATAGGGCCCTCTGCTGCACTTATATGTATAACACAAACGTTTGTTCTTCAGGTAGTTTCTCCTAGTTTTTGCTTGTATTTTTAACTTTCTTATGATAATCTATTGTACATAACTTGAGTGTTATATATATATATATATATATAAAATCTATAGACCCTTTCCTTTAAAGCCTCCGCATTTTGTCTTTATGAAGACCAGTTATAGGCTAATATTTTAAAAAGTTATTGTCCATTTTTTAAATGTTTTTAGAATTGTTGTTTTTTTCATCTACTTAGTCTACCCTGAATATATGTTTTCTATTAAGGTGATTTTTTTCCCCCCAAATGAAACATAATGTCCCCAGAATAATTTATTAACTGCTTTTCACATAGGCTGAATTATATGTAAACAAAAGGTTGTTATGGGCTTTATTTTGATCTTTATATAACCTACACCAAAACCAAATTGTTTTATTTAATATAACTTCTGGTATATTTTATATTTTAAAAGGTAAGTTTCCCATTCTTGTTATTTATTTTCAAGCACTTCTTGATTATTCCTCTGTGTTTTGTTTTTAATATGAACTTATCATAGCCTTGTTAAATTGGATTAGAAGTCCATTTGGGCTTTTAGTTGATTTTTCAGTGACTATTCAGTTCAAGGGAGGTAAACCGACATTGTTCTACTCTTGAAGTATCCCTTCCAGATAAATGTATTTCTGTATATATTTCAAATTTTAAATTTCCATATTTAAAGTATTGTGTTTGGGAAAGTCTCACATGTTTGTTGATGATTTATTCTAATTTTTTTCAAAAAGGTATTTCTGCTAACGTGAATTAGATTCTTTTATTCCCACTCATTACAGTTTAAACTGGTTGTTCTGATTATTTAGGTTTTACTTTTTTCTAAAGATAACTGATTCCACTGTTGGTGGGAATGCAAACTAGTACAGCCACTATGGAGAACAGTATGGAGAGTCCTTAAAAAACTGGGCATAGAACTACCTTATGATCCAGCAATCCCACTGCTGGGCATACACACTGAGAAAACCAGAATTGAAAGAGACGCGTGTACCCCAATGTTCATCACAGCACTGTTTATAATAGCCAGGACATGGAAGCAACCGAGATCCATCAGCAGATGAATGGATAAGAAAGCAGTGGTACATATACACAATGGACTATTACTCAGCCATTAAAAAGAATACATTTGAATCAGTTCTAATGAGGTGGATGAAACTGGAGCCTATTATACAGAGTGAAGTAAGCCAGAAAGAAAAACACCAATACAGTATACTAACACATATATATGGAATTTAGAAAGATGGTAACAATAACCCTGTATACGAGACAGCAAAAGAGACACTGATGTATAGAACAGTCTTTTGGACTCTATGGGAGAGGGAAAGGGTGGGATGATTTGGGAGAATGGTATTGAAATATATATAATATCATATATGAAACGAGTCGCCAGTCCAGGTTCGATGCACGATGCCGGGTGCCTGGGGCTGGTGCACTGGGACGACCCAGAGGGATGGTATGGAGAGGGAGGAGGGAGGAGGGTTCAGGATGGGGAACACATGTATACTTGTGGCGGATTCATTTTGATGTATGGCAAAACCAATACAATATTGTAAAGTTAAATAAAATTAAATTAAATTAAAAAAATATTTTAACAGTACTGCAGTATAGGAAATATATTATTTCCACTTATTGTTTCCAATTATTTCATCATTTTGATATCTAGTCATTACTATCATATACTAAAAGAAAGACTAAAACAAAGCATTTGGTATTGATATTACTTCTATAGAAACATTTCATGTTAACTCACATTATCCAGATTCATTAGCCACAATTTTTGTAAAAAGAAATGACTTTAAAGGGATTTTAATTGCATTCTTAAAATATTTATGAGCAATCATGTATTTGTTTGGTGTATTTAAGACAGCAATCTATGTTAATAAATTGTCTAAATGAGAGTTTTATATAAAAAAATAAAATAACAGATTCCAAATTTTGTTGTTGCTCTGTCATATGTCTGGGGTTTAGTTGAAAGTTCTTTCCTGGATTTTTCCCAAATGTTATATTCTCATTTGCTGGGAGGCCTTTGCACATACTATTTGTTTTGCCTGCAGCATTCTCTGTTTTCTCCTCTTAAGACCTCTTTATACCCTACTCCCCATCCTTTTTGCCTGGCCTCATACTTTTACATACCTGTATACTTCTCTGGGAAGATTTCTTGATACTTTTCTTAGTACCAGAATTGGAATATGGATAGTTGGTCCCAGATGTTACCATAGCAACTAATACTTGTTTCTTTTTAGTATGGATCATGTTTACATATTGGGCTTCCCAGGCGGTGCTAGTGGTAAAGAACCCACCTTCCAGTGCAAAAAGTTCCCCTGGAGGAGGAAATGGCAGCCCATTCAAATATTCTTACCTGGAGAATCTTGTGGACAGAGGAGCCTAGCAGACTGCAGCCCACAGGGTTGCAAAGAATCGGATATGATAGAAGCAACTTAGCATGCACACGTGCACATTTACATATATGATACCATGTTTTTGTTAGTTACAGTGCAATCTCTGTAAGGCCAGGGGATGTTTAGGTAGCATTCCATCCCCAGTACCAAGCACTATGCCAAGCACATGAGCTTTAAATTGTGCACTAATCCATGGTGATTAAGAATCTGAAGAATGATTTAAACTATGTATATATGGATTAATTAATGAGTTAATAAACTATTAAATAAGTTGACTAGTGAATTCACTGAGTGAAAATAAACTAACAAAATGCAAGTTTGCTAGAAAATAGTCTCAGGTTTGCCAAGTATATCTAGTCAGTTCCCTTCTTTTTCAACTCATATTACTAGTCATGTTCCCATTTGACTCTTTGTATTGATTTATTCCACTACTTTTTCCATTATGTATATCTATGAAAAAGCCATGTCCAGAAAATGTAAGAGTAGTAAAATTACCTCACAGGTAACATGGTTATTGTATACATACTGAGGTGGGATAAATATTCTGGAATATATCATGTGATGTCAAGATCTGACTTCTCATTTCCTTTCTCCCACCAAACCCAAAATATTTTATGACAAACATATTGAAAAAAAAAACTTTTTTTAGAATTTATAAGAGAAAATAATTATGTTATTTAATTGGATAACCAGCCAACGGATGTTTCAGCACAACAAATTCTGATATCTGATATCTGAGTTTTTCTTAATCAGAAAAACTCAAATAGTAAATAATAAAGCATTTACTTCTATTCTGATTTATTAAAACTGTGATGATGTTTCATGGTTTCTAAAATAGGAATAATCTGTTTAAAATCCTACTTGAGATGTGTAAGTGGCTATATAATTGATTTTTATTTATAGAAATACGTTGTTTAAATATATCTTTCAGTAATTTTCAATTCTAATTTGTACACTTCCTATAATATTAACTATCCCTACAGGAAAAGTGGATCAACTAAGGATATAAGTGTAGCCTTTATTGAAAATATTTTCAAAAGTAAAAATTAGGCTACACTTATATCCTTAGTTGATCCACTTTTCCTGTAGGGATAGTTAATATTATAGGAGGGCAAATTAACCATGCTTGATGATTTCATCAACCATTTATATACATTTGTGCATGTAAATTCTTGAGTATATTTTAGCATTAAATTGTCCACTTGAGTTTTGGATACTGTACTATATGCTATAGAATGTAGAATGCTATATACTACATTCAAGAAATTTGTCCAAGTCTTCTGTCTTGTCAAGATGCCAGGATAGATTAACACAAGAGAATAAATATATGATGACCTAGACGTCTATAGGATGGTAAAGAAGAAGTCAGAAATAATTTAACAGAGAAGCTAAATTATAATACATACAGATCGATTAAAAAAGACACATAATGAAAAAATTTTCATTGCAGGTTTTATAGTGTAAAACATCATATGTGATTATTCAGAGTACAAATTATAGGTAACATGAAAGCTCATTTTACAGCTTTCAAAGTATCTAGTGAGTTTTTGCAAGTGGTTTGCAGGAAGAAACTATCAGGTCAGGTGTCTGGGATACTTAGTTGCCTGTGGTGATCAGTTCCAGAGAAACCTACTTATATAATAAAAACACGCAGAAGATTGACAGGGTTATCCTGAAGAAGTACGATGCCTGATAACAAATGCCTGGGGCTGGAGCACTGGGACGACCTGGAGGGATGGAGTGGGGAGGGGAGAGGGAGGAGGGTTCAGGATGGGGAACACGTGTATACTGGCAGCGGATCCATCTTGATGTATTGTAAAAGCAATACAATATTGTAAAGTTAAGCAAAAAAAAAAAAAAAAAAGAAGTAGTGTTTTGGTAGGAATTCCCCCACTGTATTGTCATGGGAACTAGAAAGACTCAGTCGCTCAGTCATGTCTGACTCTTTGAGACACCATAAACTGTAGCCCCGCAGGCTTCTCTTTTCACGGAATTCTCCAGGCAAGAATACTGGAGCGGGTAGCCATTCCCTTCTCCAGGGTATAGTCCTGACCCAGAGATTGAACACTGGTCTCCCACACTGAAGGCAGATTCCTTATCGTCTGAGCCACCAGGGAAGCCCCACTCAGAGTCCAGTCAAATCATCATGGGAATCATTAGTTTATTTGGTAAGCATACCTATCCAAGTGTTAAAAACTTTCAGTATATAAGAGTATCAGGCAAAAGAATATTGGGTGAATTATAATGATATTAGTCCAGGACAGCTTGATGCTATGAAACCTCTTGACTGACGTTCCTCCTTCCTTGGAAAGTGCTGGAATAAGTGCTATTGGCATTGACCTCTGTAAATCACACTTACAGACCTTTTTTCTAAGCCACACTACCTTTCTTACATGCAGAATTTTGTATTGTATTCAGTTGTGTTAATACAATCAAACAAGTTATCACTTCATACCTGCTAACTTCAGAGCCATCTTATTTTTTTCCCCACAGTTCATTTTTGAATATCATTTCTCTGAATCATTGTGTCTTGATTTTACAGTTTAGCTTTCAAGGTAAAATCTATTTTTTTGCCAGTCTAAAATCCCCAATGTTTGTAATGCCTATGTCAAACATCACTAATTTTCACTTTTATGAGATGTACTGACCAATTATAAAGTTTGATTAATATGGATTATATTTTGACCATGTTTATAGACATGAACCACTTCAATGGCAGAAAGGAAAAGTGAAAGTTGCTTAGTTGTGTCCACCTCTCTGTGACACCATGGACTGTACAGTCCATGGAATTCTCCAGGCCAGAATGCTGGAGTGGGTAACCTTTTCCTTCTCCAGGGGATCGTCCCAACCTAGGGATCAAACCAAGGTCTCCCACATTGCAGGTGGATTCTTTACCAGCTAAGCCCAAGAATAATGGAGCGGGTAGCTTTTCCCTTCTCCAGCAGATCTTCCCAACCTAGGAATCAAACCGGGGTCTCCTGCTTTGGAGGAGCTATCAGGAAAGCCTAGAGGAGCTAAAGAACCTCCTGATGAAGGTGCAAGAGGAGAGTGAAAAGCTGGCTTAAAACTCAGCATTCAAAAAATGATGGTGTCTGATCCTTTCACTTCATGGCAAATAAATGGGGAAAAAGTGGAAACAATGACAGATTTTATTTTCTTGGGCTCCAAAATAGTGATTTTGTAGATGGTGACTGTGGCCATGGAATTAAAAAATATTTACTCTTTAGAAGAAAAGCTATCACAAACTTAGACAATGTATTAAAGAGCAGAGACATCACTTTGCCAACAAAGGTCCTTCTAGTCAAAGTTATGAGTTTCTCAGTGGTCATGTATGGATGTGAGAGCTGGACCATAAAGAAGACTGAGCACTGAAGAATTGATGCTTTTGAACTGTGATGCTGGAGAAGATGCTTGAGAGTCCCTGGGACAGCAAGGAGATCAAACCAGTCAATCCTAAAGAAAATCAACCTTGAATATTCAATGGAATTACTGATGCAGAAGTTGAAGCTCCATTTGGTCACCTGATGTGAAGAACTGACTCATTGGAAAAGACCCTGATGCTGGGAAAGATTGAGAGCATGCGAAGAAGGGGGTGACAGTGGATGAAATGTTTGGATGGCATCACTGACTCAATGGGCGTGAGTTTGAGCAAACTCAGGGAGATAGTGAAGGACAGGGGAGCTTGCTGTGCTGTAGTCCATGGGGTTGCAAAGAGTTGAACACGGCTTAATGACTGAAGGGCTTCCCTGATACCTCAGTTGGTAAAGAATCCACCTGCAATGCAGGGGACGCTGGTTCGATTCCTCAATCAGGAAGGTCTGCTGGAGAATGGAGAGCCTACCCACTCCAGTATTCTTGGGCTTCCCTTGTGGCTCAGCTGGTAAAGAATCCACTTGCAATGTGGGAAACCTGGGTTAGATCCCCTGGAGAATGAAAGATTACCCACTCCAGTATTCTGGCCTGGAGAATTCCACTGACTGTATAGCCCATGGAGTCACAAATAGTCGAACATGACTGAGCAACTTTCACTTAGCAACTGAACAACAACAGCAAATAGGCATGAACACATATGCAATTTGTTTATTGGAAATAAGGTTTCAGTCATTCATTCAACAGATATTAGAGCCTTCAGAGTGATAGGTGTTGGATGGTGAGAATAAACTGACAGAGTATAGTTTCTGTTCTCAAGTCGCTTGAAGTTTGGATTTAAAAATATGTTAATAAAGCAACATCTCTTCTAAGCAAGAGATGCTTGTATTGTTATGAAAAGGCAAAGACACCTCAGCTTGGAGCAAAAGGAAGAATAATAAAGAGAAAGACAAGAGGAGTCAAGCTATAAAGACAAACCAAGAAGTTAATTTAGGAGGAAAATTGTACAGAATTGACTGTGTAAGTTTCAGATGACTGTTGGGCATCCACTAGGCAGCTAGAATGTGTTTCTACTACTCATGAGAGCTTTCTGAGGTAGAGGATGTAGATTTAGGAGTAATTATACAAGTGTGTGAGTTGAAACTATAAATAATTGTGGAGGGTATGTGTGTGTGTGTGTATGTAATATATGTATGTATATATGGATAAAGGAAAGAAGGACCATGCATGGAATCCTGGGTAACATCAATATTAAAGGAGCTTGGTATTGGAAGTGGAACCATAAAGTGTGCTCAAAGGAAAAGAGAGAAACCTAGGGTGTTTGATGCCAGTTTGAAGCTGATGTATAGGACAGCAAGAAGGGAGAAAATGGCCAAAGATCATGTACTGTAGAGAAGTATTTCTGTGAGGATTTTGTGTCCCTTTGGAAGCAAAATATTGACATTAATCATGGGTCTAGAAACTGGGAAGTATTATGCACTTCTGAATGCAGTAGAGGATAACATTTTGTCTTGAAAAAACAACAGGATATTTTGGAGAATAATTTTTTTCCTACAAAATGCATGGCCACAATGACCAAAGAATTGAAATTCACACTAGGAACTCCTTATGTCTTTCTTTATAGCACATAGTGAAGTCCTTGACACCGCCTTGGTACTAATAAGTGCTTTTGGATAGGACTGAATTAAACCACTTATTATATTACACTCATTTCATTATAGTGATGGATACTACACATCCTGGTGTTGATATCTAGGATTGCTTGCTGGAAGCAAAGAATATTGCTAAATGTTGTTAAATGTTGCCCTCCCCATTGCAACCTAAAGTAAAATTGAGAGAAATCAGAATCTTTTTAAAAATAGGAGCCTGGCAACAGAAAGGAAGAGATTAAATCCTTCTTCTGCTTGTTTGTATTATAGGTTTTCTATTACAAATATAGTTTTAAAATGGCACAGTGTGGGTCACGCTTTTGCATGTAGAAATATTCATTCAAAATTAACTGTGCAGAGAGAGTTAAATTATTTTCCATGTTGGAAAAATGATGGGAGACATTTTTCTGAAATCTCATTAAAACAGCCTTTAATTTTATAATCATTGTTTATCCAGAGCACTGTAGGTACATTTGAAGACATATATTAGAAAGCCTAGAAAAGAGGTTTATTAAAAGATTCATAATTGCATCCTGTTTTTTAGTGCCTCGTGTTTGGTTTAACTTTAAAACTGATTGAAAGTTGCTCAAATGGCCAGAAGCATTTTTGTTGTTGCAGTTCCTAAAATTATATTCACGTGGGCAGTGCTGGCTGATAGGCAGCAGGATTTCAAATAAATTAATTTTAGTTTTCTCAGAGAAGGAGGTTTTACATCATGGGAAAAAAAAAAAAAGTATCTTCCTCTACTCTTGTAGAAAAATGAACAGATGTGGATTTGTTATTTGTGTAGTTCTAGTCAGTCCTCTGCAGATTTACAATTACCGTGACTTAAGAATTATTTCCTAGACACACCAGGAAATACAGTAATCTTGTCTTCCATTTTATTTTTTTCTCTTACACAAAACTTAACTAATTTGGCCTTCATTTTGGGAGAAGTTGCTTCGTATGTTGGAGAAGTTTCTTAAAGTATAATTGAAGTTTTGAGGGAGACCATCTGGATATTAAGATGATGAATTTTAAAAATTAATATCTAGTCATCTGCTGCTTATTTTCATCTTGCATGCTATTCATATAAATAGTGTACTAAATTATTACTGTGGCTAACTTATATCTCATATCACTTACTTCTTGCAATTCTTTGCTCCAGAGAATTGCATGAGGCTGCCCAGCTGCCCTATTTAAACTCTAGCCCCTGTGCGGCTCTCACACTCCTATTCTCTTTTATTTAATTCTTTTTTTTTTTTTTTTTTAACATTTTTCACCTTCTAGTGAACTTTATCAGAGAAGGCAATGGCACCCCACTCCAGTACTCTTGCCTGGAAAATCCCATGAGCGAAGGAACCTGTTAGGCTGCAGTCCATGGGGTCACGAAGAGTCGGACACCACTGAGTGACTTCACTTTCACTTTTCACTTTCCTGCATTGGAGAAGGAAATGGCAACCCACTCCAGTGTTCTTGCCTGGAGAATCCCAGGGATGGGGGAGCCTGGTGGGCTGCCGTCTATGGGGTTGCACAGAGTTGGACACGACTGAAGTGACTTAGCAGCAGCGGTATTTAAATAAGTACAACTGTTAGTTCATTTTTTATATGTAAGCTTTATGTAATCTCCCTGAAGACAGAGTTTATATATAGCCTAAGTGCCTGGTATAGAGGTTAGCTCACAGCACAAACTTGATAAATATGTGTTGGAAGTATGTTTATATGTGCTGTCCATGATTTAGGTACATCCATTTTCCTTAAACTCTGTGTGTGTGAAGGGTGTGTCATGGATTATTTTAGGGCCTTGCCTCCCTGCTTTTTCTTTCTTCCTTCATCCCTGTTAACCCCTATAGAAAAAGAATAAGTACCAAAAGATGCCCTTTTTCTTTACTCCTCCATTGCTTTCAATTACAGTGCCCCGACCTTGACTTTCCCCAGGCACCCTTATTTGTGGAAGTGGCTAGATAGGGGGTTGGATGAAAGGCAAGAAGGAGGCGTGTTCCCATCTTGCTGTTCTGATAATAAGGAGAATTAGAGTGGAGAAATACCTACCAGTCATCTAGAGAAGAAGTCCCAGATCCAGCCTGGTCAGTGTAACCACAGCTCATCTCCAGACTCAGAAAATGACAGGCAAGCACTTTGTTAAAGAATAGAAATTTCAGGTTAGGGAAGTCATCTGAGCTACCCTGAAATCTAAAGGCAGTTCAGTTTTTAATGTCATTTAGATTCTGTGGATTGTCTTTGGTTTATTTGTTTTAATGATTGTGTGTGTGTGTGTGTGTGTGTATCCCCTGTATCTTTGCTTAATTGATGTAAAAATTCTCAGGAAGTTCTCTAAATCTTCAAAGATCAGATTTTGGAGTCGAAGCAAACCTGGGATGTAAAATGAGTACTCAGTCTCCTGAAACTTAGAATTGGAGAAGAGAGTGGAACTGTAATTACAAGCAACAACTGATATCAAAGAAAGATGAGCAAGATGGCCAATTTCTAGATTCTGCTCTAAAATAACATGTAATGGGAAGCATTCAGAGATGAGAAGTTCCTCTGGGCAGGGCCAGTACCTTTATAAAATATGAGGGTGGAATAAACAGAAAAGACAAGAGAATAAAAAGCAAGTGGGGCTGAAAGTATTCACCCATTTTCTCTTCATTGAACACCTCAACCCCCAACCTTCCATCATTCCAACAAATCTTATGCTTCCCCACCAGTTCTTTTTCCCTGTCTTCAGCCACTAATTTGCCTCTAGCTCCCATTGCTAGAACCTGTAAACGAGGACTCCTGCCACAAACAGATCCTTGCTCTCCTGACCATTGAGTTGAGTGAAGGAATGTGTCTTCTCATCACCCAAAGTAAACCTGAAAGGTTAGTTTTAGAAACATTGTTATAAATGGTGTTTTGTTTTAATTCCTCAAGTGCTTCAGGATAAGCCCCTGAGTGAATTGTTTCTAGCTTGTAAAATATATTCCAGGCCAAAAGAGATAGGCTAAAACTTTCATTTTTGGAACTCCTCTCGCTTATTCTTAAGTTAGAAACTGCTGCTCTAACTGCTGCTGACCTAACACCAATTCCTGCTGGTCTGTGAGATACATGATACCTTTTCCCCTTTCATAATTTATTGCTTCAACATCAGACTTTTGTTAGAGCCTTGCTGTTAAGGGACAAAGAAAACACCCACTTCGTTGAACATTTATATTTAAAGTGAGTACATTATACTAAATCTCTGTGTGCCTGTGGGAGCATCCCTATCCCACATTATAACCATATCTATGATGGAATTAGAGGCTGATTGTTTTCTATTTTGGTAATTTTTTTTTTTTTGAGTGTGTTGATTCCCGTAAAATTCACAAATGTTCATCATTATTATTATTATTATTATTGCCGGTGCCTTAACAAACTAGTTTAAGTTCGGTTTCCTTGTTCTGAACTGCCACCATGCATAAGACGGCATCATGGTACCCTGTACACAACTTTGTTACTGCTTTTTAAATTATCTCTCTTCCCTTCCAGTCATTAAAATCTCTGTAATGGCCCTTTCAAGCTCTGTTTTGATTGAATGAATGAACAAATCAAGAATCTCATTACCTCGACTTTTACCGAGCAGGTCAGCCTTTGGCGTGTACGTATATCCCAGCTTGGGGTTCCTCAGCAGTGATTGTGCACCGTCCAACTGATAAATGTCTCTCCTTTAAAAAATGACATTATAATTAGTCATCCATGTTGCATAGACCCTGTAAATAGCAGAGAATAAAAGCCAGTCTGTTTATAGGTTAAAGTTCCATCCTTGGTAATTACCTCTTTTAATTTGTGTTAGGTGTATTTTTTTATTTCTTAATTTTGCTTGTTTTAAATCACAAAATTCTCTTAAGAGGATGAGGGAATATTTGAAAGAGATTTGACTATGATCCCAGAAAATAGGCCTATTTAAATAGTATTGGTTTTTGTGGGGACAAAAGGAGAGAAAAGAGGGATATTTGTTTTTATGGGGAGAAGAGAAATAGAAAAGAGGGAAAGATTTTGATTTTAAAAAAATTAAATACCTGCCTTTGCATCATGGAGGCAGATTTGTGAAATACTAAGGGCAGGGGTTTTGGCATTAAACAGAATAGGATTCAAATTGCCCATTTATTGGTCTTGTGCTTGGTCAAATTGCTTAATTCTTGTTCTTCATTAGCAAGATGAGGTTCTGATATGACCTGGTGTTGTAAGGATTAAGTGAAGTCCCTGGAAACTCGATGTAATAGTATAATAATGAATGCTAAAGTGGAGAAGGCAATGGCACCCCACTCCAGTACTCTTGCCTGGAAAATCCCATGGATGGAGGAGCCTGGTGGGCTGCAGTCCATGGGATCACTAAGAGTCGGACACGACTGAGCGACTTCACTTTCACTTTTCACTTTCATGCATTGGAGAAGGAAATGGCAACCCACTCCAGTGTTCTTGCCTGGAGAATCCCAGGGACAGGGGAGCCTGGTGGGCTGTGGTCTCTGGGGTCGGACAGAGTCGGACACGACTGAAGTGACTTAGTAGTAGAACGCTAAAGAGTTTGTTAGCTGTTGGTTTTATCCCATTTCTAGCTGTACACAGCTCTACTTTTGTGGAGGATATTGCTTACACTCACTGGTAAGCCTTTGAATTAGGAGGAATGGGTATTAAGCCCAAGAATAAGTTACATAGATCAAAGTCTCCAGAGAAACAGAACTGATTGTGTCCATACTATAGTAAAGAGATATTGTAAGACTTAACACATGCGATTATAGGGGTTGAAGTCCCACAATCTGTTCTCTGTAAGATGGAGACCCAGGAAGGTTGGTGGTATGTTTGAAAGACCTTGAGAGAGCCTGGTGTAAATTCTAGTCCAAGTCTGTAAGCCTGAGCACCAGGAATGCTCGGGGCAGATCCTGTCCCAGCCCAGGCAGAGAGGAAGAAATCTTCCCCTCTTCTTTTTGGTTCTAGTCAGACCTTCAGTAGATTAAATAATGCCCGCCCACAATGGGAAAGGCAGTCTGCTTTACTTCATCTGCTGGATACATTGCTGATCTTCCTGAGACATCCTCACAGATGCACTCAGAAGTAATGTTTAGGGACTTCCCCGGTGATCCTGTGGCTAAGACTCAACACTCCCATTGTAGCGGGCCTGGGTTCCATCCCTGGTCAGGGAACCAGAGCCCACATGTTACAGCTAAGACCTGACACAGCCAAAGAAATAAACATTAAAAAAAAAGTTTAACCAGACTTCTGAGCTTGCTATGATTCAGTGAAATTGACACATGAAATAAACTATCACAAGTGTACTGGTTACAATGCACTTCTTGGTGAAGTTGATTTGGTATTGGAGGCTGTAGTTTATCCACCTTTGAGGCAAGTCTGAGATGTTTATATATTGGGGTTGGCATGTACAAATACAGGAAGAGAGAAGAGAAATTTGTTGGTATAGAAAATAAAAAATATGAGCAGGAGAGAGAGGGCAATTATTAATGGTTAAACTAAGAACAGGTATGTGTTCCCAGTCTACCACTGTGGAGTCATGGAAAGACACTGTAATTTGAAGCCTGGCAGTTTTGAACTTAAGTCTCATCTTGAGGCTTTGCAGTTATATTACCGTGGGCAAGCTGTTTAACTTTTCTCTGTGATGTTTTCACATCTCTAAAGTGAAATGAGTAATAATAGTTTCAGTTGCTGATATTAAGTATGAAAAGAAATAATATGGAAAACACTATCATAAAGTCATCCAGCATAATTCTTTCTCACTTCCTATTAAGTAGGTTTTTTAACTAGGACAGTATATTCACACCTATTATTATTGTATGACAGGTAGGAAAATACAGCCTTAATTATGTATTCAGAAGATAGGTATAAAGTGAATTATGCATATATTAATATACAATATAGTCTGCGAATCTTATATCCAACAATAATTAACTAAGTAGATTTGAGTAACAATTCTGATTTGGTTCCTTATTTGTAAAATGGGGATTATACCCTTTATAGGTTTATTAGGAGAATTACACAGGATAATAATTGTGAAGCATTTTGTTCAGGACCTGTTACAGAATAGAAATGGACGTATATGGGTAAATGCTTAATTAGCTTTCACAGTCCAAGTTTTAAATCAGAAGTATCTTTGTAGTGAATGCTCCATTTACCTGAGTCTTCATCTGCTTTTCAGACATGTTTCTATCAGATCAGATCAGATCAGTCGCTCAGTCGTGTCCGACTCTGCAACCCCATGAACTGCAGCACGCCAGGCCTCCCTGTCCATCACCAACTCCCGGAGGTCACTCAGACTCACATCCATCGAGTCAGTGATGCCATCCAGCCATTTCATCCTCTGTCGTCCCCTTCTCCTCCTGCCCCCTATCCCTCCCAGCATCAGAGTCTTCTCCAATGAGTCAACTCTTCGCATGAGATGGCCAAAATACTGGAGTTTCAGCTTTAGCATCATTCCTTCCAAAGAAATCCCAGGGCTGATCTCCTTCAGAATGGACTGGTTAGATCTCCTTGCAGTCCAAGGGACTCTCAAGAGTCTTCTCCAACACCACAGTTCAAAAGCATCAATTCTTCGGCGCTCAGCCTTCTTCACAGTCCAGCTCTCACATCCATACATGTTACTATAGTGAGGCTATATTTCTCTTTCTTTAGACTCTAGGCAAAAACTTAATTTTAAAATAAAAAAGGTAAAAGCTACAACTTATTCATTTTCCTAATATTAATTGATAGGTTTTTAGTAATACATTAGAAAAATAAAAGCAATTTTTTTGTGGATGCTTACTGTCCCATATTTGATAGGTTAGAATTAAAAATAATTATCTTTAGGAAATAGGATGTCATTATTATACTTTATTCAGTTGGCACAGTTTATATAAAATCAAATTTAGAACAAATAAACAGATCTGTGTCAAAAGAAAGATACCAGAAAGGAGGCTTAACTGTATTCACTGAAACTGGATTGCTTGGCAGTCCTGTGACACTTGGAAGTGATATCCAGTGAAAGAGGGGTTCAGCTTTGGGGAGGCATGTAATAGAGTTATGTGTGCGCATCTGTCTAGTTCATGTCACGTGGTTGTCTTTTTCTCCATCTCCATTCTTCTTCATGTAATAAAAATACAGAGCAGGGAAACGACATGCTCATTACCCTGTTCAGTGGAATTTAACCTTTTCAAGAAGTGACATCTTTTGATTTTGCTCAGAGTACATATAGTATATAGTAATCATGTATAATAACTTAGCAGTAGTTTAAAATAAATATCTGATTAAATTGTGCTTTTTGTAGCACACATATTATTATTCTAATAAATTGAAATTGTATGTTTTAAGTAAAAAGTTAACTTTTTATATTCCCTCTGTTGGTACTTTTCTATCCAAAATTCTCTTTGTAAAAATGTTATTTTTACCTATTATATTGAAAGAGTTTAATTTAGAAAAATAAGGAGAGAAGGAAAGTTTGGGTTTTTTGAGGAAAAAAAAAATATGAGTAGAGAGAAATCTTTTGCTCGATCCTCAGTAAAAAGTCTGTAATCCTAGGGTGACCTGAAAGCCATAGACATGCCATGTGAGACCAGGAAATGATATAACTTTGTCTCTGAAATCTCCCATGGAATGCAGATTCAGTCACTTACATCTCACTGAATCGTCTGAGAAGAGAATTATACCTATTTTCATTTCACTTGATAATTCCTATGAATTTCCTTCTTTTTAGTTATTTGGGGATTGAGAGGATTAATTAAAATGTTTTTATATAAAAATGCTACTAATGCATTACTCTTTTGGGCAAAGAGTGATACCTCTTACCATTCTGATGGCTGGGCATTTAATTTAAGAGTTCCTATTTCATACACCTGTTATGCTCTTGAATTATTTAAGTCTAATTGAATATTTTAATTGCAAATTTCATATTTGACAGTTGCCTCATCTAGTTATCACTCAAAACCAGACAACCTATGCTTTGTATTCATTCAAATATAATTAAAATAAGTTTTCCTTAAATTTTTCTATGAGAGCCATACTAGATATTAAATATTTTATAAATAGAAAAAAAAAACATAAATGAAACAATACATGTGCTTCTTTTATCAGTAGAGAACAGATAAAGTTAGTGATAAGAAATCCCAAATAACATTAGCTTAAACTAGCTAAAATTGTATTTTCAGTTTAGAGAAGTCCAGAGGTGTACAGTCCTGTGGTTGCAGGAAATTTTCATCCAGGGCTCAGTTTCCTGGTCTCCCTTCAGTTTCCTGTCTACTGTCCTCAGAGCAGGGCCTCCACCTGTTCTCAACAAGACGGAGGAAGGATAAGGCAGAACATGCTCCCTCCTCTTTAAGAAATTTTCCTAGAGGTGCTCAGGCCACTGAGCTTTTACTTCATTGGACAGAATTCAGTACATGACCAAGGCGACTATACCAACCGATTCTGACTCTTTGTGTGTATTTAGTGGCTTGTGCATACTAGGTGCTTAATTTCTAAACTCTTGAACCATTCTATACCTTGGCATTACTGCAGTTAATTCAAGCTGTAGTAACTTAATTTACAGCTTCTGTTTTTAAAAAGGACGTTTGAGTTTCATTCCATTTACTGCTGGGACAGTCACTTGAGATTTTTGCCTGATGTCTATTTTATCAAGCAAGATTTGGGAGTGTTTGTGTGTTATGAGTTTAATAGGCTATTAATTATCACTTCTGCCTGTTAATAGAGATTAACAATTTATTTTTCCAAATATCTTATTTGAACATAGCCTAAAACTAGGCATTAATCTTGGAATAACAGAAGAAATGCAACTGTAATATCATTTCACAATTAAATTATATAAAATCTCATTCTTTGAGTCATTAACTAACTTAGGAAATTCGATTAGGTAATTTGGATTAATGCAAAGTTTGACTATGATGCCAAGCCAATGCTAATTAAATGCAGTTGGGAAATTTCAAAGGCATGAATGCTTTAGGAAAATATTGAATATCCGAAACATATATGTCTATATCTTAGGAAACAAATCTTAGTTACAAAGCACCTACATGTGTTAAAGTATAATAAAATAAAATTCAGAAGAAAAGGCTCAATTCAAGATGAACATAATGTTTTTGTTAGTAATTTGACCTTCAGTTCAGTTCAGTTGCTCAGTTGTGTCCGACCTTTTGTGACCCCATGAATCGCAGCCCGCCAGACCTCCCTGTCCATCACCAACTCCCGGAGTTCATCCAAAACCATGTCCATTGAGTCGGTGATGCCATCCAGCCATCTCATCCTCTGTCGTCCCCTTCTCCTCCTGCCCCCAATCCCTCCCAGAATCAGGGTCTTTTCCAGTGAGTCAACTCTTCGCATGAGGTGGCCAAAGTATTGGCGTTTCAGCTTCAGCATCAGTCCTTCCAGTGAACATCCAGTGACATGATTCTCCTTTAGGATGAACTAGTTGGACCTCCTTGCAGTTCAAGGGACTCTCAAGAGTCTTCTCCGACACCACAGTTCAAAAGCATCAATTTTTTGGCATCAGCCTTCTTCACACTCCAGCTCTCACATCCATACATGACCACTGGAAAGACCATAGCCTTGACTAGGCGAATCTTTGTTGGCAAAGTAATGTCTCTGCTTTTTAATATGCTATCTAGGTTGGTCATAACTTTCCTTCCAAGGAGTAAGCATTTTTTAATTTCATGGCTGCAATCACCATCTGGATTTTGGAGCCCAGAAAAATAAAGTCTGACACTGTTTCCACTGTTTCCCCATCTATTTCCCATGAAGTGATGGGACTAGATGCCATGATCTTCATTTTCTGAATGTTGAGCTTTAAGCCAACTTTTTCACTCTCCTCTTTCACTTTCATCTAGAGGCTTTTGAGTTCCTCTTCGCTTTCTGCCATAAGGGTGGTGTCATCTGCATATCTGAGGTTATTGATATTTTAGGGATTATAAATTATTTTGTCAATCATTGCTATAAACATTAAGCTATCTGCTGTATGTATTTATTTTTTGGCTTCTTTTTTTTTTAACTTTTTAGTTTGGTTAACAATGTTGTGGTAGTTTCAGATGAAAAAAGAAAGGACTTATAGCCATATACATACATGTGTCCAATCTTCCTCAAACTTGCCTCCAATGTAGGCTGCCATAGAACACTGAGCAGTGTTCGATGTAAGCTATCTATTTTGATGACTAAGAATTCTTGCCCAGGGAGTAGCAAACAACTTATTACTGAAATATTTTTAATAATATGATCTTAATTTTAATTTGCCTTAGCTTTTCAGTTTCCAGAAAGTTTCCTACATAGATAGTCATTTAATTTCCATGAAACTTGCCATTACTGCAGCTGGTAGATGAAAATGCCACCCTCTGTAACTCTGGTTTTTATAAGCATAGTGGGCTTGATCTGTCTGGAGCTCCATTCCCTGCACACTTGCTTTCTGTAGATATTTTATCTGGCCTGTCATCATGAGAAGGTGTCCCTTTTGTGGGTTTCCAGAACACTTTACATTTCATTTACGCTGTATTGTGAGTGTTTGTTCATATGGCTTCACCATGAAATAGCTCATTCAAAAAATATTGATCTATGATTGGAAATTTTATTCTCAGTATTTAGTATGTGGTAGGAGTGCACCCCACTCCAGTACTCTTGCCTGGAAAATCCCATGGACGGAGGAGCCTGGTAGGCTGCAGTCCTTGGGGTCGCTAAGAGTCAGACACGACTGAGCGACTTCACTTTCACTTTTCACTTTCATGCATTGGAAAAGGAAATGGCAACCCACTCCAGTGTTCTTGCTTGGAGAATCCCAGGGACGGGGGAACCTGGTGGGCTGCTGTCTATGCGGTCACACAGAGTCGGACACGACTGAAGTGACTTAGCAGCAGCAGCAGCAGAAGTGCCATAAATTATGTTGTGATGAAACTGAAAAAAGAAAGCTACTCTTCTTTGTTGTTGTTTTTCATTCACTTAGTTGTCTCCAACTATTTGCAAGCCCATGGAGTGCAGCACACCAGGTTTCCATGTCCTTCGCTGTCTCCAGGAGTTTGCTTAAACTCATGTCCCTTGAATCGCTGATGCCATCCAATCATCTCATCCTCTGTTGTCCTCTTCTCCTGCCCTTAATCTTTCTAATCGTCAGAGTCTTTTCCAATGAGTTGGTTCTTTGCATCAGTGGTCAAAGTATTTGAGTTTCAACGTCAGCACCAATCCTTCAGTGAATATTCAGGGTTGATTTCCTTTATGATTGACTGGCTTGATCTCCTTGCAGTTCAAGGGACTCTCAAGAGTCTTCACCAACACTACAGTTTGAAAGCATCAGTTCTTTTGTGCTCAGCCTTCTTTATGGTCCAACTCTCACATGTGTACATGAGTACTGGGGAGAAAAATAGCTTTGACTAGATGGATCTTTGTCAGCTAAGTGATGTCTCTGTTTTTTAATATACTGTCTAGGTTTGTCATAGTTTTTCTTTCAAGGAGCAAGCATTTTTAATTTTTGTGGCTGCAGTCACTATCCACAGTGATTTTGGAGCCCAAGAAAATAAAGTCTGTCACTGTTTCCACTAATTCCCCATCTATTTGCCATCAAGTAATGGAACCAGAAGTTTTTTGAATTTTGAGTTTTAAGCCAGCTTTTTTACTCTCCTCTTTCACCCTCATCAAGAGGCTCTTAAGTTCCTCTTTACTTTCTGCCATTACAGTGGAACTTCTGTATATCTGAGGTTGTTGATATTTCTCCCGGCATTTTTGATTCTAGCTTGTGATTCATCCAGCCTGGCATTTCACATTATGAACTCTGCATGTAAGTTAAATGAGCAGGGTGACAATACAAAGCTTTGTCGTACTCCTTTCCCAATTTTGAACCAGTCCGTTGTTCCATGTCTGGTTCTAACTGTTGCTTCTTGACTCGCATACAGATTTGTCAGGATGCAGATAAGGTGATCTGGTATTCCCAATGCTTTAAGAATTTTCCATTTTACTACTTTTTAGTATTTTCCTGGTTTTAACGGTTCACAGCACTATGTCAACCACATCCTGTTTCACCCATGGTCTGTGTTAAGTGTCCGCTTCACTCAATGCAATACATATTCTTGAGAAGTATATTTTTCTTCTGCTAATGTGCTTTATTAATACCAACTTTGAACACGTCAGATTTCAACCATTTTAAAGACCTTTGTTTGAACCTGAGGCAAAATGTAGCTTTACTTGAAAATCCCTATGTTTTGACAGGTCTATATTGAGGGCAACTTTCTATTAATACCAAAAGCCACTGACATTTTGTTTGACTGTACTGACAGTGGTGGGGAATGGCATGCTTTAAAAAAATGAGAAAATGTATTCTTCCGTATTTTTATATGAAAAGTCAGTAGAAATGATGGTGGTTTTTATTTAAAAAATAATTTCTTCCCTGTATTTTGCCTTTTTACATTATGTGTTCTTTATATAGTTCATGTATGTGATTATCGAATACATGAGGACCCTATGTTCTAAAGAAATGCATTGTGGTTAGTACGTATGAAATACTAAATGTAGTTTCTTAACCTAAGCACTACTGGCATTTGGGGCCAGAGATGGCTTTGCTTTGAGGTGACTGTCTTGTGTGTTCTAACGTGTTTACATTTTTAATGGCATACCTGACCTCTACCCACGAGATCCTAATAGCATCCACCAGTTGTGACAGGCATACACGTTTTCAGACGTTGCCCAGTGTTCCCTGGGTGACAGTCATCCCTGAGTGAGAAGCACTGTGCTAAAAAAAAAAAAAAAAAAAAAAGTGTTCCCCTTCTGTCTCTGTCAATATGTAGAATCAGCCAGAGGTCCTATGCCTATTCATACTCACTGTTTGTTTTTAACTATGTCCTATCCACTGTTACCATGGATTTGACTGGTTTTCATTTATCAAATGTCTAGAGTCTTGTGATTTTTTGAAAAAAGATATTTAGACAAAGACAGGGTTGTTGGGGGAGACTAGGGTAATGATGGGCAAAACTTTCACAAGAAAAAGAAAGTCTCCACCCTCAATGGTAATTCCTAGAACATGATCAAAATCAGGTTAACAAAATGCTGAAATATTTTAAAACAGGACATTTTGTTGTTTTTTTTACTTTAAGTAAAGTGGTCTTTAGTCTAAGTATTAGAGTGAATAGTACTTTGTATATCCAATTGTATTTTCTTCCTTCAACTGTAACAAGTATTTATTCTTTCTTTCTCCAATTTGTATCTTCACTGACTGCTTTATTCCAGTGACTGTGGTTCTGAAAGATAAGTCATTTGGGGGAAAATATGAGAATTAATATATTTCAACCTATTAAAATACAGAGAAAAGGAAAGATATAAACATCTAAATGCAGAGTTCCAAAGAATAGCAAGAAGAGATAAGAAAGCCTTCTTCAGTGACCAATGCAAAGAAATAGAGGAAAACAACAGAATGGGAAAGACTAGGGATCTCTTCAAGAAAATCAGAGATACCAAAGGAACATTTCATGCAAAGACGGGCACGATAAAGGACAGAGATGGTGTGGACCTAACAGAAGCAGAAGATATTAAGAAGAGGTGGCAGGAATACACAGAAGAACTGTACAAAAAAGAGTTTCAAGACCCAGATAATCATGATGATGTGATCACTGACCTAGAGCCAGACATCTTGAAATGTGAAGTCAAGTGGGCCTTAGAAAGCATCACTACGAACAAAGCTAGTGGAGGTGATGGAATTCCAGTGGAGCTATTCCAAGTCCTGAAAGATGATGCTGTGAAAGTGCTGCACTCAATATGCCAGCAAATTTGGAAAACTCAGCAGTGGCCACAAGATTGGAAAAGATCAGTTTTCATCCCAATCCCAAAGAAAGGCAATGCCAAAGAATGCTCAAACTACCGCACAATTGCACTCATCTCACACGCTAGTAAAGTAATGCTCAAAATTCTCCAAGCCAGGCGTCAGCAATATGTGAACCGTGAACTTCCTGATGTTCAAGCTGGTTTTAGAAAAGGCAGAGGAACCAGAGATCAAATTGCCAACATCCGCTGGATCATGGAAAAAGCAAGAGAGTTCCAGAAAAACATCTATTTCTGCTTTATTGACTATGCCAAAGCCTTTGACTGTGTGGATCACAATAAACTATGGAAAATTCTGAGAGAGATGGGAATACCAGACCACCTGATCTGCCTCTTAAGAAATCTGTATGCAGGTCAGGAAGCAACAGTTAGAACTGGTCATGGAACAACAGACTGGTTCCAAATAGGAAAAGGAGTATGTCAAGGCTGCATATTGTCACCCTGTTTATTTAACTTATATGCAGAGTACATCATGAGAAATGCTGGACTGGAAGAAACACAAGTTGGAATCAAGATTGCCGGGAGAAATATCAATAACCTCAGATATGCAGATGACACGACTCATATGGCAGAAAGTGAAGAGGGGCTAAAAAGCCTCTTGATGAAAGTGAAAGTGGAGAGTGAAAAGGTTGGCTTAAAGCTCAACATTCAGAAAACGAAGATCATAGCATCTGGTCCCATCACTGCATGGGAAATAGATGGGGAAACAGTGGAAACAGTGTCAGACTTTGTTTTTCTGAGCTCCAAAATCACTGCAGATGGTGACTGCAGCCATGAAATTAAAAGACGCTTACTCCTTGGAAGGAAAGTTATGACCAACCTAGATAGCATATTCAAAAGCAGAGACATTACTTTACCAACAAAGGTTCGCCGAGTCAAGGCTATGGTCTTTCCTGTGGTCATGTATGGATGTGAGAGCTGGACTGTGAAGAAAGCTGAGCGCCGAAGAATTGATGCTTTTGAACTGTGGTGTTGGAGAAGACTCTTGAGAGTCCCTTGGACTGCAAGAAGATCCAACCAGTCCATTCTGAAGGAGATCAATCCTGGAATTTCTTTAGAAGGAATGATGCTAAAGCTGAAACTCCAGTATTTTGGCCACCTCATGCGAAGAGTTGACTCATTGGAGAAGACTCTGATGCTGGGAGGGATTGGGGGCAGGAGGAGAAGGGGACGACAGAGGATGAGATGGCTGGATGGCATCACTGACTCGATGGATGCGAGTCTGGGTGACCTCCGGGAGCTGGTGATGGACAGGGAGGCCTGGCGTGCTGCGGTTCATGGGGTCGCAAAGAGTCGGACACGACTGAGCGACTGATCTGATCTGATAATATATCCACTTACACATAAAGGTGTGTGCCACTACTTATTAGAGATCAGCAACGTTTTTTCAATTTCTCACCCAAAAGACACTTTGCTGCTAAGTTACCCCAGTCGTGTCTGACTCTGTGTGACCCCATAGATGGCAGCCCACCAACTCCCCCATCCCTGGGATTCTCCAGGCAAGAACACTGGAGTGGGTTGCCATTTCCTTCTCCAGTGCATGAAAGTGAAAAGTGAAAGTGAAGTCGCTGAGTCATGTCTGACTCTTAGCTACCCCATGAACTGCAGCCTACCAGGCTCCTCCATCCATGGGATTTTCTAGGCAAGAGTGCTGGAGTGGGGTGCCATTGCCTTCTCCAAAAGACAGTTTAAGTTTACATTAATGTATAGCATAGGCCAGTTTCCTTAATTGCTAAGCAACTTATCATATAAGTAAAACTATTTTTTTACTAGATTCTGGTTTGATGGTATATTAAAATGTATTGTTGTTTTTAATGTACTACATAGAAACTTAAGGACTTTATTGACATGATCAGCATGTAAACAAACTGTGTCATCTATTTTAAACAGCTATGGAAAAGCTTTTGCTATGAATGCTGTATTAAAATACAGATCCTCCTTTATAATCTGACAGCTGGGCTTGAATTGTGGGACACTTCTTGCTAGTGGTGTGTCCTTTAGTATGTTGCTAAATTTTTCTTACCCCAAGTCCATCATCTGTAAAATGGAGCTAGTATAATATCCTGTCTCACAATATTATTGATGATTAATAATTAAGTTAATATATGTAAATGTAAAGTATTGTATATAACATCATAAGTGCCAAGTAAGTTTAGCTCTTTCTTTTACCATGACTTATATGATGTGAAGGATTTCTATCCCACTGTCCAGTCTTCAGTAAAATAAGGAACGGATTCAGTAAATGTGGAAAACAGCAGGAACAGAGCATTATTATTAATTGACCCAGATTCATCCTGAATTGACAAAATGGCATTTTGAGTCCTTTTGAGTACATAAGTTCAAGTTCACATTATACAAAATCTGGAGAATTTTGGAGCAAATGAAACCATAATCCAGAACCCATGCATCTATAATTGAATTATCTTCTTCTCTCTCTTCTTTTTTACTTTCAGAAAGAGCATGGGATTTATTGTCAGAGAAACTATGTTCTGGTCCTGCCTTTGCCTCTTATTAACCAGAAAACCTAAAGTTTAGTTGGTAAATTCTCTGTGGACCTCTTTTCCTGCATAACATAGGGCTGATGATGATACCTTTTATTGCTGGCTAACTACTGCTTACTTTCAACTCTCTGCCAATGGCACTTGGGCTCCATGAATCTTCCCTTGTCCATTCCTGAACTAGAGTGGTGTTACTCCTCTGTCCTCCATCATAGTAATTTTCCACACGATTTATTTTCTTATCTGTCTCCCTGACTAGATAGTACATCCACAGGCAAGTGCATTTGCCTTGTTCATATTTGCAGCAGGTGTACTAGGGTATAGTTGATACTCAACTAAATCCTTAGCCATAAAAAACTGGTCACTATAGTTGTCTAACTTGGACTCACTCCATTACTAACTTTATTCAGATATACAGAGGGTGATGCTCTCTAATTCAAAGAGCTACTTTATATATAATCCTGGTGACTTGCTACTACATCACTGTGTGTGACTAGTTTTCTCCAAAGAATGAGGCAGGCTGGACAGGATTGTCTAGGAGTGGTTATCATGTAGTATTTTATGAGTTGGAAAATGACATGACTGTAATACATCAGCATCAGGGAGCCCATGAGGCTTAATACATCATTTTCAAGGTTTATGGGCTTTAGGCACATTTTCAAAGATATGTGCTCATCACCTCATGTTCTTTCTGTCTAGCCTAACAGCATATTTGCCCTTTAGAAATGTAATTATATGCAGACTAATTAGTGGGCAATTGCAGTTATTTAGGTGACAGGAAAGATAAAAATTGCTCTGCTAGATCTATAAAAGTGAACCTTGAAGGGCCACAGGGAAGAGCCTTAGAAAATAAGAACTGGTAGGCTTTGGAGACTTCTTTAAACTTGGGCTTGTGAGAGTGAGTGAAAAGTCAAGAGTGATAGGTTCCTGATTTTAGGCAATGGCATGAATGATGGTGCTGATTGCTGAGGGAAGATTTTTTTCTTCATCTATCTCATTTATCTCTTTATATAATTTTAAGTGGGAGATATTGCTTTTGGGTTTTGTATATATTGGTTTTGAAACTCCAGCAAGCACCTAGATTGACGTAGCTGAGTAAGGTGCTGGATTTGCAACAGATCTGAATGTCAGTAGAGAAATCATTATTTTAGAATTGAAAACAGTCAGCATATGAGCTGGATGTATGTGTGTCATCATGCAGAGACTGTGCTTATCAAGAAAAGGAGAAAAAGACAACAATCTGTGAATTATCAACCTCTTTTAAAAGAATATATGAATAAAGATGTGCTTTTCTTCATACTCTGAAGTTTCAGGGATATAGAACTAAGGAAGACCAGCTTTCCAGAAACTAAGGAAACACAAAGTTTCAGGAAGGAAAATGGGTTTAATAGTCACAAATGCTACAGTTGAGTAGGGCGTTCATATAGGCAAACTCTTGGGGGAGTTTAATTGTTAGTGGAAATTTGATTATGACATTTCAGCTGAATTCTAGGAAAGAGCCTAGATTGGATTTAGGGGTAAATGGGATTTGAGTCATTGGACATGCACACCACAGACCATTATGAAAGAAAAATCTGACTTTGGAGGGAAGCATGACAGTAAGAAGTAAAGAGCTGGATGCAGGAATGATAAGGTGGTAAGGTTTTATCTTCTCCCCTCTCCTAAGAGGCAAACAAACATTTTTGTAGTCTTGAGGGAAAGGAAATTGCATTGGGGAAAAAGATTGAAGATACTGGATAAGGAGGGACTCATGGGAGAACTTGAGTTCCTAAGGAAAGTAGGAAGACTTGGGTTAAGATAAATTTCTCCTCTGATGACATTAGCTTTTTATCAGAGAAGTGCCTCTTTATCTGGACCTCAAAGGAAAGACACTTAAGATTGTAAATAAGTTTCTGAAATGAGATAGTATATATGAGCTTAGTTAATTGGAAAACCTTTTGTCTAAATTATTTTTATAAAGGATATTTTTTTTTGTGGAAAGTATGTAAGTGTTCTTTCTCTTTATCAATTTTACTTGCTTTTAAAGACAACTGAACATTTTCACAGACTCTTGAATACTGCAGGAAGCTTTGTTTTCCCTTGTACCTGGCAGCAGCAAAGTGTACTTAACAGCAAATCATATCAATTTTGTAATCAAATTGTTGCTCAAAAGTTTTAATAGATATGTACATTTCTGTGAATATGTAACTCTTAATATGATTTGAAGTGGTTTCATCTATTCACAAGGCTCTTTTAACAATAGAAATAATGAGGTTAATCTATGCTAATAAAACAAGTGAACCAACTTTAATTTCATGATTTACTTCATTATTTTTCAATCATGCCCATTAAATAATAAGCTGAGTATTTAAAAATACCCTACAAAATAAGTTTCTACCAGGAGGCTTCTCGTTTTTCAAACCTCCATTTTACTGCCTTTTGAAGACCTCAGGAGCTGGCAAGTGGAATCTGCAGTTTGAGGCTGGTGACAGTAGTACTCAGGTCCAAGAGAGGGGCCAAATGTCTGCAAGACACTTGCTGATTCTAAGAGAGCAAAGACAGGTCACAGAGCCCTTTGTGAGAGCTTTCAGAACTTAGTTCCAGGTCCCTGACACTGTATTTTCACAGACATAATAGTCTGGAAGCTCTGGGATAATCCATATGGCTAGTCACTGCTGAAGCAGCCTCCTAGGGAAGAGCATAGACTCTTGAGGGTCTGTAGACAAAAGCACATCTCACAGTGGTGAGCTGAAGTTTGCTCACTGCTCTGAAATTCAAGCTTATTTGCCCAAAGCCAAATAATAAAGAAGTAACTAGGTGTATGGCCTTCAGTCTGTGTTCTTTGATGGAAAATGGTTAGATTCTGACTCCATCCTGTTGACCCGGGTTACCTGTTGCTTTTTGGGCAATTGTGGGCCAGTATTTCCCAAACAGTAGGGCCAGTGGGTGAGGCATCTTAAGTTTAAATGTGTGTGTGTGTCTATATATATAGTTCAGTTTTAAATATATATATATATATATATATATATAAGAGAGAGAGAGAGAGAGAGAGAGAGAGAGAGAGAGAGTTCAGTTGCTAAGTTGTATCCGGACTCTTAGCAACCTCATGGACTGCAGCATACCAGGTCTTCCTGTCCCTTACTATCTCCTGCAGTTTGCCTAAGTTCATGTCCATTGAGTTGATGATATTATCCAACCATCTTATCCTCTGCCACCCTCTTCTCCTTCTGCCTTCAATCTTAACCCTAACCCTAGCAGCAGGGTCTTTTGCAGTGAGTTTGCTCTATGCATCAGGTGGCCAAAATATTGGAGCTTCAGCGTAGGGCTTTAGACAAGTTTCTTTTCTAAAATAATGTAAAACTGTGCGTGTTCTGAGGAGAAATGCAAGTGGTTGGTAATTCTAGTGGGAGAGAAAAGACTGCTGGGAAGGGGAAAGTTCAGTGAGGGGTAAAGGGCTTTTAAAAAATACTTCTTAATACTTTCTAATGCAACATAAATGCAACTGATACCTCTCCAAACATTTTCTTTCCTGAGGAATCATTTCCTTCTATTCAGAATTTATTTTTATAGTACCAGGTCATTTTTATGACTCCATTAACCATTTTTATTTTTGAAATAAAAAATGAAAATTTGTGTTTATGTATACTAATACTGTCTTGTCTCCAAATTTCTATTTTCCTCATGCAGAGGGTTACTTCTACAAGAGAACAGCAGGTTTGCAGAAGCACTACATTATTATAAATTGGCGATTGGGAGCAGGCCTACACTGGCTTGTAAGTGATATTCAAATCCTTTTAAAATATCTCTTTCTTTCCCCATGAAAATGGTGACCTAAAGTCTCATGGGTTAAAAAACATAATACTTCTATTTGTGAATACTTTCCAGTCAAATTAAGAGCCTTTAACAAGTACATCTCTCAATTTGAATATTTTGGTGTCTAATTATCATTTTGATACATTAAGAAACATTCAGCTTTTATTCATCTAGTTTCTAAGCTCAAAATATTCTGATACTTTGAAGGCAGAGACTACTTTATATATATATATACACACACACATATATGTATATATATAAATGACAACTAATACATTTATGTGTATGTATTTATATATATATATATGATACCTGTACTTTGTACTACATTATTTTTCTTTTGTATGTTTGTTCCCTGGAGGTTCATTTCTTGGTTTTCTTTTAAAATCAGAAATAGTGCATATAAATGAAGTTGAAGTAAAAATAGCTTTATTGTTTCCACAGTGTACATCATCTTCTCTCATTTATATCTCCACTTTTTTACCCTTCAGCTGCATATTTAAACACAGGTATTATTCTAATGAACCAAGGAAAGACAGAAGAAGCGCGACGCACATTCCTGAAGTGTTCTGAGATCCCTGATGAAAACCTAAAGGACCCTCATGCCCACAAGAGCTCGGTCACCAGCTGTCTGTACAACCTGGGGAAACTCTATCATGAGCAGGGACACTATGAGGTGAGGCCAGAACTCCACTGCCCTGTTCCTCCCCCTTGTTCTGATCTGGTCTCAATGACTTGTACCTGTGATCTCATTGTAGGAACACTGATAATTTAAGAACTGATATTTTAATAAAAGAATTTTATGGGGAAATTCTTCTGGGAAAAATCTCTGTTTAAACAAAACAGATTCTTTTCACTATGATTTTCTCAGAGTAATATGAGTCTTTATGAAAGGGAAATAACGTGCATTACTGCCCAAGTTGTTTGCCCACCATATCTTTGATTTTATGATTTAAGACATGTTATTATTGTTATCTGTATTCGTTGTTTGATGTTAAAAAATACATTTCTTTATACTCTGCATGTTAAATGATTTGGTATAAATCCTACTTGTTTCTTTTTATTCTTTTAAACACAATAATGCAATGAAAAGTAATCTTATTGTTTTCTAAATTGGAAAGAGGGGAAAAGTGATGGATGCAGGATCTTGTACAGGAAGTTAGGAGGATTACTTAGTCCTGTGCTCCCTATCTCTGACATGAAGCCTGCCTCCATGGGTTTTGTCTCTCCCATTCGATACCACAACCCACTTTCTCAAACCACTCCCCCAGAGGCTCTTCAATGATATTTTAAGACTGCAATCTGAGGATAAGGATGCAATTTAAAAAATAATTGCATTTCATGATCTCAGTATGTCTCAGTTGCTAAAAGATTGATTAGTTGATATTTTATTTAGATTATACTTAATTGCTTGACTTGAAATAATGACGAATTTTAGAGGACTATGGGTGACTTCAAAATATAAATTTTTCTAGTTGTTTTTATTGCATAATCTATCTGAATTGAGAAATTTAAAAAGTACTGGTAACATTTGACCTCTTGTTAAACTGATTTTTTATATAACCTTCACTGGGTGGGTTGAATGGTTTTATTCATGAAATTGAGGTAATTTGATATCAAAGACTAGCTCAGTTGAATTTTGCTCTAGTGAACCGTTTAGAAAGAACAATGGAATATTTTAATTTTGGAAAGATGTTGTTATTTTGTTTCAGTGAATAGACTTGTACTTTATTTCTTTTTCTGTTTCTTAAATTAGGATGCCCTTAGTGTATACAAGGAAGCAATTCAGAAAATGCCTAGGCAATTTGCCCCACAGAGCTTGTACAACATGATGGGTAAGTAAAGTAGTAATATTTTAATTGATATTTCAGGGATGTGTGGAAAAATTAAAACCTGTACTTGTTTTAAATGGATCTCTATTAAATCATGTTTTAATCCTCACTAAAAGAAACCGTATTCACAGTTGGATGTCACATTTAAATTTTCACAAAGCACATCTATTCTAAGAACAAATAAATATTGTTAATATAGTGATTCTCCACAAATTGGCTGGATCCCAGAGTTGTTGAAAAGGGGCTCATAAACCAAAGTGGGTATCAAATATTAGCTGGACTCTTGAGATTGCAAATGATGAATAAAGTGCATATAGTTTTTGATGAGTTTATCAAATTTCTGATAATTTTTGATCATGTTATTTTCTTAATCAGAATATTCTCAAAAGTAAACATGCTGTGATATAGAGATTCCTGATTTTGATGTTTACAATATATGAGAATGAGTTAACTTGTGTTGTTTGTATTGATAAAGGTTTGGATTACAATATATGAGAATGAGTTAACTTCTGTTGTTTGTATTGATAAAGGTTTGGATTGCAAGAGGTTTTTTTTTTTTTTCCTAGAGTATTACTTTACAGTAAAAGCAATACTGTGAAGAGTATAAATGTTCTAGTACAATTGTTCCTTTTTCTACATTGAGTAATTAGCTCAATTTTCTAGAAAGTATGCAAGTGAGAACATAGATTTTTCTAGATGCAAGGGGTGAAGAACTAGAGTTACTAATAAATCTGCATATAACCTTTGATTGGTCGATGATAGTCTCATAGTAAATTGTGACCACAACTATTTGATCATGGACACACCTAAAAACTGTCTATTCAGTATGTAACTCTTGAAAAGAATCCCTGAAGTTTAAGATGTCCTGTTGATTAACATTGCTGTTTCTAGATAGGGAAGAGAAGTGAGAGGGCTGTTTTTGTCTTCAAATCAAATATTTCTTTTCCTCCAAAGTACAAATTAAACCTCACATATTCCTTTCATTAAACCTGGCTAAGTTTTTAGAAAATATTTCTAGGCCCTCCTCATGTATATAAACTATATGTGACTACATCATTTCTAGGATTATTTTATACTTCTATATCCTGTGATTTGAGAAATCTGATCGTAGGCATATGGCTTTTGAGTATACATAAAAAATCCCTTGCCTTCCCTAACTAGAAAATATATGCCTGGCAAGGACACTCACTTCTTTTTTTTTAAACAAAAGAAAATTTAGAAATGTTTAGAGCTCGAACAAGGCACACATCCTCAAAAAGAAAAGGAAAAAAAATGATTTGGAAGAGGTTAATATAGTCATCTGTCTCTTGAATCCTGCTCCTAGTTAGCCTGGACAGCAGCAGGGTGATTTAATGCTCCTGTTAAAGAGGACACTGAAGTATTTTTAGTTGCTGTCATTTTTCTCTTGGATATTATCACTAAAAGGTAAAATCTAGCTTCCTTCAATGTACTCTTGTCCTTACCATCTTATGAGGTAAATTCACGCCTTTTACTGTTTGACATTTTACTATCGTTCTGTCCACCCAGGTGAAGTGTCCATGTCCATAAAGTGTGTACCGAGAATATGTAGATGTATCAGTTGGATGAGCTCTTCTGTGTTAGTGCTGGATGGTTGTGAATATTGAAAGAACTGTGTTCTCTAAGGCATATTGGTTTTAGTTTATAATTTCGTTTTTAACACGAGTGCTTAGGAAGGACTATTTCCCAATTTTCCTCGATTATCAATGAAGATCTTTTTCTTTAAATTAGGAAAGGATTCAGCTCCTTGACAACGGACTACAGATGGCATCTTCATTGTTAATAGGAAGTGTGGTATTCACTATAGTTAACAGTTTCAAAAATTCGTTCAATTATTTTATGTAAATACATTTGGTTGAAAATACAGCTGTTACCTTGGGATCTGTGTCTCATATGGTTACACAGATGCTGAGCACTCATAGGCAGCAAAAGATAAGTGTGTCCCTGGGGTGATTGCTTAGTCCTTTGTCTTATTTTCCATCATAGAAGGAGGGAGCTGCTTTGCCCAGACTCTGCAAAGCCCTCTAACAATTTGCAAGGGGAGAGTCTCAATATAATTTAAAATTCCAGATTTCTTCCATAATTATAGTGGCTGCCTTCTGTTTAATTTTATGTGAAGGTCTGTCAGTTGACTAGGTTTTGCAGTTTCAGTTGTTCACGAAACTATAATTTTCTCTGAGAGCAGGTTCACCTCCTAATCAGATGGGTGATATCCTCTGAGTGTTGGCTTTAACTCCTAATACATTTTGATTAGCCTCCATTTGACAAGGAAAAAAGTGGCCCAGGAGATAAACTGCCCTGTCGGTTCATCAGTTTCATTAGTCTGTCAGCATGTGCTGATTATCCTATCAAGTTTATCAACAGCCTCGAATATGTTTCCTAATTCTCATATTTGCATATTATTGGTGCCCTTTAGGGATCAGTGATGGATTTTAATGTCTGGCTAGATTTAGCCTGCAAGTACTCATTTTTCTCATGGCTCATTCATTTATCCCTTGAAGATCGTTAGCGCCAAGCACTTGTATGCGTATATGCAAATATTTTTTTCTTTTATTTTGAGAGGTTAGGAGAAAAAAAGGAATATGTGTGAAAAAATACAGTTATATTTTAATTCTATTATTTGTTTAATAACACAATTCATTGCAGCTGCTTAAAGAAAACACACACTCTGGTCCTTTGTATTTCCCCTTCCCTTGAACATTTTATGAAAAACATCACTCCTTGCTGCATACTAGTAGTTGACTTACCCTGAATGTCAAATGAGCCTATTTTTTGAATTTGTGTATTAATAGAAAATAACAAGATTGATTAGCTTGCTATCCCAACTTAAAATGTTCCATGTTTTATCATAAGACTTAATTTTTATTGTGGCAGTTTATAAGTAAAATTAAAAATCTACTTGCTTAGACATTTTCATTATTCTCTTTGACTTCATAGTGTCAAGGTGATTAAGTTACAATAATTGAGGATTGTGTCCCATCTAAAATTAAGTAAATTTATAAGCATGTACAAATCATTTAAAAGATACTGTATATCATTTTTATAAATCAAAATTAAAATTTTACTTAGGCAGCAGTTATAATTAGTAAGCTATGAAAATACATGAATTATTAAGAGGCCAAATCATAAAAAAAAAATTGTTCCTGGCCAGTTGTGCAACTTCATTTCTGTATTCCACTTCAGAGGATAAGGGTTGCATTCAGAGACCCCAGGTTCAACTTATGGCTTTAGCACTTTGTAGCTGAGTGAAGTTGGACAGATTACTTAACTGAAGCCTCAGTCTCCCCATCCATAAGGAACCTGTAATGGTAGTGTCTGTTTGAGGACTGATTGAGATAATGAAGGTAAAGAATATTGGACTAAATGCCCAACCTAGTCAGTGGTTCATAATATTATCTTCCTTTGTAATCATTATCATTTCTGTGGGCTTTAAACTCCAAAAGTCACTAATTGTATTCTTTGGCCGTTCTTTCTGTATTAACAATGTAAATCTGATTTCTATATAGATACAGTTTTGAGGTAGTGATGGCTCTGGAGTCACCAACGTGGATTCTATTTAGTTCTGTCCTAGCTATATGTGCTGTATTTTCTCTGGAAATCCATTTTTCCTTATCTTTCAACAACCACAGTCAAAATCCTTCTTTTATCATTAAATGTATCAGCCAAAACTGAAACAGCCTACTTAGTGTCCAATTAATTTAATTCCATTGATACAGTATTCCCTCTAAATTGAAATCCTCATATTTAGAGTTTTTTCTCCTTTTCTTGTCATTACATATTTTCCCCCTAGACTTAGTCAAAATTATTCTTTATTCTGAAATTATTTTTTATTCTGACACCCATTGTAGGCCTTTATTGATTCTCAATTTCTCCTCTTCTCAAATTGTAAATGATTTTTAGAATCATAGAATGTAAGAGATAGAAGATTGATGTTTTTTAAATCCTCCTAACATAATCTTTTATTTTATATGCTGGAAATTCACACCCAAAGAGTTCGGTTGATCTGCTTGGGATTGCACTGTTTGTGTTAGAAACAGAAGTGTAGTTTCCTGATTTAAATTTAAATGCTTTTCCTATTTAGCAGTCTTGCCAAAACTGGCATTCTTTACTATGTCAATATAACTTATCTTTACCCATTTAAAACTAGCATATGGAGATAGTAAAGGTAGGGAAGCCTGGCATACTTTAGTCCACAGGGTCGCAAAGAGTTGGACACGACTGAGTGACGGAACAATAACAATATTTATATTTACATACAGATATATCTATATAGATATATGGATATAGATATCATTCCCTGTCAAATATATATTAAAAAAACTTTTCATATTAAAAAGAATGAAACACCTACAAAATTGTTTTGTCACATATGTATAAAATATGCAAGATATTAAAAATTTTTATAAATAGGATAACTTTTAACCACCTTCATTTTTTTCTCTTCTTTGTCTTTTATTTCCCTTATTGTATATACTTAAGCATTGTTTTTTAATAATCCTAAGAGATTGTAGGAAACTAAGTTAGGCTGTAAGTTTTAATTTTATCACTATGAATCTTTCCAATCCCAAAGATCATTTTAAAGCCTTTTTACTGTTTAAAATTACTTGGCTTTCTCAATGCAAAGTGATTGTCGGGTTTAATTATGTAAGCAATTTTGGCCATTTCATCTTGGTAATATATCTTGAGAACAAAGGGTATGATGTATTCATGGAGTGAGAGTCTAGAGTTAATGCCTTGTTGTTGCAGTCTGCAATCACTATGTTTAGAAAAATCTGTATGCAAAAAGAAAAAAAAAATCTTAAAGATACAAGTCCTGAGTCAGGGAGAGGATATATAGGTGGTGGTGGGATGAAATTGAAATGGTCCATGTGGTTTCTGCTCTCATAGAACTTTCTAGATGATTTTACAATTAGTCTAAAACTCTAGTATCTTTCCTTAATAAGTAAATGGCTATAAATCAAATGGCTAATTGTATTACCGTAGCCTCAATAATATTTTGTTTATGACTATGTAGGCTATGCTATGTTGACTTGCCAAACAAACCAAAACAAACCAATGAAAATCTCAAGCTCTCTTTTTTTCTAATGTGATACTATTATCCCAACTTGCATATATATTTTTGTTATTTTTATAAAAAATGAATATCTGTGTTGGGTAACATGTTTTTACTGTAGGGAGTGATTGCATTCTTCCAAGGGAAATGCATGATAATAATCATTGCTATTTATTAACTTAATTTGCCTTTTATTTGATCTCCTAGGAAAATACTGTTTTGATTCTCTTATTTCTGATAATTCCTAGAACTCTTTTTGTACACATCCCTGCTACTTATAAAGTCACAGCTCAGTACTGGAAAAAATATTTTCCTCCATTGGCCTGCAACTTACAAGTCTTTTATTTTCATAGGTTTAAGATTGACAAGATGCTTTCTTCTCACATTGTTTCATAAAAAGAAGAAATTTTGTGACCTAATTTTCAGTTTTGTGAAATTTCCCCACTTTGAGCTAGTTAGTGAGAATGGTTAAAGAACCAATAAATAGACAACACAATGAATTTATTGCAGGATTTTTTAGAGTAAAAAGCTCACACAAATTTTTAAATGCGTATTTTTGAGAAGTAAACTTGTGGGATGAGAAAGTTGTGTCATAAATGGCTATAAGGGAACTTTAGGTTCCTTACTCTTGTTTAGGTGAGGAGAACTGACAAAGATGTCAAATGCACCTCCTGAAAACAAAACACCAAAATTCTCACTTGCAAATTTATCCTAACTCACTTGAAGGATGTAAGCTCTGTGCTGAGTTCAGTTAGTAGGTCGGCTGTCAAAGAAGTCTGTTTTCCTCTCAGCCTCTGTACGGCTGGCTTTTTGGCTGATTAATTTCTTTTTGTTGGATATTCCAGTGTGTGTATCTATGTGTGTGCATGTGTTGACATCACTTTTTTCAGAGTATATTTAGAAATATTCAGAGTAAATTTCTCACAGGATGGTTCGCATGCTTAATCTTTCTTCTATGACCAGTGGTTCTTAAGTGGAATGGGCAAGTCATTTAGCATGCTGACTGTGAAAAGATGGCTTTTTACTGTGTGAGATTTGAACCTCACATCTTTCAAGTGTGGAAACATTAACACTCCAGTAGTGTTAAGCTTTTTATACCACCTGCTTCCCCTATTTCGAGTTCTGGTGATTTTCTTATGATTCCTTCCACTGGCACTCTTAAAAATCTATGAGTCAGCCTTTCAAATATGGTATGACTGTATTACTGGATTAGCTATTGATTTGTTTACCTCCAGAAAGAATATTAACTTTGAATTTTTAAGCTAAATCTATTCATTGAACTTTTATTTCTGCATCATCAGAAGAGACAAGACCAGGAGAAAGGACAAGACCAATACCAGGACGTTTTAGAAATTCACTTTATAAGCTGTGGAGCCAATAATATAAGGAAATCATGAGTTTTTGGCTGTATATCAAAAAGAATAAATATATAAAATGTATGTACGCAATTTGCTCCTAAAAGTTCATTTCTTAGTATAAAACTGTAGTATTTTTTTTTCTTATTTTTACCATTCACGCTTGATTTAAATTCTACATTACATACGATAGTTACAGACATTAATTTGTTAGGCATTAGTCTGTACACTACAAAGGCCAGCCTCCAGTTCAGCTGCATTAAATAGGTAATATATTTTGTTTAAAGTTTCAATTAAACCCAGGACCAGAAGATATATGGTCCCTATGGGGAGTTTGAACATTTTCATGCTAGTACTAGGGTTGCTGAAGGATCATGCTTAGGTCTAGATGTCGCTTGCTTTCCTGGAAATATGAGACAGTTGATTATATTTCACTGCTATTAAAACCACACAAGCCCACCTGTTACATTAATTCATACTTTTGCCCATTTAGTGGTAAAGGAAATGACTGAAGCTTAAAAACTTTATTTTTAAATTGAGTTATAAAGAAATTAATATAGTCAAATTAATATCTAATTATACCCTTATTATCTGATTCCCAAATAGTTTCAATATATTCTTTTTTAAAAATATGTTTTCTGAGGCCTCAGTAGAAGTAAATGAGAAAAAACATGTATAATTTGCTCTTTCATTGGATACTTTCCACGGAATGAATCTTCTGCTCGCTTAATAAATATCAGTGGGATTGTTCTTAGAAAATTAATGTATTGTTATGCTATACTTGGAAAATTAACTAAATTTCAAATCCTGGCATTCTTAAAAGATGCCAGTTTTGAAGACATTGAGATGAAATGGACATAATCATGAAGAAGGAAAAAAACCATATATGAAAAATACAGTCTTAAAAATCAGTGTTGAGAAAATGATCATTTGTTGCACATATTTAGAATAGACCATTAATACAAATGAAGTTAAAAATTAAATACATTACTAATTGTATGTCCTTTGCTGTGTATATATTTATATCTGTATTTTCTAATAGGTAGAGAGAGATTGTTTTCTACAAGAAAATCTCATTTAACTCCCCCATGAGCTGTTACATAGTTGTGATTTTATTTATAATGATAAAAGCTATTGTCATATTCAGATTGAACAAAGCATTAAAACAGAACATGAAGAGTTTTGTTCCAAATTGCAAGTCTTTTTTTTCACTCTAAATATGTAATTATGAGCATGAGTTTCTATGAGCTTTTAGTAGAACCTTATTTTAAGTATTCACTGAAAATAGGATGAATTTTTAAATTTCTGATCTCTCTTAGTGATTAACATTCATAAAAAAATTTATAGTATAAAATACATTATTCATTACATATTATAGAGTCATGTTGCTTAATCCATACATATGAAGTATATTCCTAAGAGATGTATAAAATCAAAAATGCTTTTATTATACTTTGCTGATGGTTTTCTGCGTTCTTTATATCTTATTTTTCTGAATAGTATTATTTTCATTAATTCTTCCTAAACTAGTACTACATTTACTCATTCTTTTTTCTTCTCTCTGGAGTAAACTTTGGGATTTTCTCAACACAATTTATAACTTCCTTGCATATATTTCTAGTAGTCTCTAAATATTTCGGTTCTATTAAGCCATTATATTTTATTGTGATTATCTTTTTCAGTTAGTTCAGTTGCTTAGTTGTGTCCGACTCTTTTCAACCCCATGAATCTCAGCATGCCAGGCCTCCCTGTCCATCACCAACTCCCGGAGTTCACTCAAACTCATGTCCATCGAGTCGGTGATGCCATCCAGCTACCTCATCCTCTGTCCTCCCCTTCTTCTCCTGCCTTCAATCTTTCTCAGCATCAGGGTATTTTCCAATGATTCAGCTCTTCGCATGAGGTGACCAAAGTATTGGAGTTTCTGCCTCAACATCAGTCCCTCCAATGAACACCCAGGGCTGATCTCCTTTAGGATGGACTGGTTGGATCTCCCTGCAGTCCAGGGGATTCTCAAGAGTCTTCTCCAACACCACAGTTCAAAAGCATCAATTCTTTGGTGCTCAGCTTTCTTTTATAGTCCAGCTCTCACATCCATACATGACCACTGGAAAAACCACAGCCTTGACTAGACAGATATTTGTTGGCAAAGTAATGTCTCTGCTTTTGAATATGCTGTCCAGGCTGGTCATAATTTTCCTTCCAAGGAGTAAAGCGTCTTTTAATTTCATGGCTGCAATCACTGTCTGTAGTGATTTTGGAACCTAGAAAAATAAAGTCTGACACTGTTTCCACTGTTTCTCCATCTATTTCCCATGAAGTGATGGGACCAGATGCCATGATCTTCATTTTCTGAATGTTGAGCTTTAAGCCGACTTTTTCACTCTCCTCTTTCACTTTGATCAAGAGGCTCTTTAGTTCCTCTTCACTTTCTGCCATAAGGGTGGTGTCATCTGCATATCTGAGGTGATTGATATTTCTCCCCGCAATCTTGATCCAGCTTGTGCTTCTTCCAGCCCAGCATTTCTCATGATTTACTCTGCATATAAGTTAAATAAGCAGGGTGACAATATACAGCCTTGACATACTCCTTTTCCTATTTGGAACCAGTCTGTTGTTCCATGACCAGTTCTAACTGTTGCTTCCTGACCTGCATACAGATTTCTCAAGAGGCAGATCAGGTGGTCTGGTATGCCCATGTCTTTCAGAATTTTCCACAGCATATTGTGATCCACACAGTCAAAGGCTTTGGCATAGTCAATAAAGCAGAAAGAGATGTTTTTCTGGAACTGTCTTCCTTTTTCAATGATCCAGCAGATGTTGGCAATTTGATCTCTGGTTCCTCTGACTTTTCTAAAACCAGTTTGAACATCAGGAAGTTCATAGTTCACGTTTGCTGAAGCCTGGCTTGGAGAATTTTGAGTATTACTTTACTACGTGTGAGATGAGTTCAATTGTGCAGTAGTTTGAGCATTCTTTGGCATTGCCTTTCTCTGGGACTAGAATCAAAACTGACCTTTTCCAGTCCTGTGGTCACTGCTGACTTTTCCATATTTGCTGGCATATTGAGTGCAGCACTTTCACAGCATCATCTTTCAGCATTTGAAATAGCTTAACTGGGATTTCATCACCTCTACTAGCTTTGTTCGTAGTGATGCTTTCTAAGGCCCACTTGACTTCACATTCCAGGATCTCTGGATCTAGGTCAGTGATCACACCATCGTGATTATCTGGGTCATGAAGATCTTTTGTATACAGTTCTTCTGTGTATTCTTGCCACCTCTTCTTAATATCTTCTGCTTCTGTTAGGTCCATACCATTTCTGTCCTTGATCGAGCCCATCTTTGCATAAAATGTTCCCTTGGTATCTCTAATTTTTTTGACGAGATCTCTAGTCTTTCCCATTCTGTTGTTTTCCTCTATTTCCTCACATTGATCGCGGAACTGGTGATGAAATCCCAGTTAAGCTATTTCAAATGTTCAAAATGTTCCCTTGGTATCTCTAATTTTTTTGACGAGATCTCTAGTCTTTCCCATTCTGTTGTTTTCCTCTATTTCCTCACATTGATCGCGGAGGAAGGCTTTTTTAATCTCTCTTTGCTATTCTTTGAAACTCTGCATTCAAATGGGTATATCTTTACTTTTGTCCTTTGCTTTTGGCTTCTCTTCTTCTCACAGCTATTTGTAAAGCCTCCTCAGACAGCCATTTTGCTTTTTTGCATTTCTTTTTCTTGGGGATGGTCTTTATTCCTGTCTCCTGTACAATGTCACGAACCTCCATCCATAGTTCATCAGGCACTCAGTCTATCAGATCTAGTCCCTTAAATTGTGGATAGTATTATATTTGGAGGGACAGGATCATACACACACACACAGAGTCTCACTTTCTCTTTTTTCAGAAATTCTGAGCATTTTATAGGATTGTCTCCAACATTTGTTGATTTATTATTTTTAGTGATTTATTCCCTTGGAAGCATAAAGGAAATTGATAAACCTAGAGAATTTCAGGATACCCATTTGTAGAAAGAGCTATATTGACATAAGCTTCTGGCTCTTTTTCAAGTTAAAGTTTGATGGCACATCAAAGTGTTCTTGCCTGGAGAATCCCATGGATTGGGGAGCCTGGTGGGCTGCCGTCTATGGGGTCGCACAGAGTCGGACACGACTGAAGCGACTTAGCAGCAGCAGCAGCAATTGTTTCCAGTATGTAACACTAGGTCTTAGGAACCTTTTAAACTTTAACTGAAGTTTAGCCTCTTTCCTCAGGATTAGTGTTTCAATTTAATGAAACACTTATTCAGTTTTTTCCCCTGCCTTTCCTCTATTTGCTTTAAAACAAGCCTTTCTAGCTTCAAGGATTTCTCTTAAATTTGATGCTATAAGGACTTGCCCCTGAAAACAGATAAAAATTTATTTTTTTGTAGATAATAAATGTGAAATTAAATATGTTTGAGGGAAGGGAGTTTTCATAAAAGTTTGTCTAGGAGAATTGATTAAATGTTTGGAAAGAATGAAATTAGCTATCTGCCTCAAACCACATGGCAGAATGTATTTCATATGGAATAGGTAGCTAATTTTAATAGTGAAACTATATAATTAAAGGTCAATATATATCTATGGTGGAGAGTAGTTTTTTGTGCATAATAGATAGTGGTAAATTTACACAGGAAAAGTCAACCTGATTTGCATGTGTAAAAATTAAAGTAGTCTAAAATGAAAAGCTATTAACTGTCTTTTGCCTATCATAAGAGAAAAATGTCATAATTAAAAACTGGCTTAAAATCATTAAACAATGACTCACAATTTTAAAAATATTTATGGTTAAATTTTTGTGGAAAAAATGTGTTAAAACATGCATTTTGGGCACTCCCTGTCCATCCAGTGGTTAGGACTCTCTGCTTCCACTGTCAGGGGCCTTGGTTCAATCCCTGCTCCGGGAACTAAGATTCCACAAGCCCCATCATATAGCCAAAAAAAAGAGAAACCAGAAAACAAAACAACAATATATGCATTTTCATTAGTTCAGGGATTTCACCGCTGTATATGTGTTCTAAGATAATAAGATGTATATTAAAAAAAAAAGAAAAGGATAATTGCTAAAGCAGGTTTAGTACCTACAAGAATATGGGAGGGAAATTTGAATACACAAGCAATTATTATTGAATGAGAACATATAATTCTGGAAAATATAGCATATTTTTATTTAATACAGTAAACTGCTAGAAGGAACCTAAATATTTAAAACTAGCAAATTGTTTTACTTATGATTTACTCTTTTAATGTTTAAATAAATTGTGGATAAACAAAATTTTACTAATCAGTATCTATGATTGATGGGATTCATTTGATTTAATAAAAGTACCACCTTTCAGACTTTCAACAATGAGTAGATAGAATTAAATAATAAATATATAAATGTTGAAAATAAATTCAAAGGAGTAATCAGGACTTGATCTAGTCAGTCTTGAATAGATCGTCTAGAAAATCTATCAATTTGACATTTCCTTAAACTAGGGTATTGTTGCTGATTTATGAAACAACTATACAGATTACTGGACAATAATTGCCTATAAATTATTATCTAATTTGGGAGATGAAAAAGTTATTTAGTCTTGGCTCCTCATTTTGTAGATGGTAAAACTAAGGCACTTTCACGGTTAGGAAGTTATAAAACATATGCCCAATGAAATACTACTTGGCTAAAAAAGGAACATATTTGAGTCTGTTCTAATGAAGTAGATGAACCTAGAGCCTGTTATACAGAGTGAAGTAAGTTAGAAAGAGAAAGACAAATATGGTATCAGATCAGATCAGATCAGTCGCTCAGTCGTGTCCAACCCTTTGCGACCCCATGAACTGCAGCACGCCAGGCCTCCCTGTCCATCACCAACTCCCGGAGGTCACTCAGACTCACATCCATCGAGTCACTGATGCCATCCAGCCATCTCATCCTCTGTCATCCCCTTCTCCTCCTGCCCCCAATCCCTCCCAGCATCAGAGTCGTTTCCCATGAGTCAACTCTGCGCATGAGGTGGCCAAAATACTGGAACCTCAGCTTTAGCATCATTCCTTCCAAAGAAATCCCAGGGCTGATCTCCTTCAGAATGGACTGGTTGGATCTCCTTGCAGTCCAAGGGACTCTCAAGAGTCTTCTCCAACACCACAGTTCAAAAGCATCAATTCTTCGGCGCTCAGCCTTCTTCACAGTCCAGATTCACATCCATACATGACCGCAGGAAAGACTATAGCCTTAACTAGGTGAACCTTTGTTGGCAAAGTAATGTCTCTGCTTTTGAATATGCTATCTAGGTTGGTCATAACTTTCCTTCCAAGGAGTAAGCGTCTTTTAATTTCATGGCTGCAGTCACCATCTGGAGTGATTTTGGAGCCCAGAAAAATAAAGTCTGACACTGTTTCCACTGTTTCTCCATCTATTTCCCATGTAGTGATGGAACCAGATGCCATAATCTTTGTTTTCTGAATGTTGAGCTTTAAGCCAACCTTTTCACTCTCCACTTTCACTTTCTTCAAGAGGCTTTTGAGTTCCTCTTCACTTTCTGCCATAAGGGTGGTGTCATGTGCATATCTGATGTTATTGATATTTCTCCCAGCAATCTTGATTCCAACTTGTGTTTCTTCCAGTCCAGTGTTTCTCATGATGTACTCTGCATGTAAGTTACATAAACAGGGTGACAATATACAGCCTTGATGTACTCCTTTTCCTATTTGGAACCAGTCTGTTGTTCCATGACCAGTTCTAACTGTTGCTTCCTGACCTGCATACAGATTTCTCAAGAGGCAGATCAGGTGGTCTGGTATTCCCATCTCTTTCAGAATTTTCCACAGTTTATTGTGATCTACACAGTCAAAGGCTTTGGCATAGTCAATAAAGCAGAAAGAGATATTTTTCTGGAACTCTCTTGCTTTTTCCATGATCCAGTGGATGTTGCCAATTTGATCTCTGGTTCCTCTGCCTTTTCTAAAACCAGCTTGAACATCAGGAAGTTCACGGTTCACATATTGCTGACGCCTGGCTTGGAGAATTTTGAGCATTACTTTACTAGCGTATGAGATGAGTGCAATTGTGCGGTAGTTTGAGCATCCTTTGGCATTGCCTTTCTTTGGGATTGGAATGAAAATTGACCTTTTCCAATCTTGTGGCCACTGCTGAGTTTTCCAAATTTGCTGACATATTGAGTGTAGCACTTTCATAGCATCATTTTTCAGGATTTGGAATAGCTCCACTGGAATTGCATCACCTCCACTAGCTTTGTTTGTAGTGATGCTTTCTAAGGTCCACTTGACTTCACATTCCAAGATCTCTGGCTCTAGGTCATTGATCACACCATCGTGATTATCTGGGTCATGAAGCTCTTTTTTGTACAGTTCTTCTGTGTATTCTTGCCACCTCTTCTTAATATCTTCTGCTTCTGTTATGTCCATACCATTTCTGTCCTTTATCGAGGCCATCTTTGCATGAAATGTTCCTTTGGTATCTCTGATTTTCTTGAAGAGATCCCTAGTCTTTCCCATTCTATTGTTTTCCTCTATTTCTTTGCATTGATTGCTGAAGAAGGCTTTCTTATCTCTTCTTGCTATTCTTTGGAACTCTGAATTCAGACTTTTATATCTTTCCTTTTCTCCTTTGCTTTTCGCTTCTCTTCTTTTCACAGCTATTTATTTGTAAGGCCTCCCCAGACAGCCATTTTGCTTTTTTGCATTTCTTTTCCATGGGGATGGTCTTGATCCCTGTCTCCTGTACAATGTCACGAACCTCATTCCATAGTTCATCAGGCACTCTATCTATCAGATCTAGGCCCTTAAATCTATTTCTCACTTCCACTGTATAATCATAAGGGATTTGATTTAGGTCATACCTGAATGGTCTAGTGGTTTTCTCTACTTTCTTAAATTTCAGTTGAATTTGGCAATAAGGAGTTCATGATCTGAGCCACAGTCAGCTCCTGGTCTTGTTTTTGCTGTTTGTATAGCGCTTCTCCATCTTTTCCTGCAAAGAATATAATCAATCTGATTTCGGTGTTGACCATCTGGTGATGTCCATGTATAGAGTCTTCTCTTGTGTTGTTGGAAGAGGGTATTTGCTATGACCAGTGCATTTTCTTAGCAAAACTCTATTAGTCTGTGCCCTGCTTCATTCCGTATTCCAAGGCCAAATTTTCCTGTTACTCTAGGTGTTTCTTGACTTCCTACTTTGCATTCCAGTCCCCTGTAATGAAAAGGACATCTTTTTTGGGTGTTAGTTCTAAAAGGTTCTTGTAGGTCTTCATAGAACCATTCAATTTCAGCTTCTTCAGCGTTACTGGTTGGTTCATAGACTTGGATTACTGTGATATTGAATGGTTTGCCTTGGAAACGAACAGAGATCATTCTGTCGTTTTTGAGATTGCATCCAAGTACTGCATTTCGGACTCTTTTGTTGACCATGATGGCCACTCCATTTCTTAGCACATATATCTGGAATCTACAAGGTGGGTACCGATGATCCTACATACAGGGCAGCAATGGAGACACAGAGAATAAACTTCTGGACTCAGTGAGAGAGGGGAGGGCGGAATGACCTGAGGGAACTGCACTGAAACATGTACATTACCATGTGCGGAATGGATGGCCAGTGCCAGTTCCTGTGTGAAGCCAGATACCCAGGGCCTGTGCTCTGTGACAACCTGGAGGGATGGGTGGAGAGGAAGGTATTAGCGGTGTTCAGGATCGGGGGACAGATGTATGCCTACGGCCAATTTATCTTGATGTATGCAGAAGCCATCACAATATTGTAAAGTAATTATCCTCCAATTAAACTAAATTAAATAAATTAAAAAACTAAGTCCCTTTCAAATAACCTGTTTGTCTACAACCATACAAAGTTTTAATGGCAAGATAAGGATTAGTAACCCAGTCATCTTATTCTTTTTGTTTATAACTCATAATTCAGTGCTGCATCATAATTATAAATAATTTTACCAGATAGATGAGACAAACCAAGTTAATAAGTCAATTAATTAAAATATTTATTTCATTTTAATATTCAATGCAAAATTAGTTTCTAAGGGAAGAACAGTAACATATATAAAATAAATAATAACAAACTTGAAGATAAGATGAGTAAAGTGCTCATTAAAAGAAAAAAAGACCAGCACAGAGAAACACTACTTACAAAAACCACTGAAACAAACCTGATATCCTAAATGGGAAATAAGCATTCCATAAGAAAGGAATGATTACCTTAATGACCAGCCTGTTCCTCAAACTGGGAAAGCTTGGAAAGGAGACAGATTACCATAGAATGCCTAACTTTGAGGCTAAGGATCCTACAACACTTGCAGTAATGACAATGAGATGCTTTCACTCTATCAGCAGGAGGAAGCCTACTAGAAACCATGTGGGGCTGTATTCTGAACGTGCCCATTCTTTAGAGGCCAGAAAAAAAATTCTGTAACCTGTTTGAGGCCTTTTATAAAGATAGCATTTCTCCCCAGGGTGCTGGTGTCCCAGTATTTTGCAAACATACTTCTGAAGCTTTCATACACACACACAGAAGTCGCTCAGTCCTGTCCGACTCTTTGCGACCCCATGGATTGTAGCCCACCAGGCTCCTTGGTCCATGGGATTTTCCAGGCATGAATACTGGAGTGGGTTGCCATTTCCTTCTCCAGGGGAATCTTCCTGACCCAGGGATTGAACCCAGGTCTCCCGCATTGTAGGCAGATGCTTTACCATCTGAGCAACTCCTTAAATTATAGCAAGGTATATGAAGTTCTTTGTTTTTCATAACCTTTTCCACTCATGTTTCTCTGTTCACTCTGACTTTGCTCCCAGCCATTTACCATATGTTTTATTGTTTCCCTGATACTTCATTCTAAAACATGATATCTACGAAATTACATTTTTTTAACTGAAATTTTAAGTAGTAATTTTTTAAAAGTTTTTTGTATTGTTTGTTTCATGTACACCTAAAAATCAAATTTTAGCAAATTTTGATAGCATAAATATATATGATAAATATGTCTCTTTGTCACAAGACTGTAAGTACCAGAAGGCAACAGTGAATGCTGCCTCATTAAACTTTAGGTTTACCATCATATGAGTTATCCATGTTGGCTAACCTAAATTGATATGCAAGATACATATTTAAGAATTCAAAAAAAGAAATTTAACAATTACTGTAAGAGTTGAGTAAAGAGTGACTATTTTTGGGAAAAGTAGTCAATTTTTTTATTTTTTTAAATAGGAAATTTGGAGGGAGGAGTAATTGGATGAATGTGGTCAAAAGGTACAAACTTCCAGTTATAATACAAAATACTAGGGATGTATTAAGTTGGTTCAAAAGTAATTTTGGTTTCAGACTGTGATTTTTAAATCATTTTAACTAGGTTCAAACACATCTTTATTAATCAAAATAGGAATTATTACAATCAACACATTTTTTGCTAATGACAGATAAGTTTGTTTATTCCTGTAGCATAATAAAAGTCCATGCCTTGGGATTTCAGGAACTCTTGGAAGGCATTTTATGCCTCTTGCCTGCTGTGGAAGATTTGCCCTGCATAAAGTTGTTGAGATGTTTGAAGAAGTGTGAGTCAGTTGGCGAGAGGTCAGGTGAATATGACAGATGAGGCAAAACTTCATAGCCCAGTTTGTTCAACTTTTAAAATGTTGGTTGTGTAATGTATGGTAAGGTGTTGTGGAGAAAAATTGGGCCCTCTCTGTTTTGACCCCAACAGAAATTATGTCATTTCTGTTGACCAATGCCAGCTGCAGGCATTGCTGTTTTCAGTGTATCTCCTCAATTTGCTGAGCATACTTTTAAGATGTAATGGTCTCACTGGAATTCAGAAAGCTCTAGTGGATCAGACGGGCAGCAGACAACCAAGCAGTGACCATGACTGTTTTTTGGTGCAAGTTTGGCTTTGGGAAGTACTTAGTAGTTTCTTGGTCTAGCCACTGAGCTGCTCACCACTGGGTGTAGTATAAAATCCAGTTTTTGTTCTATGTCACAATCAGATCTAGAAATGGTTTGTTTTTTTTTGTAGAACAAGAGAAGACGACACTTCAAAATAATGATTTTTTTGATTTGCAGTCAGTTCATGAGGCACCCATTTATCGAGTTTTTTCACCTTTCCATATGGATGACCATAGAATGATCCATATTAAGTTCTTTAGCAACTTCTCTTGTAGTTGTTTCGTAAATTGAAGAAAGTGGGAAAACCACTAGGCCATTCAGGTATGACCTAAATCAAATCCCTTATGATTATACAGTGGAAGTGAGAAATAGGTTTAAGGGCCTAGATCTGATAGACAGAGTGCCTGATGAACTATGGACGGAAGTCAGTGACATTGTACAGGAGACAGGGATCAAGACCATCCCCATGGAAAAGAAATGCAAAAAAGCAAAATGGCTGTCTGGGGAGGCCTTACAAATAGCTGTGAAAAGAAGAGAAGCGAAAAGCAAAGGAGAAAAGAAAAGATATAAGCATCTGAATGCAGAGTTCCAAAGAATAGCAAGAAGAGATAAGAAAGCCTTCTTCAGTGATCAATGCAAAGAAATAGAGGAAAACAACAGAATGGGAAAGACTAGGGATCTCTTCAAGAAAATCAGAGATACCAAAGGAACATTTCATGCAAAGATGGACTCGATGAAGGACAGAAATGATATGGACCTAACAAAAGCAGAAGATATTAAGAAGAGGTGGCAAGAATACACAGAAGAACTGTACAAAAAAGGTCTTCATGACCCAGTTAATCACGATGGTGTGATCACTCACCTAGAGCCAGAGATCCTGGAATGTGAAGTCAAGTGGGCCTTAGAAAGCATCACTACGAACAAAGCTAGTGGAGGTGATGAAATTCCAGTTAAGCTAATTCAAATCCTGAAAAATGATGCTGTGAAAGTGCTATACTCAGTATGCTAGCAAATATGGAAAGGTCAGCAGTGGCCACAGGACTGGAAAAGGTCAGTTTTCATCCTAATCCCAAAGAAAGGCAATGCCAAAGAATGCTCAAACTGCCGCACAATTGCACTCATCTCACACATCTAGTAAAGTAATGCTCAAAATTCTCCAAGCCAGGCTTCAGCAATACATGAAACATGAACTTCCAGATGTTCAAGCTGGTTTTAGAAAAGGCAAAGGAACCAGAGATCAAATTGCAAACATCTACTAGATAATCAAAAAAGCAAGAGAGTTCCAGATACACATCTCTTTCTGCTTTATTGACTATGCCAACGCCTTTGACTGTGTGGATCATAATAAACTGTGGAAAATTCTGAAAGAGATGGGCATACCACACCACCTGACCTGCCTCTTGAGAAACCTGTATGCAAGTCAGGAAGCAACAGTTAGAACTGGACATGGAACAACAGACTGGTTCCAAATAGGAAAAGGAGTACGTCAAGGCTGTATATTGTCACCATGTTTGTTTAACTTCTATGCAGAGTACATCATGAGAAACGCTGGACTGGAAGAAACACAAGTTGGAATCAAGATTGCTGGGAGAAATATCAATAACCTCAGATATGCAGATGACACCACCCTTATGGCAGAAAGTGAAGAGGAACTAAAAAGCCTCTTGATGAAAACGAAAGAGGAGAGTGAAAAGTTGGCTTAAAGCTCCACATTCAGAAAACTAAGATCATGGCATCTGGTCCCATCACTTCATGGGAAATAGATGGGGAAACAGTGGAAACCGTTTCAGTCTTTATTTTGGGAGGCTCCAGAATCACTGCAGATAATGATTACAGCCATGAAATTAAAAGATGCTTGCTTACTCCTTGGAAGGAAAGTTATGACCAACCTAGATAGAATATAAAAAGCAGAAACATTACTTTGCCAACAAAGGTCTGTCTAGTCAAAGCTATGGTTTTTCCATATGGTCATGTATGGATGTGAGAGTTGGACTGTGAAGAAAGCTGAGCACCAAAGAATTGATGCTTTTGAACTGCGGTGTTGGAGAAGACTCCTGAGAGTCCCTTGGACTGTCAGGAGATCCAACCAGTCCATCCTAAAGGAGATGAGTCCTGGGTATTCATTGGAAGGACTGATGGTAAAGCTGAAACTCCAGTACTTTTGTCACCTCATACGAAGAGTTGACTCATTGGAAAAGACCCTGATGGTGGGAGGGATTGGGGGCAGGAGGAGAAGGAGATGACAGCGGATGAGATGGCTGGATGGCATCACCGACTAGATGGACATGAGTTTGGGTAAACTCCGGGAGTTGGTGGTGGACAGAGAGGCCTGGCGTGCTGCAGTTCATGGGGTTGCAAAGAGTCAGACATGACTGAGTGACTGAACTGAACTGAACTGAACTTGTAACAGGATCAGCTTTGGTCATTGCTCCCAGTTGGTCTTTGTCAACTTCTGATGGCCAGTAACTATACTCTTCATCTCTAAGGCTCTCGTTTCCTTTGCAAAACTTCTTCAACCACCACTGCACTGTACCTTTGTTAGCAGTTCCTGGGCCAAATGCATTGTTTTTGTTGAAAGCTGTCTCTGCTGCTTTCTGACCTATTTGAACTTGAATAAGAAAATCACTTGAGTTTGCATTTTGTCTAACATCATTTATATAGTCTAAAATAAATGTAAAATTAATAGCAAGTAATAAGTCATTAGCAAAAAAAAAACTGAACTGAGAAGTCCACATTAAAATGATGTATAATGTAGCCACATTTAAGAATGTATTCAGTATCAAACAGCAAAGTTCAACAATGTAAAAATTACTTTTGCACTAATGTTCAATATAATATACAATATCATATAATAGTTAACACTGCTATATGATATACTTGCTTAGAGAGTAGATCCTCAAAATTCTGACAATGGAAACAAGCATTATGTCATGTCTATACTATATGAAATATATCAAGTGACCTTATTGTGGTAATTATTTCACAATATATGTCAAGTCATGATGTTGTATACCTTAAACTTTTACAATGCCTTATGCCACGTCTATCTAAATAAATCTAAAAGGGGGGAAAAAAAGAGGAATCTAAACTGAAATATAGAAATAGAAATGTATTATTTTGTGGAAAAGCAGGAAAAACAAAAGGTAACACTAGCAGATAGCGGTAATATGTACCCCTGTATGCTGTATTCTTTATCTGTAAGCCAAAGCTGTCCGGTAACTTGAAACATGAGAATCACTGAGATCTGGACTCTTACATCATCAATAATCTACCATTCTTTCCTTTAAGGAGTTAGCCTTTGCTGGGTTATTTAGATTCAGGGCTTTTTAGGGAGGAAGAGTGACATTATTTGTTCTACATCTGAAACTGGTTTATATCTGCTTCAAGCCAGCCTGGAGACATCCAAATCCCCTTTGTCTGTGAGTGAAGCAGAAATAAATCTGGGTGATGAACCTGATCACTATATCATCACACAGCACATCTTTGAATTCTTATGAAAAGTACTTCTATTATGTCATTTTTTTTTGTAGGATAGAAAAGAAAAATACTCATCATTGCTGCTTACCTCCTAGGTACTGTAAACATTTTTTTTTCCCTATTATTGTAAGTTAAGAAGAATTACAGTATCACAGAAGAGGACTTAACCCACCTTCCTTCACTCTATTCCCAGTCAAGTCTCTTCATTCTCTTCCTTATTGAATTTATTGAACTTTCTTTTCCTGTGATCATTTCCTTTATGGAATTTTTATGATTTTACTATTTCAATCAAGCTTGAAGGATTACATATACAGCACTCTCTCTCCTAATACTGAATTCACTGATGGTACTTTTTCTAGTTATTTTATTTCTTCTCTAATTTTTTTACATATTTGGACTAAATGGTATGGTAGAAAGAGAGAGAATCTAATCTGAATCTTCAGTGTCGTTTGCTTGTTTTTGAACACTGAACAAGTTGATTAAGCTCAGTAACCCATAGTCACCTCATTTGTAAAATGAGACCAATACTAATTAACAGTGTAAGAATAATATAAAAGCATAAAGGTAATACATTTAATACTTCAGTGGATATTCAGTAAGTAATAAACTTTATATGGTTGGTAACTGCTTGATACAGTGGCAAAAAGCATGGGCTTTCAAGACATTCAGACTTTTTTTTTTTTTAATCTTTGGGCCACACCACATTGCATGTAATAAGATCTTAGTTTCCCCAGCAGGGATCAGACCCACGCCCCGTGCATTGACAGCAGAGTCTTAACCACTGGCATGTCAAGAAAGTCCCCAAATCTTTTAAGATAGGAATGTTAGCTGTGCAGGTCACTTGTTATTTCTGAGCCTTCTTTCTCATTCATAAAAAGCCCTTTATATGAACTAGAAATCAGAAATATGAAGCTCCTACTTTGGCCATGCCAGGAATACAGCAAGTACTTGAGCTTATATTGTTTATTGCCTGAACCTTTATTGAATTGCCTTTTACACACATTTAAATTCATCCATGATTATTTTCTTGCATTTTTGGTTTTGCGTCTTTATTACCACTTTATGGGCTGTTTTTGTGTTAAGGTTAACCTTAAGAACTAAAGTACATCTTTTTTTTTTTTTTTTTTTTTTTTTTTTAATTTTTCATTTCTTTTATTGATTATCAGAAACATTACAAACATCTAGTATGAACAAATTGTAACATGATAGTGTTTAGTTTGAACAATTAATACATTTCAGATATAATATTATACATATTTCAATGCTATTCTCCCCAATCATCTCACCCTCTCCCGGTCCCAGAGTCCAAAAGTCTGGTCTATACATCAGTGTCTCTTTTGTTGTCTCGTAAATAGGGTTATTTTTTACCATCTTTCTAAATTCCATATATATGCGTTAGTATACTGTATTTGTGTTTTTGTTTCTGGCTTACTTCACTCTGTATAATAGGCTCCAGTTCCATCCACCTCCTTAGAACTGATTCAAATGTATTCTTTTTAATGGCTGAGTAATACTCCATTGTGTATATGTACCACAGCTTGTTTATCCATTCATCTGTGGATGGACATCTAGGTTGCTTCCACGTTCTGGCTATTGCAAACAGTGCTGCTATGAACATTGGGGTACAGGTGTCTCTTTCAATTCTGGTTTTCTCAGTGTATATGCCCAGCAGTGGGATTGCTGGATCATAAGGCAGTTCTATTCGCAGTTTTTTGAGGAATCTCCATACTGTTCTCCATAGTGGCTGTACTAGTTTGCATTCCCACCAACAGTGCAAGAGGGTTCCCTTCTCTCCGCACCCTCTCCAGCATTTATTGCTTGTAGACTTTTGGATAGCAGCCATTCTGATTGGCGTGAAATGGTATCTCATAGTGGTTTTGATTTGCATTTCTCTGATAATGAGTGATGTTGAGCATCTTTTCATGTGTTTGTTAGCCATCTGTATGTCTTCTTTGGAGAAATGTCTATTGAGTTCTTTGGCCCATTTTTTGATTGGGTCATTTATTTTTCTGGAATTGAGCTGTAGAAGTTGCTTGTATATTTTTGAGATTAGTTGTTTGTCAGTTGCTTCATTTGCTATTATTTTCTCCCATTCTGAAGGCTGTCTTTTCACCTTGCTTATAGATTCCTTTGTTGTGCAGAAGCTTTTAAGTTTGATTAGGTCCCATTTGTTCATTTTTGATTTTATTTCCAATATTCTGGGAGGTGGGTCATAGAGGATCCTGCTGTGATGTAAGTCAGAGAGTGTTTTGCCTATGTTTTCCTCTAGGAGTTTTATGGTTTCTGGTCTTATACTTAGCTCTTTAATCCATTTTGAGTTTATTTTTGTGTATGGTGTTAGAAAGTGTTCTAGTTTCATTCTTTTACAAGTGTTTGACCAGTTTTCCCAGCACCACTTGTTAAAGAGATTGTCTTTGATCCATTGTATATTCTTGCCTCCTTTGTCAAAGATAAGGTGACCATATGTGCGTGGATTTATCTCTGGGCTTTCTATTTTGTTCCATTGATCTATATTTCTGTCCTTGTGCCAGTACCATACTGTCTTGATGACTGTGGTTTTGTAGTAGAGCCTGAAGTCAGGCAGGTTAATTCCTCCAGTAAGGTACATCTTATATGCTAGATATTTCCCTGTTAAGAATTGAATCCAGTTTGAGGCAGAAACGTTTTTAAAGGTCAGCCATGGATTATTATTGCTCTTTCTTAGTCCTTTAATTCAATAGATAAGCTCAAGGCAAAGTGAAATGAACTTGATGGCCTGTGTATCACAAGCTAGAAAGCAGTTTTCCTGTGAGTGAGACAAAGTATAATTTTCACCTGAGCTGGAGACTTGGAAATTTAGTGACTGTTCACTACCAACAGATTAGCAATGCACTGAGATATCTTTGCACTCACTAGCTTTAAAGTTGCTTATGAGCTCTTACTGAACAAAATAGGTCAAGTTAAGTAAGTAGTTAGCAAATTAATAATATTTCATTTCAAAATAATGATAGATTTTAATAATGATAGATTTCTGACTTAGAGCAAAGGAGGAGTATGCTTTTTGAAATGATTTTCAAACACCAACCACTTAAATATGAAAATTTGAATCTCAAAAGCACCATGGACTTAAGATTCTCCTGTATTTTCTCTGTGCCGATAACTTACTGTTCTACAAATTCGTTTTTTTAAATAAATTGAAAGTAGAAGCCATATTAAATGCAATGATTGTCAACTTCTGAAAAGTAATCTATGAGCAGTTGAAGACTATAAGTAGAATTTCAGATTAATTCCAAACAGAACCTCATAAAGCAGACCCATCTTTCACTTCTGACTCTGAAATTTCTCCTGGCTTTATAATCCATTTCAGAGATAGTTGAATTTTGTTTATCAGTAATTGCTTTAAATTTTTAAATATTTGATTTTATATTTTTTATAAAAATCATGTCTAATATTTATTTATTTTTTTAATTTTATTTTGCTTAATTTACAATATTGTATTGGTTTTGCCATACATCAAAATGAATCCGCCACAAGTATACATGTGTTCCCCATCCTGAACCCTCCTCCCTCCCCCCTCCCCATACCATCCCTCTGGGTTGTCCAGTGCACCAGCCCCAGGCATCAGTTATCAGGCATCCTACCTGGACTGGCGACTCGTTTCAGAAATGATATTATACGTATTTCAATGCTATTCTCCCAAATCATCCCACCCTCTCCCTCTCCCAGAGTCCAAAAATAATATTTAATATAAAGAAGTGGTTCACTATCCCTAAGAAAAATTACCGTTTGCTTTATTTGGAAATGTTTATTAGTTCAACATTGTAAAAAGAAAATTGCCTGACAGTGTTTTACTTATTATGAGATATGATAATAAGACAATATAATTATTACAGAATTATGAAAAAAAAATCTGTACCTAATCCTACCAATCTTAACAACTATGAGTATTTTGTGAATTTTATTCTAGTCTTCGGACTTTGCTTCAGTATTTCTTGCATCTCAGCCTGAGCACTTGATTATGTCTAACCAAATTCTCCTTAAATGGAAACATGTTTTAAGCTTCAGGAAAAAAAAATCAAGCCATCATATTTATGTTACTATAGTTTAAGGACTGTTTTCAGAACTAGAAACACATAGATGTGTGAGTGGTGCATACATTTTTGTTTATGTTACATGTAATTTGTCACCAATATTTTTTACTAACTGACGAGCAAAGGGCGCTCAAAAGGCCTGGAGAGGCAGATCAATTCAATTTATCAAACATATTTGTATTGACAACACTGTGGTAATGTAAAGAGAATTTGATTAAAATAAAAGGAAGCTAACTCTTTCTTTGAAGCAAAGATGTACAACCAGTGTGGGTGATACATTTAGGAAAATCCTCTGATTATTCCTCTAAATGGAAAAAGCCATCACACTTATGATTAGTTAGATCAGATCAGTCGCTCAGTTGTGTCCGACACTTTGTGACACCAGGAATCACAGGACATCAGGCCTCCCTTCCATCACCAACACCCGGATGTCACTCAGACTCACATCCTTTGAGTCAGTGATGCCATCCAGCCATCTCATCCTCTATCATCTCCTTCTCCTCTTGCCCCCAATCCCTCCCAGCATCAGAGTCTTCTCCAGTGAGTCAACTCTTCGCATGAGGTGGCCAAAGTACTGGAGTTTCAGCTTTAGCATCATTCTTTCCAAAGAAATCCCAGGGCTGATCTCCTTTAGGATGGACTGGTTGGATCTCCTTGCAGTCCAAGGGACTCTCAAGAGTCTTCTCCAACACCACAGTTCAAAAGCATCAATTCTTCGGCGCTCAGCCTTCTTCACAGTCCAGCTCTCACATCCATACATGACCACAGGAAAAACCATAGCCTTGACTAGGCGAACCTTTGTTGACAAAGTAATGTCTCTGCTTTTGAATATGCTATCTAGGTTGGTCATAACTTTCCTTCCAAGGAGTAAGCGTCTTTTAATTTCATGGCTGCAGTCACCATCTGGAGTGATTTTGGAGCCCAGAAAAATAAAGTCTGACACTGTTTCCACTGTTTCCCCATCTATTTCCCATGTAGTGATGGGACTGGATGCCATGATCTTGGTTTTCTGAATGTTGAGCTTTAAGCCAACTTTTTCACTCTCCTCTTTCACTTTCATCAAGAGGCTTTTTAGTTCCTCTTCACTTTCTGCCATAAGGGTGGTGTCATCTGCATATCTGATGTTATTGATATTTCTCCCAGCAATCTTGATTCCAACTTGTGTTTCCTCCAGCCCAGCGTTTCTCATGATGTACCCTGCATAGAAGTTAAACAAACAGGGTGACAATATACAGCCTTGACATACTCCTTTTCCTATTTGGAACCAGTCTGTTGTTCCGTGTCCAGTTCTAACTGTTGCTTCCTGACCTGCATACAGTTTTCTCAAGAGGCAGAAAAGGTGGTCTGGTATTCCCATCTTTTTCAGAATTTCCCACAGTTTATTGCGATACCCACAGTCAAAAGCTGTGGCATAGTCAAAAAGCAGAAATAGATGTTTTTCTTGAACTCTCTTGCTTTTTCAATGATCCACCAGATGTTGGCAATTTGATTTCTGGTTCCTCTGCCTTTTCTAAAACCAGCTTGAACATCTGGAAGTTCACGGTTCACATATTGCTGAAGCCTGGCTTGGAGAATTTTGAGCATTACTTTACTAGCGTGTGAGATGAGGGCAATTGTGTGGTAGTTTGAGCGTTCTTTGGCATTGCCTTTCTTTGGGATTGGAATGAAAACGGACCTTTTCCAGTCCTGTGGCCACTGCTAAGTTTTCCAAATTTGCTGGCATGTTGAGTGCAGCACTTTCACAGCATCATCTTTCAGGATTTGAAATAGCTCAACTGGAATTCCATCACCTCCACTATCTTTGTTCATAGTGATGCTTCTAAGGCCCACTTGACTTCACATTCCAGGATCTCTGGCTCTAGGTCATTGATCACACCATCGTGATTATCTGGGTCATGAACCTTATTTTTGTACACTTCTTCTGTGTATTCTTGCCACCTCTTCTTAATATCTACTGCTTCTGTTAGGTCCATACCATTTCTGTCCTTTATCAAGCCCATCTTTGCATGAAATGTTCCTTTGGTATCTCTGATTTTCTTGAAGAGATCCTTAGTCTTTCCCATTCTGTTGTTTTCCTCTATTTCTTTGCATTGATCGCTGAGGAAGGCTGTCTTATCTCTTCTTGCTATTCTTTGGAACTCTGCATTCAGATGTTTATATCTTTTCTTTTCTCCTTTGCTTTTTGCTTCTCTTCTTTTCACAGCTATTTGTAAGGCCTCCCCACACTGCCATTTTGCCTTTTTGCATTTCTTTTCCATGGGTATGGTCTTGATCCCTGTCTCCTGTACAATGTCACTGACTTCTGTCCATAGTTTATCAGGCACTCTGTCTATCAGATCTAGGCCCTTAAATCTATTTCTCACTTCCACTGTATAAGTGGAATCATAAGGGATTTGATTTAGGTCATACCTGAATGGTCTAGTGGTTTCCCTACTTTCTTCAATTTCAGTCTGAATTTGGCAATAAGGAGTTCATGGTCTGAGCCACAGTCAGCTCCTGGTCTTGTTTTTGCTGACTGTACAGAGCTTTTCCATCTTTGGCTGCAAAAAATATAATTGATCTGATTTCGATGTTGACCATCTGGTGATGTCCATGTATAGAGTCTTCTCTTGTGTTGTTGGACGAGGGTGTTTCTTATGACCAGTGCATTTTCTTGGCAAAACTCTATTAATCTTTGCCCTGTTTCATTCCGTATTCCAAGGCCAAATTTGCCTTTTATTCCAGGTGTTTCTTGACTTCCTACTTTTGCATTCCAGTCCCCTATAATGAAAGGGACATCTTTTTTGGGTGTTAGTTCTAAAAGGTTCTTGTAGGTCATCATAGAACCGTTCAACTTCAGCTTCTTCAGCGTTACTGGTTGGGGCATAGACTTGATTACTGTGACATTGAATGGTTTTCCTTGGAAACGAACAGAGATCATTCTGTCGTTTTTGAGACTGCATCCAAGTAGTATATTTCGGACTCTTTTGTTGACCATGATGGCCACTCCATTTCTTCTGAGGGATTCCTGCCTGCAGTAGTAGATATAATGGTCCTCTGAGTTAAATTCACCCATTCCAGTACATTTGAGTTCGCTGATTCCTAGAATGTCGAAATTCACTCTTGCCATCTCTTGTTTGACCACTTCCAATCTGCCTTGATTCATGGACCTGACATTCCAGGTTCCTTTGCAACATTGCTCTTTACAGCATCGGACCTCGCTTCTATCACCAGACACATCCACAGCTGAGTATTCTTTTTGCTTTGGCTCCATCCCTTCATTCTTTCTGGAGTTATTTCTCCACTGATCTCCAGTTGCATATTGGGCCCCTACTGACCTGGGGAATTTCTCTTTAAATATCCTATCATTTTGCCTTTTCGTACTGTTCATACTCTTCATGGGGTTATAAAAATCTGCTTGAAAAATAATGCAGGTCACCAGTTTGTTGCTTGGTCTCTGAAATTTAGTAGTTTCTACATTTGAAGTGTTTAATATAACTATACTATTTAACTTAAACACACAAATCATCTTACAATCTAATCTTCCTATCAAGTGGAATATTCTTTCAAACTATAAGTGTACAAAGGAGAGGCAGGTGGTGATAAGAAGGCAACTGATACACTTTTGACTTATTTCTGATTTTTTTTTCTCGTGCTTGGCTGTTAATAAAAAGCTATTTGGTGGGCAAAATTTATATAAGTTGAAAATAATAGCTTATGGCTGAAAGGCCTTAGACTAGCTTTGCACTTGGTAATGGGCATGCTAAATAATTGTCACATATTCACTGGATTTTCCAAATGAAACTGCTAAATTCTACTTTACTTATTAAAATATAAAATTCAAATAATTTTTGAAAAATCTAAGATCTAGCACCGATGCTTCATACCAAATATTTTTAGCTTTTTTTTTTTCCCCCGGCCACATCGCTTATGGACTCCCAGTTCCCATTCCAGTGAGCAAACCCATGCCCCATTGCTTCTGCAGGGACTGAACCTGTGTCCACTGCCGTGGAAGAGTGAAGCCCTAACCACTTGATCACCAAGGAATTCCCTTTAACGTCTTCATTTAATATTACTTTCTCAACAGAGTTTTCAACTTTAGTGGGTAGGACCTTGAACTTTTGTTGTTTAGGTCCTGCATAATACTCTCAATTTAGTAGTTATTCTATAAATACTTGAGTTTGTAAAGGAAAGAATCAACATGAATAAAAAAGAACAAATGATTGTAGATAAGAAAACCCCACCTTAAAAAGTGAAATGAGGACAAAGCACGTATGATTGAGAGTTAGACATTTCTGGATTTAAAAAAAATCAAAGTTTTACTGCATACTACATTTTTGACTTAGGCATTTCACTTAATTTTGCCAAACACAAGTTTTCTCATCTGTGAAATCGATGTGATGATGACTTCAGGGGAATCAAATGAAATAATGGATGAGAATACTTCTCACAGAATCTGAAAATGTATAAACATGTGATATAAACACATGTGGAATGTAAACACGTGATATGATGCTGTTGCAAACATTCTTGGAGAACTGTACATCAGATTGATTTTCTTTTGATTCTCTTGTCAGGTGAAGCGTACATGCGATTAAGCATGCTCCCTGAAGCAGAGCATTGGTATATGGAATCACTGAGATCCAAGACTGACCACATCCCAGCTCATCTTACCTATGGGAAACTGCTTGCTCTAACGGTGAGTAACTGTCTCTTTCACCCTTTAGAAATTGGTTCTCCTGTGCAGATTGAGGTAGATAGGGTCTGAGGTACCTGTTCCTGGCCAGTTAATCCAGACTGTTAAGATGTAATGATGGTCATACTAAATTAGAGCAATGTACAAAAAAATATAGAAAAATGAGTTCCTTTGGCTATGGGGTTTGCCATAGATAAAGTATGATGCGTCTCCTTGATGTAACGTAGTTGAAATGTATAAATGGAGAACCCAAAATACGTGATTATATAATGAACTTGTTAAAATAGCAATATTTGCATAAAGATTATGTTCTGTAAGCCAATGTTAACCCCAGATTGGCTATCATACCTGATTCTTTCCAAAAAGCAAGTATTATATCAGACATGCATGTGTGTCCATCAGTGTCACCTACAATTCCTATTAACTGGAAGTCATTCTGTAAGAAAAATGTACCCATAATTTGGCTACCCACTATATGATGAGTCTCTTGGACATACTTCTGTGAAAGCGATATTGGAAGCATAAGGACTTGTTTATAGTCAACCACTGTGACTTACAAAAAATTGTAATTTTATGTGCTTCAAGTAATAATATTTTTTTTTGTTTTCTACAATAGGAGATTGTTGAAAATATTTAAATAACTTTTCTGTGCTCACCAACTAATAAATGGTACAACTAGCCTTCAGTCTGAATCTAAATCTATTGTCTATGTTATTTTAATCATATCCCTTAATTTCTCTCCAGTGTTACTAAAAATAAGTGAATATTAGCAAAACATAGAGACAATGGTCAGGAAAGTAATTCCTAAGTAAATTCATAGAAAGGTATCTTATAATTATTTAAAAATAATGTTATTTCCCATAGAAGATGATAAGCTAAACAATTACAGGTAATACCTTTCCATTCTAAGATACCACTAAAATGCTATTAAAGAGATTATATAGGCAGACTAAGTAACCAGAAAGTGTCTCACTACAACACATCTAGGTATGCTTAATAAAATACAACAGGTATGCTCTTAATGCATGGCTGAGCTCAAAGTGTAGGAAGAGAATTTCCACAGGATGGAAATAAAGCAGTAACTAAACACCAGAACAGTAAACAGTAGGCTGATCTTAAAGTTGATTTGGGATAGTTTACTAGTCTTAACAACCCATGGGAAGGAGCTTATTGTCTGTCTTTCCTTCTTGATGGAATAAGAGATGAAGTGTTGAACCAACAGAGGACCAGGAATTAGGTGTCTAAATCAAGTAGGAAAGTTCATATCCTCTGTGAAAGAACAATGTAGAAAAAGTTCACATACTGATAAAAGAGGGCAGCATGAAAGTTGCCTTTCTCAGCATGGAATCTGAAATCTTTGCAGTGAATTTGTCACCACTGTCCTCCCCTCACTGGGGTTTGGGTTTTGAATTTACTTTATTTGAATGAGCAAGGAGCTCCTAGGCCAGGAAATTAAAGTCAGTTCACTGCAAACTCTAGCTGAAGATGATACTAAGCGTGTCTTTTGAAAAGACATATTTAAATCTAGAAGAATATTTACAGAGTGGGTTTTAAAAAGAACGGTGAGCACAGAAATGGTGATTGTGTGAGTAAATCAGAATAAATTTTTACTGAATAAAATATTGAGAGGGAATAACCTCATAGGAAAAATCAAAATGGGAGGGTAGGTGAAATTTAAGTTGATTTTTGGAACTCAGGTAGCAGAAAAAGGTGTTACACTTGATTCATCAAAACAGAATAAACCACTGTCTAAAGGAGGTTTGGAATGGGATAAAAATAAGAAATCTAGAGACTCAAGACTTGGTGGTAGCTGACATAGAAGAGAGTGCATTAAGGAGAATAAACTAGGGTAATCAGTTGTCTCTCCCCATGTGCACAGCCCTAGTAACCAAGCACTCACTTCAAGTCAAGGGAAGGTATGTTCTTAGTGGTGAAGCAGTTGAATGAGACAGCTCCCTGACTCTGGAGCAGCTTGCCCAGTCGAGGGTAGAATGCAGAGGGGAATGTTTTCCAGTGGAGTACTCAGGCTGTCAATACCCCTCCCCTGTTACATGCAGAACACAACTACAAAAGATTTGATAACCCCCAACCGGCAACACATATACACAAACCTCACCTTCTAAGAAATGGTAGCATTTTTATGTGGAGAAACTGATCACTCTGGGGAAAAGATTTCCATATACCTACATTTGGAGATCTCTGAAAATGACCTGCTCCCTAACCAGACATACAAAAGTGACTCTTTCCAGTCTAGAAAGCACGTTTATGCCTAAGAAATTCATTCAGCTTTTATTAACTCAACTTGTAAAATAATAGTGGGCAATCAGAGATCGTCTGTCATCTTAGGAAACCCTCAAATGTAAAAGATTGGAGCTGAAACAAATGGATTAGCAAAAGGAAATGAGGGAACAGAAGAAAAAAAAATCATTTGAGATGGTAATATAGCATTTTGTGGAGTGCAGGATGACATAAAAACATATGAAAAAATAAGAGCTTTTAGAAATTAAAAAGTGGTGGCAAAACAATTTTCATTTGAAGGGTAGGAGAATAAAGATGTGGAAGTGTTTTCATATACAAACAAAAAAATGAAATAAAATATGTGAAAGAAAGAATTATGAAAGAAATTAATGTGGGACCTAAAACATAAGGAATAGAGAAAGGGAAAGAACATGACTCAGAATTGGAGGGTATGAGTTGCTCTTTGGGCCATTTACAAGATCATACTATGTCTAGTCTAATCAGTTAGAAAAAATGTGTTTTACCTTACGAAAACCTTTTCCATTTCCTAATCTGATAGGATGGTAATTCACACAGCTCCAAATAAGAAGAGAATTCATATTTACCTCTTGCTGCAACTACTGTCTTTAGATGTTCTTATGGAATTAAAATAGAAACATTTTAAATTAGATTGCTAAATGGCCACCTTCAAAGAATACCACCTTCAAAAATAAAATTTTTAAATGCCTGCTTTATCTTTCCTCCAATAAAATCACTTGGAAAAGAAAAACATTGACCACTTACATGTACCTAATTCTGAATATACCTAGACTGTGACATAACTTTGTATATAGAAACCACGTGTCCTGTATTTTTCCTTCTTGTTTTCAAGCCTGAATATTTTAAGTTTCCTGTACTAAAACTATGGTTTTATAAGCTGCTTTATTTTTAAGAAGATATTTTTAAAAACAAAATTTAGCAGTTTTAATTTACTGAAGCATATGGAAGGGAAGAAGAGACATGTATTACAATTCAAATTCTAATCCCCGCCCCCAACAGAACTTTTATAGCTTCCGACTTGCTGATTAGATGAAATATAAACCCTATTATGGAATGGTTTAAACTCAGAGTGCCAAAAAGTCCAAAACCATCCTTAATAGTTTCTTTTTGAATTATGAGATTTGGCAAATTTCTGATCCCAGTGGATTGCCTTTGTCTAATTTTGGGTTTCTTAGCCTGGTAAAATGCCATTGACTTAACATGAAATTGGCAAGGTAGAAAATGCCACACATTTTGACTTCTGAATGCTTTCAATATAAAATATTATAAAATGGAATTGGCTATTACTCTGAAGAGAGAGGAAAAGAAATGGAATGGTATTTTTACTGTTCCATCAGAATTGACCAAAGATGCAATATGTACTTTGCAACTGACTTGCAACAAAATTAGACTTATATTGTATATTAAGATTTCATATAAAGAATTATATTTTTCTGAAACAACTTTGACAAAAACAAAAATGTTGATGCTTTTATTATAGCCAGTGGTATGTCTTTCAGAATACTTTTGTACAAAATTTTCTTTAAGAATTTTTAGTATAGATAGTATTTAGAAAATTTTAAAAAGATTTAGGATTTCCCAGAATGCTTTGACAAATTCCATAGATCAAATCCTTTTTTATTCCTCTGACAAAATTGTTCTTTTCGTCTCTCTGCCTGTTCAAATTTTATTTCCCTCTGTGAAATCTTGCCTGCATCTTTTAAGCGATTATTTTTTTTTCATTTCTCTATACTTCCATGGTGCTGATTTTCAGTATCTCTGTAGTGGCACTTTTTCAATTGAATGGCAGATATAAATCTATGTCTTTTGACCCTGAATGTGGGGCAGAGACTAAGTCTTTACTTATCTTTTTATGTCTTTAGTATAAGGCCTTTCACAATCTTAGCCACTGTCCTTGAACTCTCCTTTGTATTTCTCTTGTTAAGTTATGTAAGGGCTGGACATGTGTCATTTTGCCCCAGTTTTGTTTAGTGTAATTGCTGTATAGTACTATATAAGTTGGGCTTCCCCATTGGCTCAGCTGTAGAGAGTCCGCCGGCATGCAGGAGACACAGAGACATGGGTTTGATCCCTGGGTCAGGAAGATCTCCTGGAGGATGAAATGGCAACCCACTCCAGTATTCTTGCCTGGGAAATCTCATGGACAGAGGAGCCTGCAGGTTACAGTCTCAGTTCAGTTCAGTCACTCAGGCGTGTCCAACTCTTTGCGACCCCATGAATCACAGCACGCCAGGCCTCCCTGTCCATTACCAACTCCCGGAGTTCACTCAGACTCACGTCCATTGAGTCAGTGATGCCATCCAGCTATCTCATCCTCTGTCGTCCCCTTCTCCTCCTGCCCCCAATCCCTCCCAGCATCAGAGTCATTTCCAATGAGTCAGCTCTTCACATGAGGTGGCTAAAGTACTAGAGTTTCAGCTTTAGCATCCTTCCTTCCAAAGAAATCCCAGGGCTGATCTCCTTCAGAATGGACTGGTTGGATCTCCTTGCAGTCCAAGGGACTCTCAAGAGTCTTCTCCAACACCACAGTTCAAAAGCATCAATTCTTCGGCGCTCAGCCTTCTTCACAGTCCAACTCTCACATCCATACATGACCATTGGAAAAACCATAGCCTTGTCTAGATGGACATTTGTTGGCAAAGTAATGTCTCTGCTTTTGAATATGCTGTCTAGGTTGGTTATAACTTTTCTTCCAAGGAGTAAGCATCTTTTAATTTCATGGCTGCAGTCATTATCTGCAGTGATTTTGAGGCCCCCAAAAATAAAGTCTGACAGTGTTTCCACTGTTTCCCCATCTGTTTCCCATGAAGTGATGGGACTGGATGCCATGATCTTCGTTTTCTGAATGTTGAGTTTTACGCCAACTTTTTCACTCTCCTCTTTCACTTTGATCAAGAGGCTTTTTAGTTCCTCTTCACTTTCTGCCATAAGGGTGGTGTCATCTGCATATCTGAGGTTATTGATATTTCTCCCGGCAATCTTGATTCCAGTTTGTGTTTCTTCTAGCCCAGCGTTTCTCATGATGTACTCTGCATAGAAGTTAAATAAGCAGGGTGACAATATACAGCCTTGACATACTCCTTTTCCTATTTGGAACCAGTCTGTTGTTCCATGTCCAGTTCTAACTGTTGCTTCCTGACCTGCGTACAAATTTCTCAAGAGGCAGGTTACAGTCTGCTGCTACTGCTGCTAAGTCGCTTCAGTCGTGTCCGACTCTGTGCGACCCCATAGACAGAAGCTCACCAGGCTCCCCTGTCCCTGGGATTCTCCAGGCAAGAACACTGGAGTGGGTTGCCATTTCCTTCTCCAGTGCATGAAAATGAAAAGTGAAAGTGAAGTCGCTCAGTCGTGTCCGACTCTTAGCAACCCCAAGGACTGCAGCCTACCAGGCTCCTCCATCCATGGGATTATCCAGACAAAAGTACTGGGGTGGGGTGCCATTGCCTTCCCCGAGGTTACAGTCTAAGGGGTTCCAAATATTTGGACACAAGTTAGTGACTAAATAACAACAAGCTATGTAAGTTAAAGGTGTACAGGTAGCTGATTTTTAAATATTCTTGTTTCCCTAGTCTGAATCTCATGTCCCCATTAGTCCTACTTCATTTTGCCCACACGTGCATTGAGATATATTATCCATGCTAAGGCATCACTCTAATTCCCAGTGGTATTTACTGAATAAATGAATGAGAGTGGCTTGATTGTAGAGTGGATACAGTGTAATTTTCAAGACCCTAGAAGGGGAGGTAGGCACAAGAGGGTGTACATCTCCTGAATGCCTTTCATTGATATGTGTTATTTCATGAAGCTTTATGATGAGTACTACCTTCTTTTTATGAATGAGAAAACTGAGCTTCTAAGGTTTAGGACATGTCCCAAGAATAAATCAGCTACTCAATATAGAATTGGATACATCCTCAAGGACTTCTTAATTAAGCATCATTAATATCCATTCTATATTAAATAATTTTGTGTGATGCTTCCTTTTATACCTGAAGGCGATGGCACCCCACTCCAGTACTCTTGCCTGGAAAATCCCATGGACGGAGGAGCCTGGTGGGCTGCAGTCCATGGGATCACAAAGAGTCGGACACGACTGAACGACTTCACTTTCACTTTCCACTTTCATGCATTGGAGAAGGAAATGGCAACCCACTCCAGTGTTCTTGCCTGGAGAATCTCAAGGACAGGGGAGCCTGGTGGGCTGCCGTCTATGGGGTCGCACAGAGTTGGACAGGACTGAAGCGACTTAGCAGCAGCAGCAGAGATGCTAAAAGTAAGCTAGTGCTCCTGCCTCCCCATAAGGTATGAAAATAGCTTATTTTTAGGCGTTACCTCTAAGTACTAGTTTAGTTTGAATGGGTAAACACATTTTTATTATTAAGCTTTATAGCTCATGAACTTAGGACTTCTGTTTTTGGCTATTGGCACTTTTAAGGTCCTGTGTTCCTCAATCACCAATGTTCCAGGGTGCCCTAGAAAGTAGTTCTGCTTTAGGGTCATTGGTACCCTCCATGTTTAAATATAGTTGGGCCTGGGTGACCCAACTATAGAATATATAGAGCGTTCATACCAGTGTCATGTCCAGTTAAAATACTAAACACAAGTTCTCTTTAAAGTTGTGATTTATTACTTATTTGAACTTTGTTACCTAGGACTAATGCCATGAATTTAAAATTGGACAAGCATTGAGAAAGGAAGGAATAAGTTTCCATTATCACCATGTTTCATATGGTTTTATAGTTGTTTCTAAAACCATGTAAGTACTTTAGTTGTGTGTACATCCTTACTTTTTTTTTTTTTTTCTGGTCCTCCTTTTGTCCTTGTTCAATTTATTTCAGCCAAATATTTTGTAGTTTTTTGAGCCAGTAAAATTAGTAGTGATCTAAATTATAGTAAAAGGAACTTGGCTGTTAGGTTATTTTCCAGATTTAGGTTAGTAGGAGAGAAGGAAGGATATGGGAGACTCTGACAGTAATTCTTGATACAGCAAACCTTTATTTTGGCTACTGCATGGAGGTACTGAGCCAGATTTCTGTGTCTAGCCAGAGTTAATTGGGCTACATAAAACTCCAGTTGTGAAAGTACTTGAAGTTCCATGGAAAAGTTCCCTTCCCCAGGCTAGAATGGTGTCAGTGCAGTTTATCTGGAAGTGCAGCCCTGTGTGTTTCTTTGGGCCTTTTGTAATGATTATTACTGTTTGGAGCTGAGATTATTTTTCCATTTGGTCTTCTCTAAAGCAAAACTCTTCCCACTTTGCACGCCACCTAACATTTAGGTTCCTTTATTTTATTATAGTCACCGTACAGTCATGTTTAGATTGAAGGGAGCAGGAAACAAAAAATTTTCCTGTGACTCACTGAATGATTATTATGGATATATACCATTGAAGTTACAAAACTTATTCTGTGAAAAGAGAAGGCATGTATCACATATATTGTGCTACTGAAATATTGAATGGAATATAGAAGAAAATTTGATTCAATGCAGTGTTCAGCTAAGCATTTTATATGAAGTTGCCACATCTAAACTTACTAGCATTCTGGCAGTAATTCACTTATCATTTTTTTATTTTTAGTCTAAATCATAATGAATCTGATAGTTCTTTTTATGCATTTTGATATGTAGAATCAATCTTTTTTTAACTTTAGGTATAGTTATAAAATCAATCTTATAATTACTCTACTTGTTGCTGCCAAGTGACCTATGAATCCAAGTACCTCTGAAGTATCTCAGATTTTTATTCTGCTTTTTTATGTCAGTAATTGAAAGTCATTGTTAAGAGATATTTTCTTTTGCCAGATATTCTCAGAAATAGTAAAATCAAAATACTCAAAGTCTCAGGCATTGAACGTCACATGAAATAATCATACCTAGCTTTATATCTAAGTATCATGATGCTATGTTTGAAAAGCATATTTAGGGGTAAATGAGATGATACTGGGCTTCCCAGGTGGCTCAGTGGTAAAGAATCTGCCTGCCAATGTAGGAGACACGGGTTTGATCCCTAGGTTAGGAATATTCCCTGGAAAAGGAAATAGCAACCCATACCATTATTGTTGCTAGGGAAATCTCATGGTCAGAGGACCCTGGCAGGCTACAGTTCATAGGGGTTACAAAACAGTCAGGTACCACGAGTGAGCATGGTACAACATAACCTAACATCACAATTTCCACCTTGTCATTCTTTCTGCTGCATCATGTTGACTCTCCTGTTATGTAATAAAGCATGAGCACATTTTAATGTGAGTTAAACTTCATTTATAATTTATATTTTATATTTTTCTAGTTTGATAATTTTTAATAGAACAAAATTTGAGCATCTTTAGTTATTAAAACAGCAGGCTTATTTAAACCCGTGTTTACATTTTGCTCAGTTGGCAAAGAATCTGCCTGCATTGCAGGAGACCTGGGTTCAAGCCCTGGGTTGGGAAGATCCCCTGGAGAAGGAAATGACAACCCACTCCAGTATCTTGCCTGGAGAATTCCATGGACAGAGGAGCTGGGCAGGCTACAGTCCGTGGGATTGCAGAGTCGGACATGACTGAGTGATTAGCTTTACTTTTTTAAAAGGTGGTACTGACCGCATACATTTTCAAAACAAATGTCTTTCATTCCAGTGATTGGACCAACACTTCGAAAAGAAAGTTGCCTTTTTTCCCTTGTAGCATCTGGATGTGTGTATGTGTGTGTATTTATACAAACAGATCTACACACAGAGGCATATGTGTAAATGAAGCCACGTCTGTTCTAAAATGTGAGAGATTTCATTTCTGAAGCCTCATAAACAGTAAATAGTACAGGTGAACCTAGTTTCAAAGCAGAAACAGAGACACTGGACATAGAGAACAATGACACCAAGGAGAGAGAAGGTGGGATCGTTGGGAGATTGGGCTTGGCATGTCTACACTGCTGCTGTGCTTTGCTGTGCTGTGCTCAGTGGCTCAGTCATGTCTGACTCTGTGACCTCGTGCACTGTAGCCTGCCAGGCTCCTCTGTCCATGGGAACTCTCTAGGCAAGAACACTGGAGTGGGTTGCCATGCCCTCCTCCATTTATACACTACGATGTATAAAATAGATAACTAATGAGAGCCTACTGTATAGCACAGAAGAAAAGGTAGTCTCTTCATAGGACGTATATTAAGTTAACCTTAAAAATGCATTTCAGTATCCATTAGGTTTGATTCCACTTATACAAGGTACCTAGAATAGTCAAATTCATAGAGTCAGAAAGTATACTAGTGGATGCCTAAAGAGCCTGGGAGTGGGGAAGGAAAAATGGGGACTTAGTGTTTAATGAGGACAGAGTTTTAGTTTGCTGCTGCTGCTGCTGCTAAGTCGCTTCAGTCGTGCCCGACTCTGTGCGACCCCATAGACGGTAGCCCACCAGGCTCCACCGTCCCTGGGGTTCTCCAGGCAAGAACACTGGAGTGGGTTGCCATTTCCCTCTCCAACGCATAAAAGCAAAAAGTGAAAGTGAAGTCACTCAGCCATGTCCAACTCCAGCGACCCCCATGGACTGCAGCCCACCAGGCTCCTCCGTCCATGGGATTCTCCAGGCAAGAGTACTGGAGTGGGGTGCCATTGCCTTCTCCCACGAGTTTTAGTTTAGGAAGGTACAAAATTCGAGATGGATGATGGTGAGAGTTGCACAATGATGTGAAGGTACTTATTGCCACTGAATTGTACAGTTCAGTGTGGTTAAAATGTATGTTTTCTATTGTGCAACTTTTACCACAATAATAAAAAAAAAAAAATTAAAGCAAGGGCTACTCCTTGTTGCAGTGTGTGGGCTTCTCATTGTGCTGGCTTCTCTCATAGAGCAGGGGCCCTGGAGTGTGTGGACTTCAGTAGTTGTAGTGCGAGGCCTCAGTAGTCATGGTGTACAGGCTTCCTTGTCCCAAAGCAGGTGGAATCCTCTGGGATCAGGGATAGAAACTGTGTCCCCTGAAGACAGATTCCTAACCACTGGACCACCAGGAATGTCCAGGAAATCTATTGTATTTCTTAATCTTATTTCTCCATAGGTATTTTCTTTTCTCTGACTGTAAGATTCTCTCTTTATCTTCAGTTTTCTGTAGTTTGGACATACTACGCCTCGGCTTATTATTTGGGGATTTATCTGGCTCAATGCTCTCTGTGTTTCCTGGATCTGTGGTTTGGCCTTTATTATATTTTGGAAAGTTGCGCATCAATATTACTTTAAATATTTCTTCTGCTCTCTCTTGTCTTTCTTTCCCATCTGATGTTCCAGTTACTGGTATGTTTGTTACATGTTTTGAGATTTTCCTATAGTTCTTGGATGGTCTGTACTTTTCATTCATTTTTCTCATTACATTTCAATATGGGAAGTTTCTACTGACTTATCTTTAAAGTCATTGATTCTTTCTGTGGTCATGTTGAGTCTTCTTATGATCTCATTAAATTTATTCTTGATTTCTGTTATGATATTTAGCATTACTTCTAATTCTTCCTTAGAATTTCTCTCTGCGTACATTATACATGTGTTCCTGCATGTACTTTTTCCATTAGAATCTTTAACATGTTAATCATAGTTATTTTAAGTTTCTTTTCCAACAGTTATAACGTGTTTCATGTTTCGGTATCTTAGTATGGTTCTGACACTAACTTCGTCTTTTTGGACTTTTTTCTTTCCTTTTGTCATGCTATGTAATTTTTTTGTGGGATGTTGGATATGTTGAATTCATCATAGAGCATATTTCACAAAGATTATTCTTCTTCGCCTGCCCTCACCAGGAGGGGATCTTTTTTGATTCTTTACTGTGAGAACCTCATTGGTTTCTTTGGAAATTAAGACCATGAAAGAGTGGGAACCACACCCTCCACCCAAAGACTGGCCTTCAGGAGTTTCTCACTCTCCGGCTAATCCACAGTTGGCTTCCAGCAAGTCATCAAAAGTACCACTTAAAGTGTACTCATCAATTCATAGCTCCTAATTTGATGAAGACTGTTTGGGAGATTGATGTCTAATGAGTTCTATGAAGCCTTCATGGCACATTTTTCCAGTCAAGAACAAGAGGGCCTGAGATGTTGACAGTGATAATTTAGACCTGAACTGAAGACTATTAAATAGTCTATCTAGAGGCAGAGAAGTTCAGACTTCCTGTTTTCCATCTCTGTGTCACCTCTGTACTTGATTTTTTTCCTGTTTAGTGACCCACATTTTCCCGTGATCTTACACATTTTCTCTTAAGAGAGAGAGAAAATCTTATTCTGTAATAATGCCAAAACACCCATGTGTGTATGCTTCTCTTCGCACACTCTTTTGAGACTTGGAAAGGATCCAGTTTGGAGATATGCTTGTCATACGCATTTATACATACAAACTCATTCTCCTGGTAATCTGCCAGTCTCTGACCATTTACTGTGTGTGTGTTTTCCCTTTTTGCCTGGATTAAAGGTTCCAGTAATTGTGTATGTACTATCTCTGGTCACTTGACACTCTGGAAATTAAAGTGAATGAACTTTGCTTACTGAACAATGCTTATTAAACATTGTTTAATATTTAATTTCAATAGCTCTTTCTTTGTAAGTCACAGAAATTTATTACTCACAGAAGGTGACTCAAGAATCATTAGGCTAGCAGAAAGTAGAAATTTGGTAACTTACGTTGTTAAGTAACCTAATTTTTTCAAATACGTGGGTTTTGAGATGCTTGATATCAAATGAACCTTTGTTAGCTTTAGGGCCTTTTAATGGTGTTAAAACAAGGAACGTTTTCTCCATTAGACTGACTTTCTAAATAATTTCCCCAATTTGGATATTGTAAAGAGAACTTGTAAGCCACCAGCACTTGGACTAAGCAGGTAGCCTGCTGTCTTGATGCTTGGCCAACTTTTTCTCTGTCTGTGAACCAGCTGAAGTATGATACCTTCTTTTTGAGCCCTCCCTCCCTGGACTTGCTCAGACACAACAGATTCCTTGGTTTCTGTTTTCTCCTTAGGTACTATGTACAATGAGAGCCCTTTTAAGTATGATCTTGCAATTGGTAAATGCCCATTTCCAGAGTCCCCATGGTATTATTCAGTCTGTAAGAGCAGGAGTCATCTCATAATCCATTGCCTGACACAGTGCTTGGCATACAGTGGACACTCTCTGAATCCCTGCTGAGGGATGGGGGTGGGTGGGTGCATGAGTGTATGGGTGGACCTACTCCATAAAGCTCATCTTTAAATGGCATAATGATTCCTCGTAATAAACATCTGGACCAGGTCAATAATGTAATATCTTAACTGTGAAACCAGATTGTCTCTGTTTGAACCCCAGTTCTGACGAATCTAGCTTTTGTGCCTTGGACAAAGTAGACTAATCTCACTGTCCCTCAGTTTCTTATTTTGTAAAGCAGATGATAATAATATCTCATGTATACTACAAGGATTTAATATGATGATACACAGAAAGTGCCTGGAATAGCACCTGGCACGTAGTAAGCTGCTCTTAGATTGTTTCTGTTCTTCTCATATAACCTGTAAAGAGAAAGTAGAATTGCAATGTGCTAGGACAACAGACTCCCAAGAAAATCTGTCTTGGGGAAGCAGAGATGAATGGAAACTTAATTACTCTTGACAAAGATCAGATGGCCTTGTGCTGTGAAAGGATATCTTTGTTCATGTCTTCTTTGTTAGGAGTGTGGCGGAAACAGGAAGCTGAGGTTACCGTTAAGACCTCACTGATGCTGCTCGTGGAGTCTCCTGGCTTCAGCTGATGTCGCAGTGTCACTGCAATTGCGGCCATTGTTGACTTGTCTGATGTAGGTGAATACTTATGAGAGGGAAACAAGAATTAGGGTAACTATAGAATATTTGTCCAAACCAGGAAGGGATGGCTATTATTTTTACACTATAACAGTAGACATAGAGTAGTTTTAGGCAAACCAGAATTACTTCTGAGAATTACTTACAAAATGAGAACACAGTATACTATTTCAATATGCATGTGGTCTGGTTTGTATAAGAACCTTTCTAGGACATTTTGGCTTCCCTAATAGTTCAGTTGGTAAAGAATCCTCCTGCATGCATGAGACTCTGGTTTGATTCCTGGGTCAGGAAGATCCCTTGAAGAAGGGATAGGCTACCCACTACAGTATCCTGGCCTGGAGAATGCCATGGACTGTATGGTCCGTGGGGGTCCTAAAGAGCTGGACACGACTGAGCCGCTTTCACTTTCAGGACATTTTACCTCTGACAGGCATCTTTACCTTAAAGTCCTTTCAGAAGAAAATAAGGGGGGTCACTCATTCCAATTCCATTTAATTTTGTTTGTTAGTAAATTAAAATACAGTGGATTTTAGGTCTTGGCTACTATCCCCAGTCTCAGTGTCAGCTGGCTGGATCTAGGAGAAAAGGAACTGGCATTCCTTTTCTCTGTCATGGATTGAAAAGCAATGGAAACAAAGGAGTATGATGTGAATTAAGAGCTTAACTTTCTTTAATCTGAATTTTTAACCATTGATGACGTCCCTGAATTGAACTCCATTTTTAAGGCAGTAGAGTTTAAACAGTCCTTTGATTGACAATTGACAAAAGCAAAACCTATTCAAATTAGTGGCTTTCCTTCATGATTCATCTTCTTGGTATCAGAACCAGACTAGAATTCAGGTTCCTGGTGCGCTCAGATGGTAGAGAATTTGCCTGCAATGCAGGAGACCTGGCTTGGGCAGATGCTCTAGAGAAGGAGATGGCTACCCATTCCAGTATTCTTTCCTGGAGAATTCCACAGACAGAGGAGCCTGGTGGGCTACAGTCCATGGGTCACAAAGAGTCAGACACGACTGAGTGACTAACAGTTTCTGTGACTGAATCCAGTGTTTTTATGTGGTATAGTGGTTCAGTCATCAAAGAAATTTACATCTTAATAAATTAAATAACCCTCTCTATCCTTACTGCTGAAGATTTCGACCAAAAAAAGGTATGAAATTAGGGAATTATTTACATCTGGCTTTATCTTCTTGTGAGAGCATTTGGATTTTAGAGTTGTGGCAGCCTGCCAGTGACAAATGGAGGTGCAGAGATTGCCTGCCCGTCATCCACTACCTTTTATGGTGTCAGGGGATTGCTTGTTCTCCTTTGCGACCCAGCTGCAATGCAGCTGTTGTTGGCACTCCTGCTTCTCCACTCTCACAGTGCAGCTTTCCTAACCATCCCCATGGGGTTTAACTTCTGAGCACGAGTGTCAGTTCTGAGCTCTCTGAGCCAAGGCTGCCTCTTGGGGACCAATCAGCGTAGCAGCTTTCCACGTCATGGCTAAACAGTTTGGGATGGAGCAATCCAGCAATTTCTCATGACAAACAAGAAGCACCCATTTGCACAAACAGTGCAGCCGGATGGTTGAAGTTGTTGCAGTAGCTAAATCTGGGGGCTTTCCAATGACACTGATTCCTGAAACAGATCACATGGACCGGTTTGTCCATCTAAAGTATCCTGTCAGTGTCTATAATCTTTGGACCACGGAAGGCTAATTGAAACTGTGGTTTCTTTTTTTCCCCCTTGTATAGAGGAGGTATTGACAAAAGTGACAGGAGTGACATTCTGGGTATCACTCGAGCCTCATGATGTTGTCACATTTACCCACTGAAACCTACACACTCTATCATGGAGGCAACAGGACTTCCCAATGAGAGGATGAAGTGTGTTTTCAGTATTTTCTTTTCCAATATATTTAAAGTTTTCATGCATTTATGACTACCTACCATGCATCTGGCAGCTCCCCAGGTGGTGCTAGTGGTAAAGAACCCACCTGCCCAGGCAGGAGTTGTTAAGAGCTTCAGGTTCGATTCCTGGGTCGGGAAGATCCCCTGGAGGAGGGCATGGCAACCCACTCCAGTATTTTTGCCTGCAGAATCCCATGGACAGAGGAGACTGGAGGACCACAGTCCATCAGGTCACAAAGAGTCAGACATGACTGAAGAGACTTCACGCACACAGCATCTGGCCCTTGGCTAAAACTGAAGTCGCTCAGTCGTGTCCAACTCTTTGGGACCCCATGGACTGTAGCCTGCCAGGCTCCTCTATCCATGAAGTTTTCCAGGCAAGAATACTAGAGTGGGTTGCCATTTCCTTCTCTGGGGGATCTTCCCAACCCAGGGACTGAACCCGGGTCTCCCGCATTGTAGGCAGATGCTTTTGCTGTCTGAGCCACCAGGGAAGCCCCAGCCTTTGGCTAAGTGTTGACTAAATCAATCTCCTACAGTGGTTTATGGTTAGAAGAGATTACAAGTGGGAATAAGAGTGCATATGGTAAGGGTCCTGTAAGGGTCACAACAAAAGCAGGAATCAAGTGTTCTCTTAGGGGACCCAGAAGGAAAAGACTCAGTTTAAAGAATTCCAGGCTGGTTTATTTTGGCCTTGGTTATAATTGGAAAGTTAACTAAGAATTCTAGCATTTTGAGGTTTTCTCTTTTAATTTTCAATTCAACTCTGAAAAACTAAATCTACACATTAATCTTTATTTCCAGTTCCAATTTATGTTTTGATTTTCTGTGTTCTTTTTCCAAACACTCAATATGTCTCATTCTCTTCTACTGACATGATCACGTCCCCTCTCCTTCAGAGCCAGACATATTGACTGAGGGCATCAGTTTCCTCAACCCTCTCCCCAGACTTACCCCCACTCCTTCTGGCTTCAAGACCTATTATTCTGGAAAAATACACCTTACTGAACTTACTAGTGTCTGATCTCTGTGTCACTAAACCCACTGGGAGTTTTTCAGAAATTGACATAATTGACTACTCGTGTCTTCGTGAAATACTGTTTTACCTTACTTCAGTTCTCTTGATTCGGTCTGACTAACAAACCACATCTTTGACAGCTCAGATGTCTCAAAGGTTCTGTACAATTCTCAGAACTGAGCTTGTGATTTTCCCCCCTTAACCTGGTCTTTTTCCATTATTTACCTACTTTATCTCAGTTTCAGGATCAGAAACCTTGAAGTCATCTTTGTGACCTCCGTCTCACACCCTCTCCCTCTCCTATCCATCTTGTAATCCTATCTGTATTACCTAAATATCCCTCCTGTCAGTCCACTAATCTTCCTCTCCAGTATCAGCCCATCACTCTCTTTTAAAAGCCTGGATTAATCTGCCTGCATCCCTTCTGTTCTCATTACAACTGTTATCCACACAACCCTCAGAGTGATATTGACAAAACAGATAAGGACAAATTCCTTCATGTAATCTATCTGAAGGTGGGCTCTCCCTTCAACCTTTTCGAATAGCCCACCTCTATTCCTTCTCTCTGGCTCCCTCACCGTGGGCTCATGCAGTGTTTTTGCCACAGAGATTTTATCTTTGTGTGTCTCTACTTCATGTATTTTTGTCTCCCTTCAACTAGTTAATCACATAGCTCTCAGATTTTTTAGAGCAAGCAGCACTTCCTTTGGAAGACTTTCCCAAGTACTTCAACTAATTCTAAGTGAAATTCACTTAGAATATTATGTTGTACGCATGACACCTACAGTTTTGGACTCTTCATGAAGGCAAAGGTTGGCCCTAATTCACCATTCTCATCCCAGTGCTTAACACTGCTGCTGCTACTGTTGCTAAATCGCTTCAGTCATGTCTGACTCCCAGTAAATATTTGTTGGATTAAGTAAATCAGTGAATAAACTTAATGGATTGCTGAAAGTTCATTGTTTTAATTACAAACACATTTTTCTATTTAATTTATGAGCCAAAGAGGAATTCTGTGATTACTATTACTATTACTATTACTATTCTGAAGTCTAAAAATAGCTGATTTTTATATTTAAAAATGATTTAATAATTATAAAGTAAAATTTTAGGATATATATTATCTACAATTTAATTGTAAATGTGTTTAAAGAAAATTTCTACTTTACCACAACATCCTCAGACATTTTAATAATAAAATATTCTCATAAATTTATATTATAGATGGAGAAGAGTTTTAACTGAGTTTAGAGTAGCAATGCAAAACACCCTAAGCAATTTGCCCAGATAAAGATTAAGATGTGGTTGTATCCTATCGAATTAATTATCTCCTACTGAAATGTTATTGTAGTATGTGTGGATGACGTATTTAAGCTTGAAGGGAAAATATGCAAGTGAACAGAGGTAGAAAGGAAGTAAAAAATTGTTATATAACAGGATATCTGAATAAAGCTAAACATCTTTCATTATGTAATATTTTAGAAATTGGATATTTGTATTAATACCTTAAAATCTTAACTTTTTTTTACTCATAAATGTCAAAGCTGTATAGAAAGCAACATATATATTTTTTTTACTGCTGCTGCTAAGTCACTTCAGTCGTGTCTGACTCTGTGCGACCACATGTACTGCAGCCTACCAGGCTCCTCCATCCATGGGATTTTCCAGGCAACAGTACTGGAGTGGGGTGCTATTGCCTTCTCCCACATTTTTTTACTAGTAAAATATTTAAAATATTTGTGAAAGTCAAACTACTTATTTTAAACAGTAATTTAATATATTTTTCTTCTCTTTTACTGAAACCATGCTTTAAATAGAAGGCTTGTTTTTGTTTGGTTTTGTTTTTTCCTTTTTTTCTGTTATTGCTTTCGTCTTGGCATTCTTGCAAGTTTTCTTTTAACTTCTCAGGGAAGCTGCCAGATAGCAGGTGTTTTTGCCAAGGCTTGATCTGTGACTTGCCCTCTGGTCAGGCTTTCTGAATTAGTCCTCCATCCTCTCCTGCTGTAGCATCTCAATCAAATAAGAATTGGTTGCTCCACTACACATGCACCTTCCTACCAACACTTGCTCTCAAGAAATCTTTTTCATGTGTATAAATGATACCTGCATTCACCTAGGTGCCACAAGCCAGAGCTATGGAGTCAACTTTGACTCCTGTTTTTATGTTATACCTATATCCAATCTTATCAGTCATACATTTACAAGATACTCCACATCTAACCACATCTCACTGGCTCCACTGCTTTTATCCTAGTCTTTGGCATGGAATATTAACAACCTCCTAAGTGGTCTCCGTTTTTTCTGTGCCTGATGCAGTCAGTTTTCCGGTCAAGATACCAGTTTTTTTTGTAAAAATATGTGAGATCATGTTGTGCTTCTATCTAAAATCCTCCATGGTGTTCTGTTCTAGTTAAGAGAAATTCCAGGGCTTGCTTCAGCAGCACATACACTAAATGATGCGGAGAGGATTATCATGGCACTCACACAAGGATGACATACAGTCATGAAGTGTTCCATATTTTGTGTAGTTCCCAGAGGCTGTTCGGTGGCTTTGCTGGTTAACACCAAGGAAATGCTATGAGTCAAAGCAACATGTGACATCCAATATTGAAACTGTGACTTTTACTACCAAAAAAAAGTTAACTCCAGACTCCTTACAGTGACGACTTTACCCTACGCAACCTGATCACTCCAGTCTCTCACTCATTTCCTGTAATTCTTTGTGGCATTTACTCCCCTGCCACCATATTGGTTTGCTTATTAGGCTCTAACGTTCCAAACATGCCACGTCTTTGCATGGTTCACTCACTTCCTTTACTTAGGTTGCTTTTCCAGCGTCAACATAGACTTTTCTTGATGACTTTCTCAAACTCCATCCCACCCCCAGTGTGTGTTGCTCTCTCACATTAGCCTGTTATTTTTTTTTTACCAAACTACTTTAGACCAACAGTGTCACTGCTCCTGTGTGAACTACCATTCCACCACTAAGGTGTGAACTGCAGGAGGGCAGGAAATTCATCCTGATTACCAGGACTGTAACACAGCATGGTACATAGCAGGAGCTTAATTCATTTCTGTGTAGTGAAATGCCACATCTCTGACGAATTCCCTTTCCAGTGGATGAAGTTGTTCTGTGTTCTCAGGACACTTAGTTTGACACTAACGCAGCAGTATTTTTTTAATAGTTTACTTTAGGTATGTACTTCCCTCTGCATCAGTCTTAAGATACCAGAGAAACAACCCTCTCATTCACCTTTGAAATCCAGCAGTAAAATGAGCCACTGAGAGAGAGAGTGCTGGCCTCCTATTTTAAAATATTCTTTCATTAAAAAAAACAAAGTTAATTAGAACATAAGCAGCATCTTGCAACCTGCTTATTTCATTTAACAATGGATCATGAAGTATCTGGTGGTTTAAATACTTTCTTTAAAAAAATCATTTTAATAGATACATATTTCCTTGAAATAGCATGTGGTTAACCAAGTCTGTGCTGGTAGACACTGAATTTGTATAAACAATGCTGTAATGAAAATAAATAGCTACCTCTTGGAATTTACAAGTATTTCCTTAGTACAAATGACAAGAGATAAAATTGTTTAGCCAAGTGTATCTGTGACCTAGAGAGCATATTCAAAAGCAGAGACATTACTTTGCCAACAAAGATTCGTCTAGTCAAGGCTATGCTTTTTCCTGTGATCATGTATGGATATGAGAGTTGGGCTGTGAAGAAGGCTGAGCACCGAAGAATTGATGCTTTTGAACTGTGGTGTTGGAGAAGACTCTTGAGAGTCCCTTGGACTACAAGGAGATCCAACCAGTCCATTCTGAAGGAGATCAAGCCCTGGGATTTCTTTGGAGGGAATGAGGCTGAAGCTGAAACTCCAGTACTTTGGCCACCTCATGCGAAGAGTTGGCTCATGGGAAAAGACTCTGATGCTGGGAGGGATTGGGGGCAAGAGGAGAAGGGGATGACAGAGGATGAGATGGCTGGATGGCATCACTGACTTGATGGACGTGAGTCTCAGTGAACTCCGGGAGTTGATGATGGACAGGGAGGCCTGGTGTGCTGCAGTTCATGGGGTCGCAAAGAGTCGGACACGACTGAGTGACTGATCTGATCTGTGACTTAAAAGTTTTGAGGCATATCAAATTACTCCCAGGAGTATCTTACTGTCTTTTTCTATACTTTAGCTATGTGTTAGCTGAGTGCAGTTTCTAATGAGCCATCAGGAATACTGAGTTGTGTAATTTGGGAGCAACGTTGCTAATAGATGATTAATAACATCTCAGTGTATTAATTTACCTTTTAGGTAAATTGGATATTGAGTAAATGTAACATTTCTTTTTTAGGTATATCGACCCTTATATTTTGTTATTAACAAACTGCTGATTTGTGCCTGTTGCTCAGGTAACACGTTTGACATTGAAGCCAGAATACCAGCTGCATATGGCTGATGCACTTAAACTTCTTTATATGAAATTCAGTCTGCTGCAGTCTTTTATCCCATTTTGTCTGCCATTTCATTTCAACCAGTTTTGTGGCCTCCTCCTGTCCAAGGTTCACCTAAATCTGAAGGCATATTGGTATTCAGAAAGCTAGGAAGTGATTCCAATGCATTCTTTTTAATGGCTGAGTAATACTCCATTGTGCATTTGAAACAGTTCTAATGAGGTGGATGAAACTCGAGCCTATTATACAGAGTGAAGTAAGCCAGAAAGAAAAACACCAATACAGTATGGTAATGCATATATATAGAATTTAGAAAGATGGTAACAATAACCCTGTATATGAGATAGCAAAAGAGACACAGATGTATAGAACAGTCTTTTGGACTCTGTGGGAGAGGGAGAGGGTGGGATGATTTGGGAGAATGGCATTGAAACATGTATAATACCATATACGAAATGAATCGCCAGTCCAGGTTCGATGCAGGATATAGGATGCTTGGGGCTGGTCCACTGGGATGACCCAGAGGGATGGTACAGGAGGAAGGTGGGAGGGGGGTTCAGGATGGGGAGCATGTGTACACCCGTGGTGGATTCATGTTGATGTATGGCAAAACCAATACAATATTGTAAAGTAATTAGCCTCCAATTAAAATAAATAAATTTAAATTAAAAAAAAAAAAGAAAGCTAGGAAGGAAGCTGCCCGAGTCAACCAGGTCTGAGCTAATCCCTCACCCTGAAGTCTGATGGCTCTGCAGTGGGACCTGGGATGGGTTTCAGGGAAGCTTTGTTCAGGTCTGGGAGTTGTGTGTCGGGCACCTGCCTTGCCCAGGCATGCCCCAGAGCCATATCTCCCTGCTGAGGTCTCAACACTTATTCTGGATGCTACCCCTGGACATTGTGAGGTCACTCCCTGTCACCACTGGCTGCCCTTAATTTGATATATGTTTAGGGTTAATGACAGTATATTCCAAGTGTCTGTGAAGTGGCTTCTTGCTTTGGGACATTTAGGAAAACAGATCACAAAAGACCTGACAATTATAGAAAGTGAAACTTGAGGGACAGTTCAGTGAGAAACACAAACTATTATCATTAAGCTATTTAGCCACATTCATTTTTTTTGTTTGTATCATTATTCTATTTTTAAAACTTTCTAGAAGAAATAGTATTCTACCCCTAAAAAAATGAACCTCATCATCAAATTTTGGGTCCCTGAAGCAAAATGGCTGTCTTGGGAGGCCTTACAAATAGCTGTGAAAAGAAGAGAAGCAAAAAGCAAAGGAAAAAAGGAAAGATATAAGCATCTGAATGCAGAGTTCCAAAGAATAGCAAGAAGAGATAAGAAAGCCTTCTTCAGCAATCAATGCAAAGAAATAGAGGAAAACAACAGAATGGGAAAGACTAGGGATCTCTTCAAGAAAATCAGAGATACCAAAGGAAAATTTCATGCAAAGATGGGCTCGATAAAGGACAGAAATGGTATGGACCTAATAGAAGCAGAAGATATTAAGAAGAGGTGGCAAGAATACACAGAAGAAGTGTACAAAAAAGATCTTCACGACCCAGATAATCATGATGGTGTGAACACTGACCGAGAGCCAGACATCCTGGAATGTGAAGTCAAGTGGGCCTTAGAAAGCATCACTAAGAACAAAGGTAGTGGAGGTGATGGAAATCCAGTGGAGCTATTCCAAATCCTGAAAGATGATGCTGTGAAAGCGCTGCACTCAATATGCCAACAAATTTGGAAAACTCAGCAGTGGCCACAGGACAGGAAAAGATCAGTTTTCATTCCAATCCCAAAAAAAGGCAATGCCAAAGAATGCTCAAACTACCGCACAATTGCACTCATCTCACATGCTAGTAAAGTAATGCTTAAAATTCTCCAAGCCAGGCTTCAGCAATATGTGAACCGTGAACTTCCATATGTTCAAGCTGGTTTTAGAAAAGGCAGAGGAACCAGAGATCAAATTGCCAACATCCCTGGATCATGGAAAAAGCAAGAGAGTTCCAGAAAAACATCTATTTCTGCTTTCTTGACTATGCCAAAGCCTTTGACTGTGTAGATCACAATAAACTGTGGAAAATTCTGAAAGAGATGGGAATACCAGACCACCTGATCTTCCTCTTGAGAAATCTGTATGCAGGTCAGGAAGCAACAGTTAGAACTGGACATGGAACAACAGACTGGTTCCAAATAGGAAAAGGAGTTCATCAAGGCTGTATATTGTTACCCTGTTTATTTATCTTCTGTGCAGAGTATATCATGAAAAACGCTGGACTGGAAGAAACACAAGTTGGAATCAAGATTGCTGGGGGAAATATCAATAACCTTAGATATGCAGATGACACTACCCTTATGGCAGAAAGTGAAGAGGAACTAAAGAGCCTCTTGATGAAAGTCAAAGAGGAGAGTGAAAAGGTTGGCTTAAAGCTCAACATTCAGAAAATGAAGATCATGGCATCTGGTCCCATCACTACATGGGAAATAGATGGGGAAACAGTGGAAACAGTGTCAGACTATTTTTTGGGGCTCCAAAATCACTGCAGATGGTGACTGCAGCCATGAAATTAAAAGACGCTTACTCCTTGGAAGGAAAGTTATGACCAAACTAGATAGCATATTCAAAAGCAGAGACATTACTTTGCCAACAAAGGTTCGCCTAGTCAAGGCTATGTTTTTTCCTGTGGTCATGTATGGATGTGAGAGCTGGACTGAGAAGAAGGCTGAGTGCCGAAGAAGTGGTGTTGGAGAAGACTCTTGAGAGTCCCTTGGACTGCAAGGAGATCCAACCAGTCCATTCTGAAGGAGATCAGCCCTGGGATTTCTTTGGAAGGAATGATGCTAAAGCTGAAACTCCAGTACTTTGGCCACCTCATGCGAAGAGTTGACTCATTGGAGAAGACTGATGCTGGGAGGGATTGAGGGCAAGAGGAGAAGGGGACGACAGAGGATGAGATGGCTGGATGGCATCTCTGACTCGATGGGTGTAAGTCTCTGTGACCTCTGGGAGTTGGTGATGGACAGGGAGGCCTGGCGTGCTGTGATTCATGGGGTTGCAAAGAGTCAGACATGACTGAGCGACTGATCTGATCTTATAATTTGATGGTAAATATTGTAGTAGTATAATAAAGCATTTATTCTGAAGATTATCATTGCCCTTACCCCTTCACTCTGCCTTTTATTAGGGTTATCTCTGGCTGATTATGCATAATGAAGGACTTTAGAACTAAATGGTTTGATGTAAATCATCTTCATTAGTAAGATTTAATTCAATTGTTAGATTTTTTTTTAATGATCTATTTCTTGTGAGGAGAAAATGTTTTATATCCCGAAGACACTGCACATATAAACACTGATGTTAAGATGTACTATCAAACAATGCTACTTCTGTTTGTAAATGAGGACCTTCACAAATTATTTTTTCAAGGCTGTTTTATTGCTTTTCCTTTTGCAGTCAAACTATAAGGTAGCTGTAAACAACACATTTACTAAACTATATATAAGCTTTTGGGCTTCCCAGGTGGCACAGTGGTAAAGAATGCCCCTGACAATGAAGGAGATGCAAGAGACGTGGGTTCAATCCTTGAGTTGGTAAGATCCCCTGGACTGGGAAATGGCAACCCACTCCAGTATTCTTGCCTGGAAAATTGCATGGACAGAGGATCTTGGGACTGAGCATGCACACACTAAGTTGCATATATGCTTTTGCATGCTCAGTTGTGTCCAACTCTTTGTGACCCCATGGACTATAGCCCACTAGACAAAGATTCCTCTGTCTATGGAGTTCTTCAAGCAAGAATACTGGAGTGGGTTGCCATTCCCTTCTCCAGGGGAGAACCCAGGTCTTCTGCAGTACAGGCGGATTCTTTACTACTGGGGAAGCCCATATAAGCTTTTAGATCCATTTTATTGGCTACTTCCCTTTCTTATTTCTTGTCCATGTAGATACACATTTGAATGAATGACCAACAGTTACCATTGTCAGACATTCCCCCAAAATAAACACTGCTACTGCTACTGCTGCTAAGTCACTTCAGTCATGTCCGACTCCATGTGACCCCATAGACGGCAGCCCACCAGGCTCCCCCGTCCCTGGGATTCTCCAGGCAAGAACATTGGAGTGGGTTGCCATTTCCTTCTCCAATGCATGAAAGTGAAAAGTGAAAGTGAAGTCGCTCAGTTGTGTCTGACTCTTAGCGACCCCATGGACTGCAGCCTACCAGGCTCCTCTGTTCATGGAATTTTCCAGGCAAGAGTACTGGAGTGGGGTGCCATTGCCTTCTCCGAAATAAACACTAAATGTGTGAAAGTGACTGCTGGATCACAATTGCAGAAAGAGATTCTTCTACAGTAAACTTAAAGCAGCATCTAAATAGGAGTAGGGCAACCTAAGGAAAATCCTCTGGTTTATTTTTTGTATTATTCCAACTGGTGTTACTGGGTTGCCTAGTTGACTCAGTGGTAAAGAATCTGCATGCCAATGCAGGAGATGCAGAAGACCGGGGTTTGATCCCTGGGTCAAGAATGTCCTTGGAGAAAGAAATGGCAACCCACTTATTCTTGCCTGGAGAATCCCATGAACAGAGGAGCCTGGAAGGCTGTATAGTCCACCGGATTGCAAAAAAGTTGGATATGACTGAACACCCATGCCCACAACTGGTATTCCTACCAATGCTGAAGACAAAAGTAATCCCTTATTGGGATATAAATATTTGGATGAGAATCAAGCTAGTCTGAGGATCAGTTTTTATGGTTTATCAGGAGGCTTGGGTTCCAATCCCTGAGTTGGAAAGATGCCCTGGAGGAGGGCACAGCAACCCACTCCAGTATTCCTGCCTGGAGAATCCCCATGGACAGTGGTGCCTGGCAGGGTACAGTCCACGAGGTCGCAAAGAGTCAGACATGACTGAGCGACTAAGCTCAGCACAGCACAGACCTTGGCTCATGTGACAGTTTCCATATGTAAAGTGGAGAAATTACTGCTTTATTCATAGCTCTGTAGTTTACTGAAAATGTGACCACGTGAATAACTAAAGAGTTACTATATGCTATTAAATTATGTACAAGAAAATAGTGGTGGCCTGTTCATTTGTTGACTGATAATTATATTTATAGAATATAAGTATAGAATAGAAAAAATAAAATAGAATCTATTCTATATGAATAGAATATTTGGATGGCTATAGATGAAAAAGTAAAGTCTTAAGGGAGTAATCTAGTTTAGAGGACAAGATTAGTATGCTACTTACATTACAAATATATATATACAAGAATGTAGAATCTTGATATTTTCAGGTCATTCAGTAAAAGAGCAGTTCTAAGCTGTGGCATCAAAACACACTTGTGTGTAGGGTGGTAGATATAATGAGTGATTTGCTACTAAAAATAAGTTAAAAATTGGTGTATGGTTAACTTTTAAAAATGAGACAGTTCAAGCTGAAGCCATTGATAGTATATAATTCTCTCATGTTTAATTTTCCTGAGTGCTTCCTTAAGTAGGAGCTGCAGGTTTGGGAGGAATTGTGTATATGTAAATATTACTATGTAAGTATCTACTTTTATATTCCTTTATTTTGTAGTTGGAAAAAGCATTGATCAGCTGTCAAAAGAGATACTGTTTACCTTGTATACCTGCTCAGGTGGGCACCTGTTTCTGAGAAGGGAACGTAGCATCCGGTTTAATTAGAAAACAAATGTGCTGCGAGCTAATCATACGTGGTAAAACAGGCTACCTAAACTTCACTGAATATTTACGTTGATGTGGATGTTTTACTGCTGCCAATCAGAAGAGGACCTGACCACGCCTAGTTCCGATTGAGGATGCTTTTTTTCATGAATTTAAATGATACTAATCTTGAGTCTGTGTTTTTCATACTCAGTAAAGTGCTGCAAACTTTATAAGTCAGGAAATCTGAAATCTATAGTAACATTGAAGATGTGAGCTGGAAGAGTCTTTTATTGGAGGAAGGGGAAAGTGATAGGAATGGGAGACATTTTATAGGAAAATTGTGCAGTTTAGTTTCTACCATGACTAGAAGTTCTACAAAGTGTTTTTGAATTTTGGTAATTAGGAACCAGATAGTGGCCTTCAAGGTGGAAAAAATGATATATATATATATATATATTTTTTTTTTTTTTTTTGAGAAGATAGGAGAAAAATCAAAGACTGTCAGAGCTTTCTATGCTGCCAAGTAAAAACCCATCTTTCTCCTTTGATCACTGTTTACTCAAGTGCCAAATTATGAGGAAAATAAAAATCTCAGACAATTATATAAAATTGCTGAAACCGGTAATTTCCACTTAACGATTTTTAGCAACCCCTCAAAATTGGTATTATGTTCATTTTTCCAAGTGAGGAAAAAGAGGTTCAGAGATATTACAAAAGATACTCAGAGTCACACAGCTAAATAAACTGAGGCAGCAAGATTCAAACAGAGGCTTGTTCGGCTCCAGGCCAGATCCCTCAATGAGAATCAGAGAGAGTCATTGTTAGCCCTCAGTTCTCTGCGGCTGACTTCCTTGGTTATTGGGTTACTTGTTTTCTATGTACTTCCTGCAACTCGGACTTGCAAGGGACACTCTGTGTGGTTCAGTTGAGTGGTTATATCCTTACTACTTAGTACAGCACAAGGAATTCAGTAAAATTTTAACTTAAAAAAACAAATGAATATGCCAATAAGTCATAGACCGGGCAGTGGAAGCCGAGCCACTCCACTCACATTTCCCTTATTTGTCACACTGACCACAGTCCCTTTTTCTTGGTTTTCTCAAACACCACAAGTGTCCAAACACCCCAAACAATACACACAATGAGTAAGGATGGTTGATATGAGGGGTTTTGTATAACCAGAGGCTACTCCATAATGCTTGCTTGTAGAAATGCTGACATAATGTAAACGACGCCAAGAAAAAAACTGCTGAGACATGATTTTTTCTTCTTCTCTACTTTTTTAACCGAAGTCCCTCTAAAACAGTAATAGTGAAAAGAGTAAATTTGATTAAACTTAGTGTTACCTCCCTACTACCCTTCCTATGATCCAGTGATGTGTATGTTTAGTTGGCTTATGCATCTGGCTGAATCTTAAATTTTATATACTCTGCTGAGACTTTTATTTTCCATATAATTTGGCACTTGACTAAATTGTGATCAAAGTAGAAAGATGGGTTTTTGCTTGGTGGTTTGCTACTTCCCACAAAAAAGAATGTTCCGGCCTTCGATATATTTGTTTTGCATCTAGGAGGTGGTAGGGCTCACTGTCTTTTAATCACCGGGTTCATTTGAGTAACCTGAGATGACTGGCCTTTGAATTTTGATTTATTTTTTAAAGCTATATACTGCTGCTTTAGCTCAGTCAGTAAAGAATCTTCCTGCAATGCAGGAGACCTGAGTTCAATCCCTGGCTCTGGAAGATCCTCTGGAGAAGGAAATGGCAACCCACTCCAGTATTCTTGCCTGGAAAATGCCATGGACAGAGGAGCCTGGTGGGCTATAGTCCATGGGGTCACAAGAGTCGGTCATGACTTAGCAACTAAACCACCACCACTGCTGCTTTGCCAGTGGATTGTACACATAAGGATTTTATTACACTGTTTACTGCGACAATGATAAGTGAGCCACTCTGTTCTCTTCTGTCCTTAAAACTTAAGTGGAATAAAGTTCACAGACGCCTTTATATTTTTGTATAAAACATTTGTTCAGACTCTTTACCAATGATAGTTTTCATTTTGTATCTTTCTTTTATTATCTTGTGCAAGTTCTTAGTATCTTATTTTCCAGTGATGATTTAAAGATTGACCATGTGTTTTGAGGCTCTGAATAAAGCAAGATACAGTCTTTGTCATTCAGAACTCTGTATTTTATTGCATACTATGTATGTAGATATATGCAGAATGCTATGCTATGCTATGCTAAGTCACTTCAGTCGTGTCCGACTCTGTGTGATCCCATAGATGACAGCCCACCAGGCTCCCCCATCCCTGGGATTCTCCAGGCAAGAACACTGGAGTGAGTTGCCATTTCCTTCTCCAATGCATGAAAGTGAAAAGTGAAAGTGAAGTCACTCAGTCATGTCCGACTCCTAGCAACCCCATGGACTGCAGCCTACCAGGCTCCTCTGTCCATGGGATTTTCCAGGCAAGAGTACTGGAGTGGGGTGCCATTGCCTTCTCCGATATGCAGAATACATCATGTGAAACACCAGGCTGGGTGAATCAGAAGCTGGGAGAATCAGCAACCTTGAATTGAATTTCTCCCAGCAACCTTGATTGAATCAGCAATCAAGGTTGCTGGGAGAAATATCAACAGGTTCAGATATGCACATCATGCCACTCTAATGGCAGAAAGTGAAGAGGAACTAAAGAGCCTCTTGATGAGAATGAAAGAGGAGAACGAAAAAGCTGGCTTAAAACTCAATATTCAAAAAACTGAGGTCATGACACCTGTCCCATCACTTCATAGCAAATAGAAAGGGGAGAAGTGGAAGCAGTGACATTTTATTTTCCTGGACTCCAAAATTGCTGCAGAGGGTGAGTGCAGCCATGAAATTAAAAGATGCCTGATCCTTGGAAGAAAAGCTATGACAAATCTAGACAGCATATTAAAAAGCAGAGTCATCACTTTGCAGATGAAGATCTATATATTCAAAGCTATGGTTTTTCCAGTAGTCATGAATGAATGTGAGCGTTGGATACTAAAGAAGGCTGAGCACTGAAGAATTGATGCTTTTGAACTGTGGTGTTGGAGAAGACTCTTGAGAATCTCTTGGACAGCAAAGAGATCAAACCAGTTAATCCTAAAGGAAATCAAATCTGAATATTCAATGGAAGGACCAATGCTAAAGCTTAAGTTCCAGTACTTTGATCATCTGATGCAAAGAGCCAACTCAATGGAAAAGACCCTGATGCTGGAAAAGTTTGAGGGCAGGAGGAGAAGAGGGCAATAGAGGATGGGATGATTGGATGGCATCACCAACTCAATGAATATGAATTTGAGCAAGCTCCAAGAGATAGTGGAGGACAGAGAAGCCTGTCCATGGGGTCACAGAGTTGGACACAACTTAGAGACTGAGCAATAACAACACTCTACAAATAAAATAAGTTAACATTTATTATAAGTGTAGAATATGCCTGTCTATTGTAACAACTATTCGTGTGTATCCTTTCAGATAATTCTGTAATCACATGAAATAGATTTTATTATCATCATATTAAAAGAAATAAAAAATGCTCATTTTAGAGCAGTTTTAGGTTTACAAAAAAAAAAAAAATTGAGCAGAAGATATAGAATTGGTATATAGTCTCTTATCCTCCTACACTTCTCTGGTTGTGTTAACTTGAACTTGTCTTGTACATGTTACAACTCATGAGCCAATACTGACTCATTATTATTCATTAAAGGCCATAGTTTACATTAGGGTTCACTCTTTGTGCTGTGTATTCTATATGATTTTGACAAATGTAGAATGACATGTTATCTGTCATTACAGTACTATACAGAATAGTTTCATTGCCCTAAAAAATCTGCCGTGCTCCACCTGCCTTCTTTTTGTGTAATAGAGAAAGTTATAGCTAATAGATGAAATTATTCTCCAGGGGCCATTTAGCTACAAAAGTGTGAGAGCTGCTCTGCCTCTTTAAATCTGTGCTCTTAACTCATATCATAGAATGCCTAATTCATCACAATTATTTAATCACTTAGGGGATCCTATCTTGGTAAGATTCTTGCTAATTCTTACTAACTTCAACAAAGGGTAATATGTGTAGCAAGTATTTTGCTTGTGCTTTCCTTTGAAGTTAAAACACTGTGAGAAATATCGCAGGAGAATTTTTAATGTTTAATCATTGGATATTTGGCAAAATGTTTCTTATAAATTAAAGAGGAGTTATTGACATGAGTAGCGTTAGTAAAGTGAAAGAGAAAGTCAGTGGTCTGATCATATAGTTATCACTAGCTGCTAGAATAATGCGTGAGTAAAAGAGCAACAGAATGAGCTCTTTAAGCAAAATGAATACACAAAAAGGAGAGGTCTTTTGGAGACATGAGTCAAAGTTGCATAAAATGTAGAATATTAGGTTAATCCTATACCTCTATCTTTGGAATAATTATCTCCTTAACAGTGGTTTAAAAAATATATATGTGAAGGGGAAAGAAAAACATCACATGAAGTTAACGTGGTAGACAGTGTATGAATTAGAAGGAACGATCAGATGAGATTGTTTCTCTTTTCTTTAGACCCACAGCTTCCAGGCACCACCCATGACTTGCTTCCACTCAGTTAACATAGATCTTCATTTTACCCTTGCCATACAGGACAGGGGTTTTTTTAGGAAGGATCATCTTTGGACTTTTCTCTTACCTTGAATGACCCACTTTTTGTTACTCTGTTGACAGTTTTGGTTCAGAGGCTACAACACAGCAAAGAATGTCTAGTTTTAGAATCTGCCTGGATTATGCTATTAATTCATGAAAAATCAGTTTATTACATATAAGCCTTTGCTCCTACTTTTTGCTTATTTTCTTCTGATATTGATGCTAATGTTTTCTTAAAACTGTAGCTAGGGAGAAGATCTGCTACTGCTGCTAAGTCTGACTCTGTGGGACCCCAGAGATGGCAGCCCACCAGGCTCCCCCATCCCTGGGATTTTCCAGGCAAGAACACTGGAGTGGGTTACCAAGGGAGAAGATCTAGCTTTAGACTAAATCCCGATTTACGTATGTTGTAGTCCTGAATGACAGCAGCAAGGATAAGCAGTATTTGTGTGAGATTCAACAAATTGTGACTTAGTTTCTTCCTATAGAAAGTAAACATTAGGAGAAAATCATCTCAAAAGCTAAAATGATCATCATTCTTTACAAGGAAGAATGAATGAATGAATGTTGACAACGTAAACTGAAGAGAGAAAATAAAATAGAAAATGAAAACACATTTCCCACCATTCCTGAAAACTCTCTCATCCTTTTGGTTTCCGTAAAACCATTTTTTCCCTTGTTTCTCCTGCTCTCCTGGTTCTTCTCTGTGACATCTTTGATGGACTCACTCTGTCTCTTCTTGTAATCTTGATGTTTTCCGGGATTCTGACTTGAGTCTTCTCTCTCAGCACATTCTGCTCAATCATCCCATTTAGATAAAAACAAAGCACTGCTTTTTGATGATGCACACCGGGTAGACGTTAGTCCACCTCATATGGGCTCAGGAGGTGAAGAATCTCTCTCGATGTGCTGCTGAATCATCCATTTTCTCTGTTTTTCAAGGGTCGTAAGAGTGAGGCTGAAAAGTTCTTCTTGAAGGCTATTGAGCTGGACCCCACCAAAGGAAACTGTTACATGCATTATGGTGAGTGGTTGATAGTTTTTTCCATGTTCCCCACAATTACAGTGAATGCTGCTATGAGATTCAGGTTGCACTGATAAAGAACACTTTGAGAGGACATTGCCTTCGCCATTGCAGATATAGCCTTGAGCTGTATTCTTGCCTTCTTATTCAAAGCAGTCATGATAACAAGGGCTATGCCTTATGTTTTAGTTATTTTCATAGGACTTCAGTGGCGAAAGGTATTTTCAGTCCCTCCCCACCCCCACCCCCCAGTTTAGTTTGGAGTTTAAATGAGATCTCATCAGCAAATCATCTCACTCCTTGCCTGATGCATGGTATATAATTAAAATATTAATATTAGTTCTCTTTTCATTCTAAATGATAATATATTGCTCACTGAAGGTAATATTTTGAAGTTTTAGAGGCTTACATTTTGGCCACAAAATCTTGGAAGATTTGGAAGTACCCCAGCCTCTAAAGGCCTGAGATTGGGGTCAAGGATAAAAACTGTAGACTATAAAGGATGTGTCTTTCACTGAGTTTACCCTCAGTTTATATTAACCAGTCCAGAATGAACTTATGTAACAAATCTGTTGCACTCCACATTGTCGTTAGTAGTGAGTCATGTGTTCCGTGAGGCAACATATATAGCTGGTTTGGTACTGGGTAAGATGTACTGATTTCTACCTTATTTGCATTTGTAATAGTTTTCAAGGAGCTGAAAAGCATTTACTTTTGCTGGTCCCTTGGAAAAAGAATTTTTTAACCACTATTGACTTTGATGTGTTATTATCAGATAGTAAACTTAAAGATGAATGGGAATAAACTATCTTGAGGAGATAAAACTAATATATTTGTATAATATTAAATTCCCTCTCCCATTTTCCAGCTAGTGAAAATGAATCATTGATGAACTATGAGTGTGGAAAATGAAAATTTTAAAATGCAGAATACACTTAATTAACCATCAGTTCATTTGTTTATTTATATTGTGTGTATATGTTTATAAATGTAGGGTTGTGATGATACTTTATCTTTTCAGCATAGCACAGCATGTAATTTCATGCAACTAACTACATCACCACCCCTGACTTTCTTTCACAATGCAGTTTTATTGCCATGTTAAGATAGTAGTCAACTAATTTAAGTTTACTGCAGAATTTAGTTTATTTTTTTCAGGTTTTCTTATATGAAGTGTTTTAAATTAGGTTTTTCACATGCATACTATTTTGGGTACCCCTACTGAACTAAAGTAATTCCCTGATTATTTTCTTGGAGTGCTGAAGGACTTCTTGTCACTTTATGAAATAGTTTTTTTTTTTTTTTTTTAAATCCTGTCTTTCTGCTTGCATTTTCTGTACCTCAAACTAATTCTACTTACTGCATCATCTAAGCTTCTTTCCCATAATTTTATTATATACTTTAGATTTTTCTAAAATCTAAGCCCTCAGGGGGCTTCCCTGGTAGCTCAGCAGTTAAAGCGTCTGCCCACAATGTGGGAGACCTGGGTTCGATCCCTGGGTTGGGAAGATCCCCTGGAGAAGGAAATGGCAACCCACTCCAGTATTCTTGCCTGGAGAATCCCGTGGATGGAGGAGCCTGGAGGGCTACAGTCCACGGGGTCGCAAAGAGTCAGACACGACTGAAGGACTTCACTTTCACTTTCTTTTCTTTAGATTTTTCACAACCAATTCCTTTAAACTTCATCATTGCTTCATTTGAAATGCCATTAGAAAAAAAACCCACACTATTAATTAATTTTAAGAGTTAGTTCCCTTATTCTGACTTTTCTGTCTTTACCCACTACTAATCTTTTAACTTATTTTTTATGTTTCAATATTCTCCTGAATTCTTTTTTTCCTGGGGTTGTAATAGGGAGTATTACTTGTAGGAGAAATTTTTGGATTTAGTTTTAACAGAAAATGCAATAGATTCTTTATTGTGTATGTTATTAGAAAAATAGTGGTAAATGTTCTATAAATGAATGTGTAAAACTAATTCTTCTTAGTACTCTTCGGTTATTTAAAATTTTTTGGCATATAGCCATTATTAGACGTCCATTTGTTTTCTAAGGGAGGGATGGCTGCATACTTAAATATGCGTTTATATTTTCCCCCACTCTGGAATAGGAAATAGAAACGAGTCAAAAAATGAGGCATCAAAAAAGAGTAGTTAAGACAAAATAACTACAAACGGACAGGAAGCCCATAACCGAGTGCCTGATATTCCTATCTCACTGTGCTCAAGTTATTTTAAAATGTACATTCAAGGGAATATTAAAGTTTTTATTTAGAAGAAGTCTGCTTTAAATGAGTAAAATTTAGAACTGAAAAGCTCTTTTAAATTTATCTAATGTAACCTCTGATGTACAAATCAGCAGATTGAAACCTAGAGAGATGAAGTTTTTGCCCAAGTTAGTTGTAAGTAACTAAATCTTGGGTCCCTTGATAACTGTCATTGCTTTGCTCCTATAATACATATTCCATTTCTTTTCACAACATTGTAAATAGACACTGTTAGATAGACCCAAAGCATCTATTGTAGACAGGCACAAGGTGGCTGGGTAGGTGGATGGGTATTTTGGATTTGTCAGCCCTTTTGTGCAGTTTTAGAATGTCAAATTCATATAAATCACAACTTAAAATTCTTAGCAGAATTTTTATTAATTTTAATTTGTATAAGATGCAAAGCACTGTTCTGTTTTCAGAATGGAAGTTGTGCTATGTAGGTAATAAATAGGATGATGTCCTTTTCAGAAGATGATGTGATAGGAAGTAGAGTACAAGAATTCTTGAAACCAAATAGTCAGATGAAACATCTTTGAGGAGGTGATATTTGAAATCCAAGCTGATATTTTAAATCTTGCAACTCTTTAAAGAGCCAGAAAGGAGCATTTCAGACAAAGAAACAAAGTTTAAAGGTCACAGGCAAGAACAAGCTTGTGTTCACAGCAAAGAAAGAGGCTACTATGACCAGAACTTATTAAACCTGATGGAAAGGTGGGAGGAGATGAGACTGGAGAGGAGGCAGAGCTAGAGCCCCCAAGCCCAGGAGGCTTTTGTAACCAAGCTAAGGAGTTCACTTCTTCTTTTAAGAGCAATGGAAGGAACCATGTGGTAAGACAGGATTAGAGAAGGATCAGAGTAGCACAAAGAGAACTTGATTGCAGTCTCACAGGCGAGAATGATGGTGGCTTAGTCTGGAGAGTGGTTGTGGGGACGTAAATATTTATAATGAAATTATACATTTACCTTCCTTAGAAAATTCTGAAGTAACTAACAGGAAGGACCTATTTTTCATTTTTGCACTGTCAATATCCAGCATATTATCATATCACAATAATACACAATAAATGCTGAGCTCAGTTAATTTTAGATTTGGACACAGGTTCCAAAACTGACTGAAAATTTGTTATGTTAAATTTTGTATTACTCTTTGTCGAAGAAGATACATGCTATGGTTTTTATATCACTTTTTTTCCCACTTACTGGTTGTGAGTATTCTTAAGGGTATTTATTATGCCCATGGATTGAATGAATGATACTTCAGCTTAAAAATAAAAGTTTAAATGAAATATTAATGTTAAATGAATACTTGCATAATGTAAATGAAATGTTAAATGTTGTTTTGAGTCTTTTTTTTTAATGCTTTTGCAAATGGTAATGAGCATGCCAGAGTGGGTGAATTTTGTTCTATTGGAAATTTGCCCTGCCTGCTGATTGTGGGTTTTTTTTTTTTTTTTTTTAGCTTATTAATTGGAGAAGGCAATGGCACCCCACTCCAGTACTCTTGCCTGGAAAATCCATGGACAGAGGAGCCTGGTAGGCTGCAGTCCATGGGGTCGCTAAGAGTCAGACACGACTGAGCGACTTCCCTTTCACTTTTCACTTTCATGCATTGGAGAAGGAAATGGCAGCCCACTCCAGTGTTCTTGCCTGGAGAATCCCAAGGACGGGGGAGCCTGGTGGGCTGCAGTCCATGGGGTCACACAGAGTCAGATACGACTGAACCGACTTAGCAGCAGCTTATTAACGGTACAGGTGACTTTGGAGTATGCCATCCAGTTGGGACTAGACAGAGGATATTATAGGAATTTATAGTGACTGCAATGGCAATTAGAAGGCAGTATTTAAAAGTGTTATTATAATGTTATTTGTGTTTTGAACCCACTAGTTTTATGCCTTGGGTGAAGGGATTACATTAGAGATTGCCTTTTTTTTTTTCATGTTGACTTTCAGAAAAGAAAGCTAAGAAGATTTATAAAACTGGTTTAATAAGTTAGTTAAAAATGTAGCCTATGTGGTACGTATAGTCTCTGGGAGTAAGATTCATCTGTAAAGTGAAAGTATTGATATAGGCTTCCAAAGTGTTTTCCAACTCATATTTCACATTGTTACTAATATATACTTAATTTCTCACTGGTCTTTCATCAGAAATTTTAAGGAATATAAAAGAAATAGTTTTCAAACTATGCTATTGGTACTAGTATAATATATTCATATCTCATCAAGCTTACAGTGAACTTCCATGTCCACATAAAATAAATCATATCTGGTCTTTATAGAATTTAATTTATTAATAAGTGAGCATTTGGTGCCTGGATGTCTCTTCTGTTCCTGTTAGCGAAGGGATTCTCCATATATTTTCTTTTGGCTCCAACAGGAAGCTTCTGCCGAAAGAATGAAAGTCAAGACAAGTCCCTCCTTGTTTCTTGGTCTTGCTTTGTGTTTTAAGAGATTACTGGAAAGCCATTTTGTCAGAAAGAATATTTTATAATACATACTAGTAAATTTGATGTAAACTGAAAAACTAAAATCAGTATGTCTGTTATAAGGTACCTACTATGCATAAATCTGGGACAGATGTCAAGTCATTAGATATTAAGCACCAGAGCATAAGAAAATTAAAAGGGAGCAGATTGTGGCAAATTCTAATGAGAAGTACTTTTTTATGTAGATCTTGGGTGGTTCTTCTTTTCCTATCTATCTCTTAACCATATGTTTCTAAGAGCAAAGACTTTAGCCTCTTCTTTATTATTGATCCTTTCTCTCGATGATGTTCATTTCCAAGGATTCAGCTATATAATGATGAGTCCTTTTTAAGATTAAAAAATTTTATTTTATTTACCTATTTGGCTGTGTTGGGCCTTAGTTGTGGCATGCAGGGCCTTTGATCTTCATTGCAGCATGTGGGATCGTTGGTTGCTGCATATGAATTGTTAGTTGTGGCATGAGGGATCTAGTTTCCTGACCAGGGATCGAATCCCGGGGCCCCTGTGTTGGGAACACAGAGTCTTAGCCATGGGACCACTAGGGAAGTCCCTATAGTGACCCATCTTGATCTTCTTCCTCCAGCTCAATATATATCAGGCACCATAAGTGTTACCAAACTCAGGTCTGACTGCTTGCTGCTCAAAAACCAATACTCCAGAAGTATGTACTGGTAGAAAGGGAAAGCTGCTTTAATCAGAAGGCTGACTATCTGGGGAGAAGGCAGACTCATGTCCTGAAAGCAGCTCAGAAGATTCTGCTTAGCAGTGATAGGTTTTAAAGGCAAAAGGGGGAAAGGATCTCTGAGAATCATGAAGGCAAGAGGTCAAACTCTGCATCTTTTTCCATTGTGTGCAGGCTAGCTGACTACTCATGATCTCTTCAGATGTTCTCTTGCCTGTGTTTTCTGCCTACAGAATTGCTAAGGGGGCTGCTGGGCATAGAAAGCTAGTCATTCTTTAACTATTTAATCATTCATTCTTCTTTTAATCTAGGAAAAGAATCAACAGGTTAGGCAATGTGTTGTGGGCATTCAGAGAGCATAAGTCAGCAATTAGGTTAAATGTTCTAGTGATCACATTTCTATAAGGTTTAAGCAGAAAAGAAATAGACAAACAGGAAAGGGGCAAAAGAGTCTTACAAATCCCCATTTGTCAGACACTATTCTGTCTCTGTGAGATTAGGAGTGAAAGTCTGTCTTCTGAAATTTCATGCTGACATAAGGGCACCATATTCTCAGAGTAGTTGATGTTGACATCTCTGTAGCATGTCTTTGCTGGCAATCTTAGTTGCCTGCTTACATATATGAGCAGAGCAAGCTACAATTATTTTGACACCCACAGAGTTATCAATTATTATGAACAATAGTGTTAATTCCTTTCTCTCCAGGCTAGTTCTGCTCAAGATAGAGCAGCTTATGCCGTGGCTGCGGTCTGGTCATCATTCAGTTAGCTTTCCCCTCTGGTAGTAGTTAAAGTTGGGGCTTTTCTTATGGCTCAGACAGTAAAGAATCTGCCAGCAGTGTAGGAGAGACCCAGGTTCAGTCCTTGAGTTGGGAAGATCCCTTGCAGAAGGGAATGGCTACCCATTCCAGTATTCTTGCCTGGAGAATTCAGTGGGCAATTAGTTATAATACCTGTAAAACAACTCAAAAATGTGTATCAGAAACTGAAAGATTCTATGACTGTATTGTCCTAATCATTAACTACTTGAGCTTGCTCTTTTGTGACTTAGGAGACTTAAGAAACTTGAACTTTTCCACAAACAAGAGGCAAGGGAAATGGAGAGATCCTTGTGCTTGGGTGGGGTTGGGAGGGGCAGCAGGGTTCTCCCCAGTGTCATAAAGGTACAACAGGGAATAAGACAGACTCCACTGTAGACTGAAAACTGGAAAGGGGGGCACAAGTGATAAAAATAATGATTTAATTATAATTACAATTAGTTTTTAAAAGGAGACACACTATCAACTAGGGGGACTTGACCTGGGTGGCTGGGGCGCAGGAGAGCGATGCCTGATGCATGTAAATGATAAGTAGGAGTTCTCTAGACAAAAATGTAGGAGAGGATGCAATGAAGAACATTAAACCAGACAAAATGCTTAAGGCAGAAGGCATAGCATGTGTCTGGGAATAGTTCAAGGATAGAACTAGAACCATAGTTAGATGCTAGGGAAACATGGAATATACATCCAAACTGAAGTACATCCAAATTATGAGAGCTGATCATTTTTCATCTTGGGCATACAGAGAAGTGTGAAGTTTTTTTAAGGCTGTAATTATGTTGTTGTTTTTTAATCATTACTATCAACAAGTTTAGAATCCTGAGAACTTATTACATTTGTCTAACATTTTTTGATCTTACCCAGTGTTTTCTGACCCTGAATTGTTTGGTCATTATTTAACCTCTGTGAGGTAGGAATGGATTACAATTACATTTGGCTAAGACAGTAGAAGTTCAGAATTTTCAAGTGACTCTCAGATCAGAAATTTTCAACATATGTCCATGGTGGGAGAAGAACTTGAAAATCCAGCTCTTTCAACTTTAAGTCCAGAACTTTTTACTGTTACCATCATAGACTATTTTTCTTCAGAATAATTTATATATATTAAATTTCATTTTAAAAAGTAGTCACTTTTTAAATAGTTAAAGGTAGAAATAATTAAAACATTGGCTTTGACTTTTCATCAGTGAACACTTAAAGAAACCTGAAAACTATTTAATGGGTTGAATTGGTGAGAGGCGTGTGGTTGCTTTTATTATTCATAATTAAAATAGAATATGACAGTGAACTGAAATTGGTTGTGTTGTAGCATTTCATTTTTAATCACTTCAGAAATTATGAGTAATTTTAAAAATTAAATAAGGAACTAAATAATGGTATTTTCTTGATTAAAAATGAATATACATTTTTAGCCTTTGCAAAAATTACATGGAGATTCCATTTATGTTCAGTGCTTCAGACTAAAACATTTTGCTAAAATATCAATGTTTTGTGTGCCTTCATTGATCAAGGACAGTACAGACAGTTCACAGGTGTGTAATTAGAACAGAATTTTTCTAAGTGTTGTTCCAAGCAATTTACTTCTTGCCTAAGATTTTTTATTTTTATTCACTTTTAGAGCAATATGTTTAGTAATTTAATATAATTTAATCTTCATACCGGTATGCATTTTATGCGAGATACTCGCCAGAGACTTTTAGAATTAAAGCTTTCCCAGGAGTAAAATATGAAGAAATAAGGAAGGAATTAGCTAAGCTTACAAACCAAAAATAAAGGGAAAATTACATGATTTGTGTGTTTCAAAAAAAGAAGACAGTTAAAGGATAGTTACATGGTATGACATAGTTTTGAACATTCTTTGGCATTGCCTTTCTTTGGGATTGGAATGAAAACTCACCTTTTCCAGTCCTGTGGCCACTGCTGAGTTTTCCAAATTTGCTGGCATAGTGAGTGCAGCACTTTCACAGCATCATCTTTCAGGATTTGGAATAGCTCCACTGGAATTGCATCACCTCCACTAGCTTTGTTCGTAGTGATGCTTTCTAAGGCCCACTTGACTTCACATTCCAGGATGTCTGGCTCTAGGTGAGTGATCTCACCATCGTGATTATCTAGGTCGTGAAGATCTTTTTTGTACAGTTCTTCTGTGTATTCTTGCCATCTCTTCTTAATAGCTTCTGCTTCTGTTAGGTCCATACCATTTCTGTCCTTTATTGAGCCCATCTTTGCATGAAATATTCCTTTGGTATCTCTGATTTTCTTGAAGAGATTCCTAGTCTTTCCTATTCTGTTGTTTTCCTCTATTTGCATTGATCGCTGAAGAAGGCTTTCTTATCTCTTCTTGCTATTCTTTGGAACTCTGCATTCAGATGTTTATATCTTTCCTTTTCTCCTTTGCTTTTTGCTTCACTTCTTTTCACAGCTATTTGTAAGGCCTCCCCAGACAGCCATTTTGCTTTTTTGCATTTCTTTTCCATGGGGATGGTCTTGATCCGTATCTCCTGTACAATGTCACGAACCTCATTCCATAGTTCATCAGGCACTCTATCTATCAGATCTAGGCCCTTAAATCTATTTCTCACTTCCACTGTGTAATAAGGGATTTGATTTAGGTCATACCTGAATGGTCTAGTGGTTTTCCCTACTTTGTTCAATTTCAGTCTGAATTTGGCAATAAGGAGTTCATGATCTGAGCCACAGTCAGCTCCTGGTCTTGTTTTTGCTGACTGTATAGAGCTTCTCCATCTTTGGCTGCAAAGAATATAATAAATCTGATTTCAATGTTGACCATCTGGTGATGTCCATGTATAGAGTCTTCTCTTGTGTTGTTGGAAGAGAGTGTTTGTTATGACCAGTGCATTTTCTTGGCAAAACTCTATTAGTCTTTGCCCTGCTTCATTCCGTATTCCAAGGCCAAATTTGCCTGTTACTCCAGGTGTTTCTTGACTTCCTACTTTTGCATTCCAGTCCCCTATAATGAAAAGGACATCTTTCTCCAAGCCAGGCTTCAGCAATATGTGAACCGTGAACTTCCAGATGTTCAAGCTGATTTTAGAAAAGGCAGAGGAACCAGACATCAAGTTGCCAACATCTTCTGGATCATGGAAAAAGCAAGAGAGTTCCAGAAAAACATCTATTTCTGCTTTATTGACTATGCCAAAGCCTTTGACTGTGTGGATCACAATAAACTATGGATAATTCTGAAAGAGATGGGAATACCAGACCACCTGATCTGCTTCTTGAGAAATTTGTATGCAGGTCAGGAAGCAACAGTTAGAACTAAACATGGAACAATAGACTGGTTCCAAATAGGAAAAGGAGCACATCAAGGCTGTATATTGTCACCCTGTTTATTTAACTTCTATGCAGAGTACATCATGAGAAATGCTGGACTGGAAGAAACACAAGTTGGAATCAAGATTGCCAGGAGAAATATCAATAACCTCAGATATGCAGATGACACCACCCTTATGACAGAAAGTGAAGAGGAACTCAAAAGCCTCTTGATGAAAGTGAAAGAGGAGAGTGAAAAAGTTGGCTTAAAGCTCAACATTCAGAAAATGAAGATCATGGCATCCGGTCCCATCTCTTCATGGCAAATAGATGGGGAAACAGTGGAAACGATGTCAGACTTTATTTTTGTGGGCTCCAAAATCACTGCAGATGGTGACTACAGCCATGAAATTAAAAGACACTTACTCCTTGGAAGGAAAGTTATGACCAACCTAGATAGCATATTCAAAAACAGAGATATTACTTTGCCAACAAAGGTTCGTCTAGTCAAGGCTGTGGTTTTTCCTGTGGTCATGTATGGATGTGAGAGTTGGACTGTGAAGAAGGCTGAGCGCCAAAGAATTGATGCTTTTGAACTGTGGTATTGGAGAAGACTCTTGAGAGTCCCTTGGACTGCAAGGAGATCCAACCAGTCCATTCTGAAGGAGATCAGCCCTGGGATTTCTTTGGAAGGAATGATGATGAAGCTTAAGCTCCAGTACTTTGGCCACCTCATGCGAAGAGTTGACTCATTGGAGAAGACTCTGATGCTGGGAGGGATGGCAAGAGCAGAAGGGGATGATGGAAGATGAGATGGCTGGATGGCATCACTGACTCGATGGACGTGAGTCTGAGTGAACTCCGGGAGTTGGTGATGGACAGGGAGGCCTGGCGTGCTGCAGTTCGTGGGGTCGCAAAGAGTCGGACACGACTGAGTGACTGATCTGATCTGAGGACATAGTTTACTTAGAAGCAAAAGGTAAAAGATAGGACCTCTTAAGATATTGAGAAACTCTATAGAACTATGAGTGAAACAAAACAAAGACCAAGGGGTATAGTAAGAATAACAAATAATTCTCAAAAGAAGAAATATAACAAGTTTTAAAAGATAGGTAAACATACAATTTCATTAGAAATCAAATTCAAGTAACAGTGAATTCCTTTCAGTTGCTCTAGCATGTATTCTCAGTAATTCTTCTCTTGGTAATTTATCTTAGGAAAATACTAATTTTTTTCAATGTTTAGGTTATCAACAAAGTAATTGGAGCACGGCATTGCTATTAGAGGAAAAAAATGTTTAAAGTATCTAAATGCCCCAAAAAGAAAAATAATTACATAAACTATGGTTATTCCCTTTTGAGGAAATACTATAAATCCTAGGTTAAATTCATAAAGAATAATAATAACAGAGGCAACTATCTATTATACATTATGGTACATGAAGAATCATAAATTATACAAAAGAACTATGTCATTTGAAAAAGTAAAGTAAAATGAGGAAAACTGTCAAGAATTTTAGCTTTTGGACTTCTGCAGTTAATTTGGGAGGGCAGGCTTAATATTTTTCATTTTGTTTTCTTTAATAAACATATTAGTTTTTGAAGTAATTAATACCTTAGGAAAATGTGAAAGAATAAGCATCTTAATCTATTGCTCAGTCCGTAGAAAAGATAGGAAAATTATTATAAGAACCAAATAATTATCCAAAAATTATTTAATAGAACTCAATATATAAAGTTTAAGACATTAAAAATTATCTGATAAAAGAATAAAAAGTAGAGAAAGGCATCTTGTCTGATTTCTCTTAAATACTATATTTCCTTGATGAATTCATCAAATATAATATAAGTGCTTTTATATCCTAAGAAATTCACATGTAGCATCTCTTTAAATACCTATAAAAAAGCTAAGTGGTGAGGTTGCTGCTGCTGCTGCTGCTGCTGCTGCTGCTGCTGCTGCTGTCTAAGTCGCTTCAGTCATGTCTGAAGCGACACCAAGACAGCAGCCCATCAGGCTCCCCTGTCCCTGGGAGTCTCCAGGCAAGAACACTGGAGTGGGTTGCCATTTCCTTCTCCAATGCATGAAAGTGAAAAGGGAAAGTGAAGTCACTCAGTTGTGTCGACCTGTCTCCAACTGCAGTAAGGAAGGTGAGGTCATCAAGCTATAAGACAGATTACCTAGGATTTCAGTGCTATTTAATGTAGAAGCAGCATTTGAACTGAAACACTCCAGACTACAACGTTGCACTGTCATCATCTCTATGTCAGCGTAAGGGATAAATACAGATATTTTACATCTATGGATGCTTTATTGGTGGGTTGATAACATATGTATCGAATACACTAAAAGTTGGGAATCACTCACCTTTTATCGTTATGTGGGGTATTCAGAGATAGAAGACTATTTCTATTTATCTTGTCAAACATGGACAACTTATTTAAGGTCCAAGCTTCGGTGAATGATGAGACAATCTTTGTTCATCTGTTATTTTTTACCTTTTACTCTGAAGCCATAAAAGACTTAAAAATAAGAGAGAGAAATCTTTATGAAATTCATACATTTATTATCAGCATTCCATTCTTGGTTCTATCTGAATTTTCTTTTGAGGAAAGAGAATAGGTAAGAATGTTATATGCATATAATATTTACTACTTTGAATCCACTACTTACTGGCCTTTTAAATGTCATTTCCAATTACTTTTTATAGAAATAATATAAAATACTCCTTAAAATATAAACACTAAAACGAAAACTCTTATTATATTAAGTATAATAAATATATGATTCTTATACATTGTATAGTTGAGTCTTATAAACCTTTTTTCATAAAACACATTTAAAAACCAATTTATTGTGGTAACAGCAATCTGGTGGCACCTAGCCTGACCTCATTGTCGTACAAACGGCCACTTGTTAGTCATACAACTGTAAGCAAATGTCCAAACCTCTCAGTGCCCCCATTTCCCCATATGGAAGATGCTCCTAACACCATATTTCTGAGATTCCAAAATGACATCAGGTCTGACTCACTGTCTTAGTCCATTCAGGTTGCTATAACAAAATACCACAGACTGAGTAGCTTATAAACAACAGAAATGAATTTCTGACAGTTCTGGGATTCTGAGATCAGGATACCAGCATTTTCTGGTGAGGGCCCTCCTCTGGGTTGCAGACCTCCCCTTGTAAAATTGTTTGGTGGAAGAAATGAGGAAGCTCTTTGAGCCATCTTCTATGAGGACACAAATCTCAGAGCATTCATGACCTAATGACCGTACAAAGGTGCTAGCTACTAACACCTTGGGGGTTAGGATTACAATATTCAGACCATGCACCCAAGTTGTGTTATATTTCATTATGTTTCTAAAAAGAAATTAACACTACTGTTAAAAGCTATACAAGGACGATAAGATGCTTCACATTATTAGGATAATTAAATAATTAAATAAACTCAAGTATTATGGCATGGCCAGACTCCAAAGTTTGGAGAATATACATAAAGGAATCTGCTTGGTATCATGCCAGGCACATACGTATCCATTAATGCTAGTACTCTTATTATTGAGGTTTAGTCTCAAATATTTGCATCTTTGACCCAGTTGTAAGTGCTTTTATGTATGTTTTGTCACTCCAGGAATCTTAATACTGGGCAAAAAATAACATTATGCCTGTTTTACAGATGCAGAATTTAAGGTATCAAGAGTGTAAGTGATGTATTGAAGGCCCTATGCCTAGTAAGGGTCTGAATCTTGTCTGATCTCCAGCCCGTGATATATGTATGGCCTTATGCAGCCATGAAAGTAAAAGACGCTTACTCCTTGGAAGGAAAGTTATGACCAACCTAGATAGCATATTCAAAAGCAGAGACATCACTTTGCCAACAAAGGTTCCCCTAGTCAAGGCTATGGTCTTTCCTGTGGTCATGTATGGATGTGAGAGCTGGACTGTGAAGAAGGCTGAGCACCGAAGAATTGACACTTTTGAACTGTGGTGTTGGAGAAGACTCTTGAGAGTCCCTTGGACTGCAAGGAGATCCAACCAGTCCATTCTGAAGGAGATCAGCCCTGGGATTTCTTTGGAAGGAATGATGCTAAAGCTGAAACTCCAGTATTTTGGCCACCTCATGCGAAGAGTTGACTCATTGGAGAAGACTGTGATGCTGGGAGGGATTGGGGGCAGGAGGAGAAAGGGACGACAGAGGATGAGATGGCTGGATGGCATCACTGACTCGATGGACGTGAGTCTGAGTGACCTCTGGGAGCTGGTGATGGATAGGGAGGCCTGGCGTGCTGCGATTCATGGGGTCGCAAAGAGTCAGACACGACTCAGCGACTGATCTGATCTGATCTGATCTGATGCTTTAAAAAATTCACTCTAACTAAATGTAAGTCTATTGGGTCCACAAAGGTGACACAGACCCAGAATGCTGAGACTTTGGTGGAGATACACATGGAGCTCTCATAATCACCTACTTGAAAACCTCTGGAAGGGCAGCTCAGTCACCAAGACAGTGAAAGAGCCGGAAAGGAACAGATGGACGGAGGAGGCTCATGTAGAGGAGAGTGAAGAGAAAAGACAGGAGGAAAGGCACCAGCCCCCACCCTGTGTAGTTTTATTCATGCTATGTCATGTATTCCTTCTGATAACACAGGTTATCCCTGTTAAAAAAGTGAGTAACCCGAAACTCAAAACCAGAGAATCTTGAATATAACCAGATGACCTTTCTCCAGCACTGAAAATAGTACCTCACAGGAAGAAGGTGGCCAGTCAGTATTTTATTTAACATAAGAATGATGAAAGAAGGATAGACTGGTTTTCTGTTAGTTTTACTCTTTCCTTTTCTTATGTCTGCTTCCAATTTTTGCATGGAAATAGAAGGAAATGGCAACCCACTCCAGTATTCTTGCCTAGAGAATCCTGTGGATGGAGGAGCCTGGTGGGCTGCTGTCCATAGAGTTGCATAGGGTCGGACACGACTGAAGCAACTTAGCATGCATGCATGCATTGGAGAAGGAAATGGCAACCCACTCCAGTTTTCTTGCCTGGAGAATCCCAGGGATGGGGGAGTCTGATGGGTGCCGTCTATGGAGTCGCACAGAGTTGGACACGACTGAAGTCACTTAGCAGAGAACGGAGAAAATTTACTTTTTTAAAAATAATTTTTGACTAGATCTTGTTTTGCTAAGAGAAAGTGGACTAAGTTCATGCCTTAGTCCAGTAAGACTACTATAACACAATACTGTGCTTACAAACAACACAAATTTATTCCTCACAGTTCTGGAAACCAAAAGTCCCAAGATCATGCGCAGATTGACTCAGTGTCTGGGGCCCACTTCCTTGTTTATAGCCATGTTCTGTCTAGTTCTCCAGTGGTAGAAGGGACAATGGAGCTCTCTGGGGTCTCTTTTATGAGTGCACTACTCCCATTCATGAGGACCCCACATTTATGACATAAGCACCTCTTAAAGACTACCTCTGCATAGCATCACTTTAGGGGTTAGGCCTTCAACATATGAAAGGGAGGAAGGGATAGACTTTCAGACCATAGCAACAATTTAAATATATTCTTTTGAAAATGTTATATAGAACTCAAAAAGTCATAAACGCAAGAAGTTGAGCTGAAGTTTTGGATTACAACATAGAAAGTGCATTGGATTTTGGATGGTGGATCAAGGATTTTGGAATGAGGCACACCCAGCCCTACTGTAGATTACCTCCTTGATAATGCCTTCTTTTTGCCTCTTTGCCCCTCAAATTCTTAATCTGGAGATGATTTTTACTGCCTCAAATCAGAATTCATTTATAATTTCATAAAATAACTAGCATGTAATAAATGCTCATTTGTTGTTTGGTTCCTCAGTCATGTCCAACCAACTCTTTGCAGTCTCATGGGCTGCAGCCCACCAGATTTCCCTGTCCTTCACCATCTCCTGGAGCTTGCTCAAACTCATGTCCATTGAGTCAGTGATGTCATCCAACCATCTCATCCTCTGTCATCCCCTTCTCCTCCTGCCTTCAATCTTTCCTAGCATCAGGGTCTTTTCCAACCAGTCAGCTCTTCCCATCAGGTGGCCAAAGTATTGGAGCTTCAGCTTCAGCATCTGTCCTTCCAATGAATATTCAGGGTTGATTTCCTTTGGGATTGACTGGTTTGATCTCCTTGCTGTCCAAGGTCTCTCAAAAGTCTCCAACACCACATTTCAAAAGCATCAGTTCTTTGGCGCTCAGCCTTCTTTATGGTCCAACTTTCACATCCGTACACGATTGCTGGGAAGACCACAAATTTGACTACAAAATGGACCTTTGTCGGCAAAGTAGTATCTCTGCCTTCTATTACACTGTCTTGATTTGTCACAGCTTTTCTTCCAAGGAGCAAGCTTCTTTTAATTTCATGGCTTTAGTCACCATCTGCAGTGATTTTGGAACCCAAGAACATAAAGTCTGTTCTGTTTCCATTGTTTCCCCATCACTTGCCATGAAGTGATGGGACCGGATGCCATGATCTTAGTTTTTTGAATGTTGAGTTTTAAGTCACCTTTTCCCCTCCTCTTTCACCTTCATCAAGAGGCTCTTTAGTTCCTGTTTGCTTTCTGACATAAGCGTGGTGTCATCTGCATATCTGAGGTTATTAATATTTCTCCATACAATCTCGATTCTACCTTGTGCTTCATGCAGCCCAGCATTGCACATGATGTACTCTGCATATAAGTTAAATGCTGAGTAAATTATAATAATTTTAAAATTATAGTGAAAACCATACTAATATCCTGGAGAATGAATGAATTGTATAGAACAATTTTTAAATAAAGTATATAAATAAGGGACAGAAATTAGGGGAAAAGGAGATAGAATAAAGATGTTGGAATTAAGAAGAGAAGAAATCCTTACCTGTCAGCATGCAGACAGAAAGACCAGAGAGAAAGGGAATAAATTCTTGTAAGAAGAAGAAGGATTATAAGTGACAAGTAATTAGGAACAAGAGAAGAAGAGTTGGGGAGGAGAGAGATAGAGAAGGAGGGAGGGAGGCTGTCTTTCCAGTCTTCGTTATTTCATTCAGTGACTTGGGAGCTATTTCATTCAGTACTTGGGAGGTTGTTTGCAATTTGTCTCTGACTACGTAAGAAAGTTGTTCCCAAAGTTTGTGTATCCTGCCATTGACTCCTCTGTGCCCCTGTGGACGCATTTGTAAGTGAATATCTCCCAAAAGCCCTCAGGAGTTTTGTGGAGCACAGTGAAAAGACTGAGCTCTTCTTCAGCAGAGGATGTAAGCTTCCTGACAGTCTCATTACCACCTACCTTAACTTAGTCTCAGAGCCATGTTCCTTTCTGTAGCGACTTCAGTGACTGCCTTCGAGTCCTGCATCTGTCTCAGCTCTTTCCTTACAGCTCCCTTGTCTCAGATTACACAACATCCTAGAACAAAATGTGACTACTTCCCCCTGTCTTTAATTAGGTTTTATCCCTCATCTAGTTATGGCTTTGTCCTCATCTTTAGGTGATGAAACTCGGACTGTTTGAAGTGTTAGGCATGGTCGTCTTGTCCTTGATGGAGCATACTTGATCTCTATTGAATCTCTTTATTACTTAAATCTATAATGGGATTGGGTTGCTTCCCCACTCTATGCCCCCATACCACTCCTCCCTTTTCTCTGATCTCTCCAATTCCTCCCTGGCCCCCGCCTCTTTTCCTTCTTTGCCCTCTATAATTCCCACTCTCCATCTGATAGTCCTCGTAACTCCTTTGGTTTCGTAGCCCTTCTGAAAAGAGACAGAGGAGAAATAAATGCAATAAAGCAATGCTGGCCTTCCTGGCCTCCTTTCTGGATGAGCACAGAGCCCTGGCCTGCTAATCTTCTAATCTCCTTTGCCCTGGACACCTTTTGTGCCGCCTGTCCAATTCAGGCCAGATTCTTGGCCTCATGGTCATGTAGGGACACATCCAGGGCCTTCCAGCCTCAAACTGAACTGTCCAGATTGATCTCCTGGATGTCCTTTTCCTTGTTTTCTTGGCCCACCTGTTTTCTTAGCCAGTAACTGTGGCACAGTTATCACTCTGGGTCTGTCTAAGTAAACCAGAGCTTTTATTAACTCAGACTGCCAAAGCACAAAAACATGAAGCAGCAAAACTAGAAGGTAAGAAAGAGAGAGATTGGTGTAAGACTGAGAGCAAACCTCTCTTCAGAGAAGCAGAAGATTCTCCTCTCTAATTCTATTTCTCCCAGGCATAGTAAGCACATGTTAACAAGCAGCCTCTCTTCAGTAGAATCTCTTTCCAAAAGTTAGTGTAAACCTTGTGCATTTGGATATTACCCACCCATCTTAACAGAACTTAACTACTCCCCTCCCTAGTTAGAAACAGCACAGACTCTTCTTGTTATAATTAAATGTCATGACCATTATTACAAGTAAAAACCAGTCTGCCCAAATACTTCCGCAGTGCCTTTTATTCTTGTTCTAGTCATCTGAATCTTTGGGAAGAGCCCTCAGGTACAGATAATTGCTTCTGGATGCTAGTAATAGACAATAAAGAACAGAAATGGTATGGACCTAATGGAAGCAAAAGATAATAACAAGAAGTGACATGAATACACAGAACAACTATACAAAAATGATCATCATGACCTAGATAATCACGATGGTGTGATCACTCACCTAGAGCCAGAGATCTTGAAATGCGAAGTCAAGTGGGCCTTAGGAAGCATCTCTACGAACAAAGCTAGTGGAGGTGATGGAATTCCAGTTGAGCTATTCCAAATCCTGAAAGATGATGCTGTGAAAGTGCTGTGCTTAATATGCCAGCAAATTTGGAGAACTCAGCAGTGGCCACAGGACTGGAAAAGGTCAGTTTTCATTCCAATCCCAAAGAAAGGCAATGCCAAAGAATGCCCAAACTACTGCACAATTGCACTCATCTCACACGCTAGTAAAGTAATGCTCAAAATTCTCCAAGCTAGGCTTCAACAGTATGTGAACCATAAAATTCCACATGTTCAAGCTGGATTTAGAAAAGGCAGAGGAACCAGAGATCAAATTGCCAACTGTGTTGGATCATCAAAAAAGCAAGAGAGTTCCAGAAAAACATCTATTTCTGCTTTATTGACTATTCCAAAACCTTTGATTGTGTGGACCACAGCAAACTCTGGAAAATTCTGAAAGAGATGGGAATACCAGACCACCTGACCTCCCTCTTGAGGAATCTGTATGCAGGTCAAGAAGCAGCAGTTAGAACTGGACATGGAACAGCAGACTGGTTCCAAATAGGAAAAGGAGTTCGTCAAGGCTGTATATTGTCACCCTGCCTGTTTAACTTATATGCAGAGTACATCATGAGAAATGCTGGACTAGATGAGGTGCAAGATGGAATCAAGATTGCTGGGAGACATATCAATAACCTCAGATATGCAGATGACACCACCCTTAATGGCAGGAAGCGAAGATGAACTAAGGAAAGAGCCTCTTGATGAAAGTGAAAGAGGAAAGTAAAAAAGTTGGCTTAAAACTCAACATTCAGAGTTTGGTCACCATGGTCACCATGATCTTAGGATCATGGCATCTGGTCCCATCACTTCATGGCAAATAGATGGGGAAACAGTGGAAACAGTGACACACTATATTTTGGGGGGCTCCAAAATCACTGCTGATGGTGACTGCAGCCATGAAATTAAAAGATGCTTATTACTTGGAAGGAAAGTTATGACCAACCTAGATAGCATATTCAAAAGCAGAGACATTACCTTGCCAACAAAGGTCCATCTAGTCAATGCTGTGGTTTTTCCATTAGTCATGTATGGACTCTAAAGAAAGCTGAGCGCCATAGAATTGATACTTTTGAACTGTGGTGTTGGAGAAGACTCTTGAGAGTCCCTTGGATTTCAAGGAGATCCAGTCAGCCCATCCTAAAGGAGATCAGTCCTGAGTATTCATTGAAAGGACTGATGTTGAAGCTGAAGCTCTAATACTTTGGTCACTTGATGCAAAGAACTGACTCATTGGAAAAGACCCTGATGCTGGGAAAGATTGAAAGCAGAAGGAGAAGGGGATGACGAAGGATGAAATCATTGGGTGGCATCCCTGACTCAATGGACATGAGCCTGAGTAAACTCTGGGAGTTGGTGATGGACATGGAGGCCTGGCATGTTGCAATCCATGGGGTCGAAAAGAGTCGGGCACGACTGAGCAAATAAACTGAACTGAACACTTACCTTGTGCCCTTTGTGTATATTTAAATTTGATTATAAAGTGAACAACGCCAAGCAATTCACCTCCATCCAGAAATGATGCAGCTTGCTTATGGTACCTTGCAGAGCTCCCTTTTCAAATTTATATACATTTTATAGTTAAACTGTCTTCATAGTCTCCCTTTTCCTCTGCTAGATGGAAACTGTTCCAAAAATAAATGTTGCACTTATCTTCATATCCCCATATGTTGGGTCGGATACTTTAATCTTCAGTTTGTTATTTTCACCAATGGTTTGAATTATTTCACAGTACAATAGAATATAATAAATTTTAGACACCTTACATAGTTTGAAGTTTTCTGAAATTAAATATCTTTGAAGGTATCAATATAATTTTTCAAGGGAAATTCAAAGGTCTAAAGTCAGGGCCACCATGTTGCTCAAGTACAAGAGGCACATTCACAGAGATATCATTGTGAATGGCACCCTCGTGTATTGTGCGTATGTGACCATTCACTGCAGCCTTGTGTAAAATCACTGAGAGGTGAGAGGCTATGAATAGGCAAGCGCCTGATGACCTGCGCTGGCTAGATTCTAACTTGGTCTGGAAGATGAAGCAGTTAGCCACATAGAGCTTATGACTAGGTTAATTCAGTCCTGCCATTGAATATGTCTTTAGTAAATCCCCACTGTGTGCCAGGAATTAAGAGAGTGAGCCTCTGTAATATCTGGGGTAGAGCATACCAGGCGGAGAGAATGGAAAAGGACCCTGGTGAAGGGGGTCTTGGTTACTCTGATGTGTTAGATGAACGGCAGGAGCCTAATATAGATTCAGTGAACAAGAGGGAGAGTAGTAGAAAACAAAGGAGATGAGGTCAGAGAACTGACATAAAGGTTGGGGGCAGAACTCTGTGTTGGTAATATCAGGCAGGACCGTCCAGTGTAATGACTTTCAGCTTCCCTGAGCCAACTGTAGAATGCCAGGATCCCTGACTGCTGTGTTGAGAGTAGCCTGCAGAATCAGGGGCAGCAGTGCAGAGACCCATTAGGAAGGTACTGCTGTTACCCAGGGGGAGAGGATGGTTTGAGACAGGGTGGTATCGGAAGTAAGACAGTTCTAGGTTTATTTTGATAACCTGATGTCCTCTCTTAAAGGGGACTATTTTGACAAAAATTCTCTGTTAAAGATTTTCATTTGCCTTTAACCATTTTTAAAGGCTGTGTATGCGTGATTTTTTCCTCAAGAGAACTGGATTATCATAGCACTGACTACTAATTGTTTTAGTTCCTTAATTTAGTTGCATTGATCATAAGACTGAGTTTTTCATAATATTTTAGTGAAAAATGACAGTCCCATCTAATCTTGGGAGTTTATATGCAGAACGTCTGGAAAGCAGTGTTTGAACCTAGAGCTTAAGGCCAGCTTACAATTTTATGGGTTTCTACCTTTCAGACAGCTTTTTAAATCCAGGAATTAATGAAAGATTGATCTTCACAGGCTTCCCATATTGATATGTTGGTAAAAATCGACAAAGTTCTTAAATTGTTCAGTGAGACAATTGTCCAGAAAAGCAGCAGCACGCCTCTAATGCTGAAATAGTTGAATTCAAAACTCTCAACTGCTTTCCCCCTTTTCCCTGTGAGGCTACTTAGGCTCTGTAATCTGGGCCTCTAGAGAAAGCTTTCTCTTTTATTTTCTCTTCTGCCTTTCCCTACTCAAATGTATTTTTTCTTTTATAACTCCTCATCTTTTTTTTTTCTTTCTCCCTTTGATTGGATACAAGGAAATAAGATGATTGTAATTAACTTGGGTAAGACAAATTACAAACCAAAGAAATAATGATAAGGTATGGTAGCATAGTACACCCGGAGAACAAAATGTATTTTACTTAAATTTTTGTGGTTTCTGTATTTGTAATTCTCCTCAATTATCAAACGCAAAGAATGTGTTTGTCTACTGTATGTGAAAGAGAAATGATTTCTCAGAGATCTAGCCTGTTAGTGAGGAATAAAACTCTTAAATCTCCTCACTTTGAGTTTGAGAGAGTTAACTTATATATAGTATTTCTTATTCATATGCATATGTATTTCTAGCTGTACATGTATGTAGAACCTGATCATTGTGCCTGTGATGTGAGGGAGGGCATGTCACATGCGGTTGATTTCCAGAAGAGCTCAGTCAGCTAATCCTAGCTAATCGCAGGCAGGAGTCCAGGGTATGGTGCAAAACATTCATTTTCTTGTTCCCATAAGACAGCTGGCTCTTAAGCTGTGGGCCCTATACTGGCAGCATCAGTTTTCTGTAGGAACTTCTTAAAAATGCAAATCATAGGCTCTGCCCTAGACCCACTGCATCTGAAATTTTAGGAACAGAACCTAGCTTTCTGTTTTATCAAGTCCTCAAAGTGATTGTGATACGTGCTAAAACTGGAGAACCACTGAGAAAGGCAATCTTTCAGCCTGCCCTCCTCAAGTTTTTCTTCCTTTCCTTTCTATCGTCCTTCACTCCCTGCAGTGTCCTGACTCAGTCTTGCCTCAGAATGAAAGTGAAAGTGTTAGTCATTCAATTGTGTCAGACTCTTTGAGAGTCCATGGATTGTAGCTCACCAGGCTCCTCTGTCCATGGGATTCTTCAGGCAAGAATACTAGAGTGGGTAGCATTCCCTTCTCCAGAGGATCTTCCCAACTCAGGGATTGATCCTGGGTCTCCCACACTGCAGGCAGATTCTTTACCATCTGAGCCACCAGGGAAGCCTCAATCTCAGAGCCCCAGCAGGAGATCCAACTCACCAAGCTTCAGGATCTGGCTCAGTCTTGGGGCTCAATGGTCAACCTTTGTATTCTTCAGTGAAGAGTACTTCTGGCTCACTTGCTGGTATCCATCACTTCTCCTAACACTGATTCAGTGCTTTATTGTGTAAAACAGTTCACCTCCTGATAGTAATGAAGAGAAGAGGATTGAGATTGCCAGCCTGTCCCATGTGCTGTAAGTGGGGCAGTCATGGTGGGACAATTCTGGTTTATCTCCCCTGTTCCAGTACAATTAACAATGCCATTCTCTTTTACTCTTCTAAGTGCTCTAGTTTAGACTGGTAAATTATATTGCAGTGAACTTAAACAGGAAGCAATTCTAACACCACTGAAAAGTGGTCAAAGAAGGCTTCAACAAAAAGAAAGTGTTTTAGGAAGGAAGGAGTGTTTAGGAAGGAAGTGAAACATCTCCTATTATGCTAGGTGGGCAAGACAGGCAGCCTGGAGATTGAGGCAGGACAAGGCAGAGAAACCATAGAGGCTGAAGAGTTGAGGGCCAAATAAGGATGTGAAGCAGCAGGCTACACTAAGGGAAGCAGGGTAGTTCAGAGTCTGGAGCCGGGGTATGGTGGAGCAATAATAGAAGAAGCTAGTAGAAGAGGAGCAATTAAGGTAGTCTTTTAGGAGTAAGAACAAATTTTGTTATTCCCCAATAACATATCAATTTAGGATCTTTGGATAATTATGTAGAAGAAACCTAGCATGTCTTTATTTCTTTATTTATGTTGGTTGGAAGGAAAGTTATGAGCAACCTAGATAGCATATTCAAAAGCAGAGACATTACTTTACCAACAAAGGTTCGCCTAGTCAAGGCTATGGTCTTTCCTGTGGTCATGTATGGATGTGAGAGCTGGACTGTGAAGAAGGCTGAGCGCCGAAGAATTGATGCTTTTGAACTGTGGTGTTGGAGAAGACTCTTGAGAGTCCCTTGGACTGCAAGAAGATCCAACCAGTCCATTCTGAAGGAGATCAATCCTGGAATTTCTTTAGAAGGAATGATGCTAAAGCTGAGGTTCCAGTATTTTGGCCACCTCATGCGAAGAGTTGACTCATTGGAGAAGACTCTGATGCTGGGAGGGATTGAGGGCAGGAGGAGAAGGGGACGACAGAGGATGAGATGGCTGGATGGTATCACTGACTCGATGGATGCGAGTCTGAGTGACCTCCGGGAGCTGGCGATGGACAGGGAGGCCTGGCATGCTGCGGTTCATGGGGTCGCAAAGAGTCGGACACGACTGAGCGACTGATCTGATCTGATCTGATCTGCATATTTGAAATGCTTCTTGCCCTGTTTTCCATCAATTGTGAGCTCTATTTCAAACAATTGATTACTTTATAACACAATATAATAATAATGTATCAGTATTTTCGACTTTGGTTCAGATTTTCAAATTCACTTAAAAACACCATATGATTCACATTGCCTGATATTTTATAGCTTTATCATAGAAGAACATAACTGGTCTGTTGAGATCTATGAGTTATTGTGAACAGAACGGAGGGAATTAAGCAGATACTTTACTCATATATTGTATTATTCTTTTTCTACATGTTAATATGATGAATAAATCCTCCTGTTAGAAAATTATCATATAGGAATTTTTTTTTTTTTTGGTTACCATTTGCAGTACTAAAAATTATGTGTTTCATGTAGTTTTTGGATCTTGAAAGCTGCTACAAAGTCTGTGTTTTGTAGCAAAGCTTACCTAAACTGTAAGGAAATGTTTTTAAATATTTTAACAATCGCCTATTTGATTTTACACAACTAGTTACTCTTTTTTGTTGTTGTTGTTGATGAACATCAGAGATATATTCAGCATTAGTAGAACTTGAAAGGCTTTGCCCTGGTCATTGCATATCAACTATCCTTTTAGGCCATTGAGTGTCATTGTCTTAATCACCTAGACTTCTTATCACTTCTGTCCCTCTGTTTCTGCATGGAGAGTATAGATTTCATTTTTTTCCCTCAGAACTAATATATCTCCTTTTCCTCTTACCATCTGGAATAATAAAATAACCTTCATTATTCCATTAATTGTTGCATTTCCCTTCTATTAATACAGAGTACATTTTCAGAATTAATAACTGGAAAGGAAAAAGAATAATTAATAAACTCCTATATTATCCTTTGTTTAAAAATCACATAAGTAATTAGTATATTTATTAATACATTTAGTTAGGTAAATAGGCCTTGAAAATAGGTAGCAATTAATATTATGTTCTAATTTTTAATCTGTAAGAAGCATAACTAACTGAAAAATGAAAAATGGTATCCTGTACCAAGGCATATGTGCAGAGATATTAATATTCAGTATGCTACAGATTATCTATTTTTTGTCCTACTTTATTAAATCCTCATATACTTTAAATTGAATCTCATTTCAACAGGTCTGTAGAGTTTGTATACATGTATTCCTTAAGTAATACATTTTTCTATGTATCAACATAACTACTTACAACTCTGTTTTCTTAATCATTTTCTGATCCCAAAATTATGTTTGTTTTGGGAGATGAGAAAGGCACCAAATGTTAAGTGAAAAACTAAGAAAGTGATATAAAACATTTTGTAGAAACAATTAAAGGACCTCCAACTCCTGTCAAAAAGTAGGATTAAAAGCCTAGGCCTGGCTTTACTCACCACTCTTTACCAGTTGAAGTTTAGAAGCTGCGCTTAAGTATAAGCAGTGGCTGTGATTGATCATAAAACCTTAAAGTAGAAAGTTTCTCCTGTATTTTAAGAACTGCCTTTTAGGTCAGAAGATCATTTGTAATATTTACTAGATAAGCAGTAAGCAAAGAATTTACCATTTTTAAAGTTTTTCAGTTTCTTTGTATGCCTTATGACTTGCAAATCATTTTTCCAGCAATATTTCATAGTGTTAAAGTCTTGAACTCTAAGAAAATAGGAATCTCAAAACAAACAAAAATAATAAAATTAAACAACTCTATAAGCCTGTCAATTGCTTGGGTGGTTTCAGTATACCTCTGTCCTCCCTTGATTTGATTTTCATTTGATTATCTGTATCAGATAATCATTACTTTTGCTGCTAGTAAATCCTTACCTATAGAAAGCAGCCTGTTCTCTCTGTGCATATTTACAGCTTTAAAACTGGTCCCAATTTTTTTCACCTTTCTTTGTCCTTACAATATGATTTTGGGGTAGCATCATACAACATTTCCTGAGAGAGAGTTTTAAAGAATTGTGTGGCTGTATCTGCAATAATTTTAACCTTGCAGAGCTGACCTGAAAGTAATCTCAAAAATCTGAATTTGTGAATATTCTTGCGTGTTTAGTAGTCAGTCTATAAAATAATCCTAAGCCAACCTTTCTATGTTTCTATTCAATAATTTTAGTGTGGTGGGGTGCCATTGCCTTCCCCGAGATAAGGATATAAATGTATCTAAATATGGGTAGCACTGTGCATATACATCAGAGACAAAAGCTGCTTTAAAGGACCAGTAATTAAAATCAATTCAACTTATTGTCATATATCTTTTTTTCCTACAAAGCAACTCTCATCTTAGAGTCTCAGAGGTTTATAGCTAATAATTAAATTTTACACTAGTGATGCAACATAATGATTATAGTGACTTACATAGGTGAAACAACTAATGTTTAAACCAGTTGATGAGTGGCTTACTGAAATATATTGTACCTGAGCTATAGATTTAACACAACTAACATAGTGCTTTAATCCCCACTTTGACCATCAGAAAACTAAAATCTTCCCAGAAATTTTTTTGTTTTGTTATACTTTAAAAAAATATTTTTTTTACCTATTTGTAATATACCTTTAAATTTGTTCATTTTATTTCTTCTTCAGTAATCTATGGAGGATTTTTAAGAATAAAAAAGTGTTAATGTAACAGATTTGGCACACGGCAATATTCTGCAGTTGAGGGAAGGGCATATAAAATATGCCTGAATAATGAGCATGTAGATGTGCGGCACCCATAAATCTTAGCTTTGTGTCACCTTTACCACAGTTCTTAGATTTTTCTCTGTAGCAGCTTTAGTTGACTCACAGGATTATTATTTTCTAGGTTTCAGCTCACTTGACTTCATGCTTTGCAGGTCAGTTTCTTCTGGAAGAAGCCCGGCTCATAGAAGCAGCTGAGATGGCAAAAAAAGCAGCTGAGCTGGACAGCGCAGAGTTTGATGTGGTCTTCAATGCCGCCCACATGCTCAGGTTAGTTTTTGCTACTGTGCCTGAAAAGACTACACTGTAGCTTTAAACCTATTAATTTAATATAACTTATTCAATTATACTAATTCCCCTTTTTGTAAGTACCACCTTACACTACATTCCAAAATGAACTATGCTGCTTAACCATGTTAAAATCAGTTGGGTCTATTTAATTCATTACGATTTATGTGCCCAGTATATAGGTTATATGAGAGTTTAGGATTCTCTATTTGAGACCCTTTTCCATTAAAAAATTATTGTCCATAAAATACAAAAGGAAAGCTGAAAAATTGATATTAATAATTGTCTAATTAAATGTCTCTAAGACAGAACATTGTGTCAGTCAACTGCATCTCAGTGTTTGTATTTTTTTATTAATTATTTTGAATGTGACACATGAATACATTATGCTTGATAGTAGAGAGGATTATCAAATATAAATATATTGAAGGCCTATCAAATTCTCAAATGACCCTATAATTATCACTGTTGTTATGTGTTGAAGTAGTATGTTTTTAGACCTATTTATGCATCTCTTCCCAGAAATATTGTTTTGAAGACTAATTACAATAATTCAAAACAATTAAAAGGCATATGAACAGTTTTTGTGTCAATATAAAATGAAAGTGAATGCATTAAAGGAGGATGTTTTTAAGAGACTCAAATGATTTATACAGTTGTTCAAAAAGCATTATTTATTCTATTAGCCATGTGTACACACCCCTTCTCACATGCAGTTCCTTGAAATCCACTCCAAAGTCTCCATGCAGATACTTCCTTAGGTAACATTGCCACTATGGCTCAGAGCCTGGCTTCTGGGAACTTTCTGATTACGTAGATCACTCTTACCTGAGAAGAATAACAGAGAATTGGTCCACATTTGGGGGATTTTAAAACATGGACTTTTGAAAAAAAATCCAATGGATGGAGGAGCCTGGTGGGCTGCAGTCCATGGGGTTGCTAAGAGTCGGACATGACTGAGCAATTTCACTTTCACTTTTCACTTTCATGCACTGGAGAAGGAAATGGCAACCCACTCCAGTGTTCTTGCCTGGAAAATCCCAGGGACGGGGGAGCCTGGTGGGCTGCCGTCTATAGGGTCACACAGAGTCAGACACGACTGAAGTGACTTAGCAGCAGCAGCAGCAGAGGAACATTTAAAAATAAAAAATTTTTGAGATGATTGTAGATTTGCATGCAGTTAAGAAACAACACAGATCCCTGTACAATTTATCCACTTTCCCCAATGGTGACATCTCGTAGAACTACGATACAGTATCAAAACTGGTATTTTGACATTGATACTAATCTACTGGTTTCCCCAATTTTACTTATAGCATTGTGTGTATCTGTGTGTATTTAGTTTTGTGCACTTGTATTACACATATCAGTTTGTGTATCCATCATTCCAGTCAAAATACAGACGATTTGCATCACCACAAGCATCCTGTTCTTTTATAATCACATGCCCACCAGGAACCAATATTTAAAGCAAGTTTTATAAATTACTTTGAGATTTTATTTATAATTTGAGGTTATTAATGTAACTATATCTTAGTGGTTTCCTCCTTGGCTTTTAATAAATTTTTAATAAGAAATTCAAAGTCAGAGAGGAAAAAGAATACTGTGAGGTTTCGGTTGAATACTCTCATTTCACATGAACACTTAGCATTCCTAAAGCAGATACTTTCAAAGAGAAATCAGTATTCAATAAACTATTGGTATATTTTAAAAATATATTGTAACCAGTTTGCAAGAACCTTCAGTGGAAGGATTATTTTTTTAAAAGACAGGTTTAATGTGCATGACAAGGTCAAGTGCTGTGATGGGAAGGGGAGTTTTTATTCTTCATGAATAAAACACTATGCTTTTAATCACAATAAACCATTTACAAGAATGTGCATGCACAAGTTTCTAGATGCTAATTCATCTTAATCATAATAGTTACTTTCATCAACAAGGCATTTTGCTACATATTAAATCAATATCTGAAATTCAAGGTCTACCAATGTTCATTATAAGAACAATTACAAAAAAGGTCCTTGTTAAATATATCACTTGTAATTTTTCCTTAGTTACCGTAGTGCTAGAAACCAGTGGAAAGTTTTATTATACATTGGCAGCGTGGAAATTCTTAGGATTTATTTTTCAAAACATTTCTCTCTAGCTTTCTGCAGTATGCATTGCTTATCAAGTTGCATTCAGTCAGTGCCTTCCTATCGTGATTGCGAGTATGACCACCACAGCCTGCCCACAGCCTGTTCAACCAGGTGGCAGCTCCTGTGAATGTGTTTTCTTATTTTTTCAGCTCTGTCAAATTCAAGTATTTCTTGAATGCTTACTGTACAAGCTGAACACCGGCCTCTTCCCTTATTGATCAAGAACATTTAGGGGTTTTCTGAAAAATAATAAGGCTATTGGTTTTCCCTTGAATGCAGCCTTATCAAAATGGTTAGCTGTCAAGATTTTGCTTATTCAGTGTTGCATCTGATATTTCCCTTGGTGATGCCACATTGTGGTAAATTGAGTTTGATGTTAATTTTCCCTCAAGAACGCTATTCTTTCATAAGATATTTAGGAGACAGAATGGGCAAGGTTTGGTGATGAGTTGGATGTGAGGGAAAGGGCAGAAGTCTGCCTGACTGTATCTTGAATTAATGGTTGACCTAAGATCCAAAATCAGCAATTTAAGAAATGTGAGAGTTCAGACATGATTTGAAGCATCCTCATTTAACTTCCCTTTCCTAGGCTAACTCCCAGTGAGTTGACCCAAGGAAACTATTAATAGAGAAAAAGCTGCTCATCACAACAGCCAAAAAAGAAAAGAGGAAAAAAAAAATTATTCCCCCAGAAGAAACTAGATTGGAAGAGCCCATCAAGGGGAAAATCTTTATCTTATTCAGACCTTCAAGAGGCTATAAATTTGCAAAATTTCTAACAGACTCATTTTAATTCTCAATAATAGATGAAGATCTTTTTCTGTAGAATTAGAACATTTCTAATTAACCCACTCCAGTATTCTTGCCCGGAGAAGGCAATGGCACCCCACTCCAGTACTTCTGCCTGGAAAATCGCATGGGTGGAGGAGCCTGGAAGGCTGCAGTCCATGGTGTCGCTGAGGGTCAGACACGACTGAGCGACTTCACTATCACTTTTCACTTTCATGCATTGGAGAAGGCAATGGCAACCCACTCCAGTGTTCTTGCCTGGAGAATCCCAGGGATGGGGGAGCCTGGTGGGCTGCCGTCTATGGGGTCGCACAGTGTCGGACACGACTGAAGTGACTTAGCAGCAGCAGTATTCTTGCCTGGAGAATCCCATGGACAGAGGAGCCTGGCAGGCTATAGTCCATGGGGTTGCAAGAGTCAGACATGACTTAGCAACTAAACCACCACCTCCAATATCTATTGTCAAGGTGATTCACAAGAGCGCTACATGTGGAAGTATTAATGCTGCTCACCAAATATATTTGGCCTTCTGACTTCAAGAAACATAATGGGACTGCACTTTCCTGACTTCTCCCAGTTGAAGGCCTCCCTGGGTCTTTCTGGGTCACTGGAATGTGTGTGAATGTGATGTGTGTTACTTTCAAGCCAAAATTGTAGGAGTCAGTGGAAATAGATCCTGAAATAATCAGTGAGAGACAAACCTTCCTTCTCACCTGCGTTAGATAGGTTGAATGAGTGCAAAATAAATTTTGTCCCTTCGCTGAGATTTAGGATGTGTCTATTATCGAAGTGTAATCTAACCTGTCCGAACTGAATGTATCTGTGAAAATAAAATAGGACGTTGAAAAGAGGGGTCTTATAACGTCAGAAAAATTTACTCAGCGATTAATAGGATCTCTGAGTTTATAACTATAGTGGAGGCAATGTAAAATTCATAGATAGATAATTTAAATAGAAATTATAGATATCTTCCCAGAACTTAATGAAAAACACTAAAAATATGAAAATGATGACGGAAAGGATAAAAGATTGGAGGATAGAATGAGAATGATGTATACACAGTAGTTTTATATATATATATTTGTATAATTACGTATAGCATACAACTGTGTACATATAGTTATATATACATGTATAGCCCACCCCAGTACTTTTGCCTGGAAAATCCCATGGACGGAGGAGCCTGGTAGGCTCCAGTCCATGGGGTCGCTAGGAGTCAGACACGACTGAGTGACTTCACTTTCATTTTTCTCTTTCATGCATTGGAGAAGGAAATGGCAACCCACTCCAGTGTTCTTGCCTGGAGAATCCCAGGGACGGGGGAGCCTGATGAGCTTCTGTCTATGGGGTCGCACAGAGTCGGACACAACTGAAGCGACTTAGCAGCAGCAGCAGCAGTATATAGGTAGTGTTTATATACTACCTGTATACATGTACATGTACACATGTAATCTGTGATACTTTTGTCTGTATATATAAATATGTGTATATAAATATATGCTATTATATGTGGCACAAAAATGAAAAAGTGAAGTGCTAGTTTCTCAGTTGTGTCCAACTCTTTGCTACTCCATAGATTGTAGCCCCCCAGCGTCCTCAGTCCACAGAATTCTCCAGGCAAAAATACCAGAGTGGATAACCATTCCTTTCTCCAGGGGATATTCCCACCCCTGGCACTGAACCTGAGGCTCCTGCATTACAGGCAGATATTTTATTGTCTGAGGGACCAGAGAAGCCCATATATGGCATACATACACATATAATTGTATTTGTTATATAGATGTTAATGTCAATAGAAAATATCTGAAGGAGAACCTAGAGCAGATAAACAGTTATCAACAGATAGAGAAATTTCCAAGATAGGATGAAGGTCTTTAATCATCATATTAAAAGTGAAATTAATGAAAAGAGATCTACTCCTAAACTTATCTTCTTGTTTGAGTCACTGTTTTTAGTTGCTCACTAAAGAATCCACTCTTGCCAGTTTAAACAGAAACAGGATTTATTGTAGAGACTTCTACAGTCCACAGGCTCTTCTCACAGGACTGAGAGTACTCTACATAACCAGAAATAATTTCTGCTGCCTAGCTTTCCTTGCAGCACAGCAGACTTTAGAATCCAGAGCTGTGTCATCATCGCCCTCAAGGAACCAGTAAAAGCAAGCAGCACATTCATGAGATGATTCTTCTGGGTGCAGCCACCCCCCCCCCCCACCCCCAGCCCATTATGCTTACTTCTGACTTTGACTTTCATGAGGTTGCATCTGATTGATGGAACTTGAGTTTTGTGCTGATACTTTGGCTGGAAGAAAGCTGGAAGATGAGGGAATTTCTGGATTTTGCCTTGTTTGGGAAGACAGAATCCACATTTTGGCTAATTGCTGCTGCTGCTGCTGCTAAGTCGCTTCAGTCGTGTCCGACTCTGTGCGACCCCATAGACGGCAGCCCACCAGGCTCCCCCGTCCCTGGGATTCTCTAGGCAAGAACACTGGAGTGGGTTGCCATTTCCTGTGATCACAGATGTTGAAGGCCTCACGTGATATTAGAACATTGACTACACGTGTTGACATTTTTAGTACTTAAAATGGAAAAGGAAAAAGTAATGGATGTTTCCAGATGAGACCATTAAAAAAAAAAAAGCAGATTGGTTATCATCAAAGGAAAATATCACAGGAATTTAAAATACTAAAACTCAGTACAGCAATGTCTATAGAGTTGTGAAAAGAAAGATTGAATCAATTATTCTGTTAGAAACATTTTGTATGAATGGATTTATTCAGTGTTCTCCCAGAATTGGAAGCTTGAAAGCACACAAGGATATTTGACACCTGAGAGGAAGTATTGAGATGCTGAAAACAAATTTAACTTATTCCCAGCATCCATGAGCTGTGATGAAAAGCTTTTTTTCTTTTTTTTTTTAAATCTACTTATAGGGTAATGAAGGAACAAAAATAGCATTTATTCCAATACCTCCTGTCTATCTGGACTATATTTTACATTTTATGTGTCACCTTCTTAATTATAATTACACATATATGAAGAAGATATTTATTTTCCCATTTTACAGATGAAGATGCTGAAACTCAATGTTAGTTGTTATTTCCCACAGTTGGTAAAGCTGGGACTTATGCTTAGCATATTCTGGCCAGGTTTAATACCGTTTTCACTGTATCCCATTGGCTCCCTCACATCTTTATAACTGAGCAATTACCTAGAAGCTGTGACTCCTGAATTTACTGATGGAAAAAGGATTTACAGGGAGTAACAGATTTTCAAATATGTAAATCCTAAATAGTAAGATCCTTCCAATATTATTAAATTACCCTTTATGATACATTTTATAAAATAGATTTATAGTCATAGGAGAGTGAACTCCAAGTTTATACTTAGAGATGTTAAGTTTTTAGACATAGCATCTTAGGATAGTGTCATACTGCTGAGATAACTGCAGTTCCCTTTTTTCCAGGTCTAAGGGTGCAACTTGTCACTGCTTCCTAAGTAAGAAAGGCAGAAGTACACTGTACCAACAGGTTCCCAATGTTTCCCTGATTTTTAGAGAGCAGAGTGAATATTTGAGAAAAAATTGTTATCTTTTGGTTTTCATTCTCAAATAATTTTACTGGAAGTAACATAAAATTGAAGTTCTTAAGGGATAAAGGAACAAAGATTATTTTCTCAGAGCAGATTATGAATACACACGCACACATACATGCACACATATGTTGGATGTTGGAAATATCTCCAAGGCCCTCTGGGTCATATGCTTTCTTCTTTAATACCTTAGCAAATTATCAAAGACCACTTGAAAAGTTACTGGGTTTTCCATTTATAAATTGTACTTTTCTGACCAGTTTTGGTCTGGAGGGGCTTGTTTCAACTAGGTTGTAATGGGTTGTAAGGTCTTTAAAACAAAGGGGCATGTCAGGGACTCCCCTGCTGGTCCAGTGGTTAAGACTGCATGCCTCCATCACAGAGTTCACAGGTTCAATCCATGATCAGGGAACTGAGATCACACATGCCTCACAGCCAAAAAGTAAAAAAAAAAAAAAAAAAAAAGTAAATAGGGCCAAGAAATTAAAAAAGAAATAAAAACAAACAACTGTTAAAAGAGGCATGGCTGATGAGATTGAAGGAAGGTAGGCATCTTCCTTCTCCATGCCTTTCAGACATTAAAGTATGTGTGGATCATGAATCACTAGAGATCTTGTTACACTGCATGTTCTAGTTAGGATGTATAGGTGGTACCTGAGGTTTTACCCTTCCAGAGAAAGTCCCAGGCGATGCTTATGATGTTGGTTCTTGGACCTCTCCTATAAGGAAGTTCTAGCTTGCCTGTCCTTTCATTCCTCTCAATCCAGTCTCTCCACCCAAACATTACACCTTGAATATAAGTACTATAATGGGAATATTATAATGGACATTACCAATACATATTTCCTCATTTCCTCTCTTTTTATTATGTAATCTTTACAGATACAGGCTTAACCTGTTCTTAGCAGCCCTGAAAGATTTGAGGCCATTAAAGAATGGGCTGACACTCTTATGGGACATCAAGAAATGTCTGACTTTAAGGAATTATTTTGTAAAACTAAAACATCAACAAAGTCTTTTCTCCTGTTACTGCTACATTTCCGCTTTGCCTCTCTCTCCTTGATGTTTAGCATTGAGATAGATGCCTACAGACCATAAGGCCACTTTTGGCTTCTTGACTGAGAGTTTTCTTTGAGAATCTTTGATGATCATTAACAGTTTATTCTAGGAGTTTCATTGCAAGGATTTTTCCTGCTCCATTATTTTTACATATATGTGACTCTGATTTTGCTATTTTAAGATTTTCCATACATTTTTATATCCTTGTTTATTTCAGTTCTACATCTATTCCTACCATACATTGATCAACTAGAATTAAAATGTGGCTCTGCTTTGAGTAACGTAAAGCTAAATGTAAATTTAGCGAGTTGGCACAAACCCAGGAAACCTCAGCTACTGTTTCACTCTACTTTCATGATACAGGGAACAAACAGCTCTCTAGATTAAAAAAAAATGCTCATAATTTATTCTTGAACATGATCACCAAGACTTTAATAAAATATTGTCTTTTATATGAGTCAAATAGTGATTATTATCCACATTAAATAATTTTAATTCAAAATTGGCCATTCACAAGCATTAATAATTGTAGTTAAAGAGAGTCTTCCAAATGCTACTTGAGTTCTTATTTTCTGTATTCTCAAAGAAGTCATTTTAAATTTACCAGCTTTCACAGAATACATAAAAATGTAGGTAATTGTAAATAATTCTTTAATTAGATTCTCCTCAAACATTTTACAGGATATGTTAAATTGTTATTTCATCACATAATCAATCCCCAGATTTCTTTTATACATATCTTGTCAGAATATTGAGTCCTAAACTTGTGTTCTAAAAGACACTTTTCTGTCATAAAATTATATCAGAGAGAAGAATCAGTAATATGAAATTTATTTCTTTATTTTTAGCATGTAAGCTGCATAGTCCCTTGTGAAAAAATAGGATTCCATAGTAATCAAATGATGACATTTGTTTGTGACTTTTGTTACTATCTGTTTCAACTCCGAGCCTGTCTTTTCACTGATGGCAGAAAAACTGAATCTAACGACCAAAAATACAATTAGCCCAATCCAGTGATTTCTTCAGAAGTCAAGGTTTGCTTCATAGTCGAGTTTACAAATACCATCTGGCTTTTTCTACTTCCTATCTTTTCTGGCCCCCAGAGGCCACAGGTCAGAGAAGGAGGGCCTTACATATATGATGGGCAGGAGTTAATAATAATAAAGGAGCCTCTGTATGAGTCTGCAGTGGATGTCTATTGTTGGCATAGTGATTAACTCTTTATTCTCTAGATAAGGGACATAATGTATTAATTTTCCTGGTGGCTCAGTGGTAAAGAATCCACCTGCCAATGCAGGGGACTCAGGAGAAGGGTTCAGTCCCTGGGTGGGGAATATCCCTTGGAGGAGGAAATGACTACTCACTCTAGTATTCTTGCCTGAAAAATTCCATGGACAGAAGAGTTTGGTGGGCTGCTGTCCATGGGGTGACAAAGAGTTGGACAAATCTGAGTGCACATGCACAGGGGACATAATGCTGACTCAAGGTGGCATGTTAGGTGAGGACAGTCACCAGTCTGGACTTAGTGTACTTTCCTGGTAAGAGTAATTTTTCTTCCTCACTATCTCATTCCTGACTTTGTAAAATGTACTGTGGCCAGAAAACAAGAGTGTCTGCATATGGCCTGGGAGATCTCTTGGCAGAACCAACTGCTTTCCCTGTGACATATTCTGAGTCTTCTACTTGGACATAATGGGAAACTTAGGGTTCCGTTTTCTGTCTAATTGTGATCTCACACACCCCTGCCATCAAAAATAGGAGATCATGGGGGTAAGAAAGTGAGTATCCAAACGCTGTTCTTGCTTTTTCTTATTCCCTAGTTCCTCGCCTCCCCCATTTTGGGGGAGGGTGACGTCCATAGTGCAAAACATCATATCTTGCATTTCACCATTCTCAAACTGTCCTTTGCTCAACTGGGTCTGGTAATTTGGGAGTTAGGGTCACGCAGGAAGTAAAACCTGTCATTGCAAATGTTCTCCATATTTTCACTGTTTCGAATCTCATTTCTTACATTTAAATCATTGCTTTTAAATCATAATAACAACATGTTTTATTCCTTTCTTAGTATTTGATGTGGGAACTAGTGAGGTCATCTGCCACAGAACAATGTATCACATGTCCTTCTGAGATATCTGATGCTTACAGAGATATCTGCCTGATCTTGTGGTTCAGATATTTTGTTTTAGAGTCCTTGATTTCACGCTCAACCATTTACGAGCTGTGTTAACTTGGGGGATGTCAACTTCTTTAAAGCTAATTTTAATCATCTTTGAAATGTGGTTAATAATAGCAGTTAGTTCATGGTACTGACGTAACTGGCAAATGCAGTAATCAATTCATGGAATTTTATAAATGATAGAGAATTTAGTGTCCCAGAAAAGAAATAGTGAACAAAGAAAAAAATATAGGTATACAAGAAAAATATATTTTATCAGCTTCTTTAAATAGTTTGATCCCAGTAATCCTGGGAACCTGAGTCCTGTAATCAGTCTTTAACAACAGTGGTTAAGTTTCTAGACAATATTTACTAGAATCCCCTAAGCAATTAGCAGAATATTGCTAATTTCCTCAATTTTCCAATGTTGATTAATGATTTAATCATTTTAGCAATTAAGATTTATTAAGTATTCCCCAGATGTTTCTTGCAGAGGGGAGTATGCAGTATAGCTTACGCCATAAAGTAGACATTGGACAGCTCCTCATGAGTTTTCTTGGTAGAGAGTAAAACACGCATATACATGAAGATTGAGTGGGTAGAGCTGATACAGCTGTTTTCCCCACAGTTTTACATGTGTTGCCATAAATGCCTGATAACTAGTCAGTAAAAGCCATTTAATATTAGAAGCAAAGTCCAAGAGTCAAAATTAATTTTCACAATTATATAGCAAATATAATAATCTCTACTATTTATATTTTTTATTAAATGAAATATCATTAATTCTAATTCTGGCTTAATAGACTAAGTCATCTAAACTAGATTTTTCCTTTGCGAATTCAAAAGACTGAAGACAGGGAAGGCTTGATAGACTGATAACCCTTTTAGGGGGAGAAACCTTTTTTCAGTTGCATCGATTATTTTTTAAAGGCATTTTACCCAGAGAAGTCTTTAGTTCCACTTTTGATCCTTATCTACCTCATGACTTTGAATTCCATAAGATGAATATTAATGATAGCCATACTTTCTATATTTGACATACACTGGTTTATCTTGCTTCAAAGTGACCTACTTCTTTGTAGTATTAAGTTACTCTAATTTCCTACCTCCATGCCATTTATTTTGCTCTGGAGAAAACCTTTCCAGGGCATGACCTAATGAATTCTGGTTCAAATTTCCAAATGAGTCTGAACCAAAGTGATCTTATAATTTGGTTGAGGGAACCTTCATTAAATACCCTAGTGAGAGAATTTTTACAGTTTCATACCAGACTAAAGCACTTTTCATGACATATTGAAATTGAACTTCAACATTTATGAGAATATAAATTGCAGCAGCACGTTGTAACATGTCATGAGTCCAGTAGAGTCTTAAGTCAAGGGTTTTTACTTTCTCATAACCCCATTAAAAATAGCAATGTTTCTAATTATTTTTCCTTTAAAAATTAGAAAAATATGTCCTGCTCTCTGGAGAAATGTTGTCTTCACTTATTCCCATAATTTTTATGGTTGCACGGTATATGTCTTTATAGTTTGTATGTGGCCTGACCAAAGTGCAAATTCAATTTTATAGGTATGCCCAGTATGCCTTCTCTTTTAAAGAGAGTAGTAGCTTTTTAGTTGAAAAGGTTAATTTTTGTTTATTTTCTTTATTCCTGGCCTCTTTGCAATCTTCTTATCTCAAAAGCTTCTTCATGTCACAGTTTCAAGAGAACTCCATTTAATTGCAGGACCTCAAGGCATTAACTACTATTGTTCATGTTATAACTGTGCTGTACATGTATCTCAAGCTGAATTTGTCTTTTTTCTATAGCATTTCTTTTGTACCCCACAAATATGCTCACCAGACTACAGTGCAACCTGCAAGGGCTTCTAGCTCTTATTAGCTACTATTCTGGAAGGTTTTCTGAAAGCAGCATGGCATGATCATAAAACATATTGTTTTCTGTTTGTTTGTTTTTAATATTTTATTTATTTATTTGTCTGCACCACGTGGGATGTGATCTCTTAGGTCCCTGTACCAGGGATTGAACCCATGCGCCCTGCTTCGAAGTGCAGAGTCTTAAACACTGAACTGCCAGAGAAGTCCCAAACATACCATATTTTGATGGCTTATTGACTGGACTTCCAGGAAACTCAAGACATTTGATTTCTTCTATTAACTGGTTGGCTGAAGCAACGAGTTTGCTGTGAATTGCAAGAATAGACAATGCACAAACTTATCTATAAAGTTTAGTGTACATCTTATTTGTGTCAGTCAACTGTGACAGTCATGGTATTTTGTGGTAATTAAGAAAAACTATTGCTATTTGAAGGCTGTGGGAACTGCAGAATTCAACACAGGCTGGAAGCCTGAATCAATAGGAAATAAGGTAGCCCCCAGGCTCTTGCTGGAAAGAAGCGGGACATCAATTACAATTCTTTGCCAGAAGAGTCTGAAAGGACATAGCCCTGTTGCCTCCACCATTGTGAGCAATTCTAATTGTTTCTTCATCTTACAGCCATTTGCTCAGGAATTGAGGTCCTAAGCAAGAATGTCCCTTTAGCTGAGGCTGCATCACGTGCCTACCCTTGTGGCCAGAGATCAAAGAGAGGGAGAGGCTGACTTTTTTTTTTTTTGGTACACTACAGATATTGAAAGTTTCTTCTCCTGAATTGAAAAGAAAGTAACTTTATAGATAGATACAGATTAAAAAAAAAAAAAAAAACGGCAAGCATTTATGATTTTCATAAAACAAAAACAGCTAGATAGTAATCTTGACAATTTATTTTTAAAAGTAATGGTTTTTCTGGAACATCATATTGAAGCAGGAGAATCTCAACCCTGTAACATATTATCTTGTTTGTCTTGGAAAAGAAAAATGACATTTCTAATGTCTAATGTGTAAATTTACAGTACTATCTGCTGAATAAGATTAGGCTGAGATACTGAGATATTATTTACAATGCCTAAAAGATCATGCAGAGAAGGCAATGGCACCCCACTCCAGTACTCTTGCCTGGAAAATCCCATGGACGAAGGAGCCTGGTGGGCTGCAGTCCATGGGGTCGCTAAGAGTCGGACACGACTGAGCGACTTCACTTTCACTTTTCACTTTCATGCACTGGAGAAGGAAATGGCAACCCACTCCAGTGTTCTTGCCTGGAGAATCCCAGGGGCAGGAGAGCCTGGTGGGCTGACGTCTATGGGGTCACGCGGAGTCAGACACGACTGAAGTGACTTAGCAGCAAAAGATCATGACAAAGTACATTATTAATTGTTTAGTCACTAAGTCATATCTGACTCTTTCTGTAACCCCATGGACTGTAGCCCTCAGGCTCCTCTGTCCTTAGGATTTCCCAGGAAAGAATACTGGAGTGAGATTTCCCAGGAAAGAATACTGGAGTGGGTTTCCACTTCCTTCTCTTCCCAATCCAGAGATTGAACTCGCATCTCCTGAATTGCAGGCAGATTCTTTTACTGCTGAGCCACCCTGGAAGCTCCAGAAGTACATTGCATGCATTCAATTTTTAATTATCTTTTTCTGCTTAGTCAGCTTATTATTTGATTGACATGGCTTGTGGCTCAGCTGGTAAAGAATCTGCCTGCAATGTGGGAGACCTAGGTTCCATCCCTGGGTTGGGAAAATCCCCTGGAGAAGGGAAAGGCCACCCACTCCAGTATTCTGGAGAATTCCATGGACTGTAAAGTCCATTGGGTCACAAAGAGTCAGACATGACTGACTTGCACTTTCACTTTGTGATTTTTTTTAAAGTTAGTATTATTTTGCTGCATAATGATTCTGTTCATCAATCTGAAATTTGAAGTAACTAATATAGTTTGATGTTTTTCTCTTTGACAGACAGGCTAGCCTCAATGAAGCAGCTGAGAAGTATTATGATCTGGCAGCCAGACTGCGGCCTAATGTAAGTACCTTCCTAATGAGAAGCATTACACAAGGAGATATATTCACAGCATGTGAGAATTATAGACATAGAAGCCTTGTGATACTGGAGTTTTTTCTCTCTGATCTCTTATTTTGAATACATGCTAAATGGCTGATTCAACCATAAAATCTGCCAGTCATTTTGCTGTTTACTATCCTATGTAAAGCACTGTATATTTTTATCATTTGAATACAGGTTTTAGCACTATTAAATATTCTGCATTTGGATTACTATTAACATAAGTTCTTTGAAAGTATTTTTGCTCTGATGTTACAGACCTCTGGATTTCCTAACCTCTTACTGATTCTTGTATGTGGTTAAACCTCAAGCTGTGTTCAGTTCAGTTCAGTCACTCAGTCGTGTCTTGACTCTTTGTAACCCCATGGTCTGCAGCACGCCAGGCCTCCCTGTCCATCACCAACTCCCAGAGCCTACTCAAATTCATGTCCATTGAGTTGGTGATGCCATCCAACCATCTCATCCTCTGTCGTCCCCTTCTCCTCCCACCTTCAATCCCTCCCAGCATCAGGGTCTTTTCCAATGAGTCAGTTCTTCATGTAAGGTGGCCAAAGTGTTGGAGTTTCACCTTCAACATCAGTCCTTCCAATGAATATTCAGGACTTATTTCCTTTATGATGGACTGGTTGGATCTGTTTGCAGTCCAAGGGACTCTCAAGAGTCTTCTCCAACACCATAGTTCAAAAGCATCAATTCTTCAGTGCTCAGCTTTCTTTATAGCCCAACTCTCACTTCCATACATGACTACTGGAAAAACCATAGCTCTGATTAGACAGACCTTTGTTGACAAAGTGATGTCTTTGCCTTTTAATATGCTGTCTAGGTTGGTCATAGCTTTTCTTCCAAGGAGCAAGCATCTTTTAATTTCATGGCTGCAGTCACCATCTGCAGTGATTTTGGAGCCCTGAAAAAGAAAGTCTGCCACTGTTTCCCCATCTGTTTGTTATGAAGTGATGGGACCAGATGCCATGATCTTAGTTTTCTGAATGTGGAGCTTTAAGCCAACTTTTTCACTCTCCTCTTTCACTTTCATCAAGAGGCTCTTTAGTTCTGTTTCACTTTCTGCCATAAGGGTGGTATCATCTGAATGTCTGAGGTTATTAATATTTTTCCCAGCAATCTTGATTCCAGCTTGTCCTTCATCCAGCCCAGCATTTCTCATGATGTACTCTGCAGATAAGTTAAATAAACAGTGTGACAATATACATGATGTGCCGTGTCCCTATTCCACAGTCCTCATTTCAAATAACTATTCTTTTCAACTTTATCAAGTATTTTTTTATTAGAATTTCTCCCTGAGTAGTCACACTTCTGTAAAGTAAGATGGATGGAAATTATATCATTACTATTGAAACAGAGTAACCATTTATGAGAGTATAGGAACTGGTTTTGTATTGATCTTCTGAGCACTTTTTTATTCACAGTACATTACTGAATGCCATTGCTTTTATTCTCATCCACACTGCTCTGCATCACTCTCCAACACTAAAACCTCCACTCTGCTCTCTAGATCTCTACCATCTATTGAGAAATGTAATTTTCAAGAAGTAATGATAGTGCACGTGTGATGTGATTGATGTGACTACGAGTAATGGAATCATTTCTTTACAGTAACTCATCCATTGGACAAACATCTATAGAGTGCCTGCTTTGTGATAGAATACAGAGATTTTATACTCTAAAAAACCAGACAGTGTAGCAGAGAAGACTGAACATAATCAATTAATTAAAATACAATATGGAACAAGAGAAGGATTAATGCTTCTTGAAAGCAGCGCACACAGGAAGTAGCTTTTTTTCAGGAGATTCAGCTGTATGTAACCTTAGCTCTTGAATCTAAATGTCCCTAGTGTCATTAACTATAAGGTGATTTAAGAATCAGTAAGCTGTTTGCAACAGAAGAAAATAATTTAATAGTTGTAACAAGTAGCACTAAAATTTATTAAACACTTGTTATGTGTCCAGCACCAAGTTAAATACATCATGTGAATTCTCTCACTCATCTCTCACAACAACCCACAGATACTTCTGTGATCCTTGTTCTGCTGAAGTTCAGAGAAATGAATAACTCACCTAGTATCACAGCTAGTAAGTGGAATCACATTGTTGCCCAGGCTGCTGTGTGTATAAGAACAAAGCTTGATGGAAAAAAACTGAAATTGTGTCTTAGAAAATGCACCAGAAGTCTAGGGGAAAAAAAAAATAGTGGTCTCATTTATTTATTAAATATTTAGAGAGCACCTGTTAAGTGCCAGACACTGGATACACAGCAGTGAACAAAACTGAAAAGAGTTTGTGCTTCTTAGGAGTTTATAGTCTAGAGGTAAGGAGACAGAGCAGAAGCAGATAAATAAAGTATATAATATGTCTGACGGCAGTAAGTGCTTTGAATAAAAATGGAGCAGGAAAAGGGACTTAGGAGTTGCCAGGGGACATACTTCCTGCATACTTCCATATGCAGGAAGCACAGCTTTGTATATGCCCAAGTTGAGCGTCTTTGTGTAACATTGCTAAGAAAAGGACTGGACTCAAGACCTTAAACTTATTACTATAAGTGCCCTGAAGACAGGAGTCAGGATTTTTTGTTTGACTTCCTTCCTTCCTCCCTCTGATCCTTCCTTCCTTCTTTTCTTTGATTAATAGAACTGATTGATAGGATCAATAATAGAGTGATACAGTGCTCTTAATACACATACTAAACGATGGCATGTTCAACCTTTACTCATCCAGTAGCAGTCCCTCGACTGTCACTTGTATTTTTGTTAAGTGGCTGGGCAGCTGGCCGTTTTCAGCGCATGGTACTGGATTAGTGAGAAAAGGGCTATCTGAACTCTCTGACCATACCTCAAAAATGAAAAAGACAATGGGGCACCGCATGACTTAAACCTGACTTATGAGATTATTCATTTTAAATGACTGGCCAAATCATAAAATCAATATTTAACTTAAAGTCACATTTATGAAATCCCAGTTTCTTCATAAACATGCTGCAGATCGCTTTTGAAAAAAATGCATTTATTCAAATGATATTTCCCTTATCTGGTAACAATAAATTAAGTAGTTTATAGACTTGGATAGGATATGAGGTTTATATTTAGCAATAGTAAAGGATGTTACAGTTTATGGATCAACATATGTGATCTTTCTCTAATTTATTTTACAAGTTGTGTTTGGTTTCCTGTACATAATCGAGTAAGATGCCACTAAGACAAGACTGATAAAATACAGACCTTGACAATAATATAGGTTTCTATTCTGAAATGAAGAGACCGATGTAAACAGCTGCCTCATGCCTGAATTATTAACATTTAGCATGTGATCTAAATTAAAACATCCATCTGACATCTATCTTGCTCATAGCTGTTTATTCCTTTTGTCATAGAAACATTCTTTGTTATTTCTGTACTTAATAAATTTCAGTTACCTGTTTATATGAGAACTTGGTAAACAGACCTCAACTCTTATTTCCTATTTAAATGCTTTCACTGTCTCTTCTATTTTCCTTGTCTATATGGTAATCTAATCTCACTCTCACTTTTCATAAAGCATTTTTTTCTGTTTAGTTTCAACTGCAACAATCTGTAGCTGTATATGGGGAACTCTGAATTTTCCAACAGTGTTTGTATCAGATCATAACTATGCAAAGTGACATTTTTAATTGTACCCCTCATGTACTACCCACTTGTTATAAGAAGACTGTTCATTATCTGGGGGTGGATTTCCTTCTTAGTATAATACCTATTCCATTTCTTCATGATGTTCCATGCTGAATTGTTTTATGTTTTCTCTTCTACAAAAGACTTATTTTTCTATACAGCTTGCTTTGAAATTATTCATTGACTTTCAGGAGTATTAATATTCGAAGAATTCCAGTGACCCAAATGCTAAAATAATGAGTGAGTGATTGAGTGAGTGAGTGAAGTCAGTCAGTCGTGTCCAACTCCTTGCGACCCTATGGACTGTAGGAGCTTACCATGCTCCTCTGTCCATGGGATTTTCCGGGCAAGAGTACTGAGGAAGTCTAAATTAGCAGGTACCTATAATTTTAAGAGGGGCAAAAGCCTCTGAGAAGGAAAGTGGAGAGGAAAAGGTGCAAGCCAACAAGAAGAAGACAGACGCCCCACTGAGGAAGGGAAAAGTGTGACTGTGCAAATCACTGAGAGGGACCGGAAGACGCGGAAGGAAAGGACCACCAGATAGCAACAAAGCAGAGACATCCGCCCAGTCAAGGGTCTTCGTGAGATGGAGTGAGAGGAGGAAGAAGGTGAGCGGAATGTGAACTGTGAAGACCTGAAGTTGACTGCGAAGATCCCGTCAGAAGGAGAACCGATGAAGGAAGATGCAGTGAAACCAGACCACCCAGCGAAGAGTTGACGGAGGAGGGGAGGGAGAGGGAGGAGGAGAAGGGGAGAAGGGGAGAGGGGAGGCACGACGAGGAGTGAGGGGACCCCGGGAGCGTGATGGAGGGAGGCTGCGCGGCGGGGTCGAAAGAGCGGACCGACGAGCGACTGATCTGATCTGATCTGATAATTTTAAATGCCAGATTCTGATATTATTTTTTAATCAGTGATATTTAATACATAGGCATTTACTGAAGTGTACATTTAGACTAAAGAAATACATCTATTGCAAAAATGATACCTAATTTTTATTTTGTTGGGAGTGATTGCTCTAAAATCAAACTTCTTATTATATGAAAACATGTTTTCGTAGTGGGAAAACTACCAACATTGCCATTTTAGGTTTTCCACTTTCAGTTTTCCGTTTTTATGGATAAAATTGATCTTTCTGTAGAGAGTACTTTAAAAAGACAATGCTTTTCTGTCTTCTCTCCCACTTACGCACATCAAAAACTGCTGACTCTTAAGGACCAGAGGGAACATTAAAATGAAACTGTTTTGTTCCTCCTGTGGGAAGTAAGCCAAATTCTGCATCAATTTATGGGTTTTTAAATTTTCTTTAAAATGTGAATAATGGGGCATTTGCGTAGTACAAAGTCACCCAGTTCTGTTTGGCTTTTAGTCAATTCCAGAGTTAAAGAGAGTAATTTCTAATGATGAGGAATTATATTTCTATATATTTTGTATTTTTATGCGTGTATTTGTTTTTGGTCTGAATTCATTCAACTTAATTTTTAAATTAAGTTCCAACATTGTGTAAAACCCTATGCCAAGTGCAGTATAATTTCCAAGTTGTGAAAAGTTAACCGTGACTTTTAGAAATGTACTATCTAATGTGGGCAGAGAGTGAGGGAGAGAATGCATGGACTCAAATCCTTACAGTTCAGGGCAGTATATGATGCTACACAATAAGGACTCTGTGAGTTGTGGAAGCTAGGTGCTGGAAAAGTATACAGAAGGAAAAAGTTACTGTCAGTTGGACTGATCCTAGAAGACATTGAGTCAGAGTTGACAAACTTAAGAATCTTGAAATGATTGGACATGTATAGGTGAAGTTTTTAAGAGGATGAACAGAAAAGGGAGAAATCTGGCAGGTAGAAGCATATGTATTAACAAGGACATAGCCTCAGAAAGCATGAGCTTTGCCAAAGGAGCAGTAAGCAGCTGTGGTTAATATTGCCAATGGTGGACTGGCAGAGAGGAAAAGTAGGGGAAGATAGAACTGAAAAATAATATAAAACCAAGAGAAAGGCATTGAATACCTTCCTGAGAATGAGGAGTTTATATTCCAGATTGTGTTAAGTAGGATGACATAATGAAAATGATCGCATTTATATGATGTGATTAAGAATGTGAGTTGCACTGGGAAAGTAGAGATACAGCTTTGAGAAAACCAAATAAAAGGTCCTTTGAATAGTATGGCCATAGACATAATAGATCCTAAAGTACAGAAACACTGTGGAATAGAAAAGAACATTCAGGGAAAGCAAGTATATTATTTAATAGGATATAAGTAGGAAAATTGATTCAACAAGTGTTTAAAATTTTTGAACTTTGGTAACTTGGGTTAAAAAAAAAAAAAAAAACAAAACAGAAATAGGACAGAAGAGTTGTTTTTTTCAAGAAGGAAGTGTTAAGTTTGAACCAAGCAGATTTTTAAGTGAGAGGTGGAATGTTCTGATCAAGTGTTTGGTGGGAAGACCACCATTAGGCATAGAGATGTGGGAGTCATTTGCAGAAACGAGATAGTATCAAAGAAGAGGATAAGGTCATTGAGGAAGAGAAAGATGTCACCATAGATAGCAACTTTGGAGAACAGTCTCCACTACTGCTAAACAATAAAGAAAAACAAGGACTGAGAAAACCCTTTGACTTCAGGGGAAAAGATGACGTTGGTTACCTTCATGAGTTCAGTGACATGAGCAGAAGTTTTTGATGTTAAGAAAATGGAGACTTGGGAGCAGAGCATTTAGATTTAATCTGTAAATAAGTGTGGAGTAAATGAAGAGGCGATACCAAAGAAATATTAAGTGTATGCTTATTAAATATTAAAAATATGTGTTCAAGGGAATATGTATATGTGAATGTGTTTATTTTTTAATATATATTTGTTTTAATTGGAGGCTAATTACTTTACAATATTGTATTGGTTTTGTCATACATTGACGTGAATCCGCCATGGGTTTACATGTGTTCCCCATCCTGAACCCTCCTCCCACCTCCCTCCCCATTTGAGATTTTAAATGTGTCCAAGTAGAGAGGACAGCAAAGAAAGTATTGAAGATCCTAAAGGATTATTTCCTCCCCAGAGACTGAAGAAGAAAAAGTGGACTATAAAGATACAAGGGGGGAAACATTAGAAATAGAGGGATCTTCAGTTCAGTTCCATTCAGTCGCTCAGTCATGTCTGACTCTTTGCGACCCCATGAATTGCAGCACACCAGGCCTCTCTGTCCATCACCAACTCCTAGAGTTCACTCAAACTCATGTCCATTGAGTCGGTGATGCCGTTCAGCCATCTCACCCTCTGTCGTCCCCTTCTCCTCCTGCCCCCAATCCCTCCCAGCATCAGAGTCTTTTCCAATGAGTCAACTCTTCGCATGAGGTGGCCAAAGTATTGGAATTTCAGCTTTAGCATCTGTGCTTCCAAAGAAATCCCAGGACTGATCTCCTTTAGAATGGACTGGTCGGATCTCCTTGCAGTCCAAGGGACTCTCAAGAGTCTTCTCCAACTTAGATAGTAATTTACTACTGTTGTATTGTTTTTGACTCTCTGTTGATCCTGTGGAAAAAGGGATAGAATATGAAGTCAGAGGCCTGTGGGAAGCTGGATATTCTGGGCCATGCAGTAGATAACATTTGATATAGGCTTATACTATCTATTGGAGAAGGAAATGGCAATCCACCCAGCGCTCTTGCCTGGAAAATCCCACAGACAGAAGAGCCTGATAGGCTACAGTCCATGGGATCACAAAGAGTCAGATACGACTGAGCAACTTCACTTTCTTTCTTCTTTTCTATACTCTCTTGACGGAGAAGGCAATGGCACCCCACTCCAGTACTCTGCCTGGAAAATCCCATGGATGGAGGAGCCTGGTGGGCTGCAGTCCATGGGGTCGCTAAGAGTCGGACACGACTGAGCAACTTCGCTTTCACTTTTCACTTTCCTGCATTGGAGAAGGAAAGGCACCCACTCAGTGTTCTTGCCTGGAGAATCCCAGGGACGGGGAAGCCCGTGGCTGCCGTCTATGGGGTCACATAGAGTCGGACACGACTGAAGTGACTTAGCATTAGCATTATACTATCTATACATGATAATAATAATAATTTTAAAAAAGCCAGTAGAGGCACTGACATTAAGCCCTTTGTCATTTTGTGATAATTCTAAATAAAGTTCTGAATTCACTGTTAGATTACTTCTAGCTTTGATTCATTTCTCTGACTTTTGCAATAATTGTTTTATTCATCCTTTATATTTCCAATATGTGTAATATTTTATAAATGTTTTCCAGTGTGAATTCACTATGTATGATTTAAAGGGGAATGTGTTCCAAGGATTGGACTGTCCAATAGAAAATTACATGTATCCATTATACCTTTCCTGGGCACTTAGAACATAAATTATTTCAGAGTGTTTCTATGAAATCAAAGGTGATGTTATCCATTTGGGCTCTTTAGCAATGATTATATGTCAAAAGATCAAATGAGAAATGAGATTCAAAGGAATGAGCTTACTGTAAGAGAGTGGAGCTGTGCTTTGAGCTAGTACATAGATTCTGCAATCTATTACTTTCAGTTTGGACTACCCTTTAATGGTAACTGTGATAGTGGGGTAGAGAAGAGAGAGATGGCCAAGCAGTAGAAATAACCATGGAGACTAGAATCTGGGGAAGAAAGGTTAAAAATTAACTCTCATGGAAGAATTACTGTCTGGTAGAAGAGACAGAAGATATTCTGAGTTATAGTTGCTTTCTGGTGGAAAGATATTCCTCAACCCTAATTAGAACAAGAGACTGTGAAATTAAGTTAAGCAGGACAGAAGGACAGATTCAGATTTGACCATATAGGGGATTTTGATGGGGGAAAATTACTGAGATTGCTGTCTCCTTGGGGAAAAAAATGACAGAGTTAATAATAATGTGTCTGGGAAGCAGTTAAACCACATTTCTGCTTGTAAATAGAGGAAAAACCATATGGCCTTTTCCAAAACTTTCCACAACGTTCTGTGATGTGGGAAAATCACATACCATGTGTCTCTTGACTTTTAGGCATTAATAATATATGGATCCCAGAATCAGCAGTTTGACTTTATGAGTAAAATGTGTTTTAATATTGCAAATGTATTTCCCACTCTCACTAGTCATTTCAGTTACAAATATATCTATATATTTTATAGTCAGAAATGGAGTAAGTTAATGGACTTCTCTGATGGTCCGGTGGTTAAAACTGTACTTCCATTGCAGACGGCTTGGGTTCCATTCCTGATCAGGGAGCTAAGATCCCACACGCTGCTCAGCGTGGCCAAAAAAAATTTTTAAATAAAAAAGATTTTTATAATGATGTGAGTTGATAAACCCAGAATAAATACATTTCCATCAAGGGAGAAATTGCCATTAGTTTCCCAAACCCTACACTTTACATGGTTTTCTTAAAAGGGCCCGGAGATATAATTGAAACAAAAACAGTTGGTTATTCACACATATCCATTTAAATCAACAGATCTAAATTCTACCTCAGTTCATGAATAGGCTTAATCCGATTGATGTTATGTACATTAATGCACAAAACCAGAGAAATCAAATTTCTAATTCTTCATGTATAATTTTAGCAAGATAGAAGAGTCGGACACAACTGAAGTGACTTAGCAGCAGCAGCAGCACCCTGAGAGCTTTGGTGATGCCAGGATCAGTTTTAGTTCCAACACATCCCTATCAGTCTTCAAACCTCTTTCTACTGTAGATCTTCTTTCCAAATTATTTGGATGTTCCTCTTCTTCTAACGAGTTATAAAGTTGAGTTTTTGGTGCATTCATTTCTTTCTGCTGGCATTGTTGTTACTTTTTGTTAGCCTTCTGTTCCGAAATGTTAGATAAACCAGAAAAAAATGATTTTCTGTTGTGGTTACTGCTTTTGTTTATCATCTTGTATAATTCTTCATGGTTGGAAGACAAGTATGCTGAGTACAATCCACTTGTTTACTAGCTGTTGGTGTGGGCTAGCTGCGCCTAGAGTGGGGTCAGGTATTTGGGCTGAACTAAGCTGCATTTAAAGTTTTTCCATCCTTGGGGTATTGTTATTCATCACAGTCCACATGCAATCATTTCTTGAGCACTTTTTTTGAAAATGTGTGTGTATGTGTTTAAGATTCACAACCAGAAAAGGCTGAGGGGATGTGAGGCATGGGCAGAAACTTATGTGGTGATTGGTTCTAAAGAAAATCAGCTTGAGTACTTTGAAGTTGAAGAACATCAAAACCTTTGGGGAATTCCACTTAATTATGTTTTCTGATTCCAAGCATGTTTATTTTTACTCACATTTCTTTGTGGGGGTATCCTTTCCATGGATATATAGCTGTAAGTGTTTGAATTGTGGGACCACACACTAAAATTACATTTAGTCTCTTCTCCGGAGAAACTAGATTCAGGTTTTGCTTTGCTTTTAACTCAGCTAAGGTAACCACACTGGCCCATGTTCCTTCCTGGAAACATCAACTAGGGTGGACTAGTAGCTGCCACCAGCAGAAGGATGTGACCTCCCACCCCCAGTTACTACGTTCTTCATAATTCCCTTTGGTTATTTCTGCAGCTGGTCTTCCCCATGTCTTTTTTTTTTTTTAATTGAAGTATAGTTGATTTACAGTGTTGTATTAATTTCTGCATTTCTGCTGTACAGAAAAGCGATTCACTTATATATATATATGTATACACATATATGTGTATATATATGTATACACACACACACATGTACCTATATACATTCTTTTTTATATTCTCTTCTGTTATAGTTTATCACAGGATACTGAATATAGTTCCCAGGAGAGCCTTGTTTATCTATTCTGTATACAGTCAATAGTTTGCATCTGCTAATCCCAAACTCCTGGAGTAGGCAATGGCAACCCACTCCAGTACTCTTGCCTGGAAAATCCCACGGATGGAGGAGCCTGGTGGGCTGCAGTCCATGGGGTCGCTAAGAGTCAGACACAACTGAGCGACTTCACTTTCACTTTTCACTTTCATGCATTAGAGAAGGAAATGGCAACCCACTCCAAGTGTTCTTCCGGGCCCGGGCGGGGGGCGGGGGGGGGGCAGTGCCAAACTCCCAGTCCACCCCTCCCCACCCACTATCTGCCTTGGGACCATAAGCCTGTCTTGCATCTGTGAGTCTCCATGTGAAAATCAGTGAGATCCACAAAGTGAATCAATGAACTCTCTCTGTCGACACTCACTTGTATGAAACCACAGATCCATCCATGTCAAATGGCACCTGCAAGACCACCACCCCCAACCCACAGAGAGCCCTCGCCGACACACACGACCACGGAACGAAGAAAGAAAGAAGGGGAGAGAGAAGAAGAGAGGAAGGGAGAAAAAGGGAGAAGGAGACATAGGACATGAGATAGTGATGAATGGAAGGAGGGGAGACCAAACAGAGAAGAAGGGTGTTCGTGGATGGCAAAACGAGATCCCACCCAGTACCGCCGGAAGCCTGGTGGGCTGCCGTCCGTGGGGTCACACCAGTCAGACACGACTGAACGACTTCACTTCACCACCACACAATGGAGCAGCAGCAGCCACTCCAATGCTGCCTGGAGAACCCAGGGTAGGGAGCCTGGGGGCTGCTCTGTGGGCGCTGGACACGACGAAGCGGCGGCGCAGCCGGAGGGATAAACCAACTTAACAGAATTCTTGTGGAAGACAAGCCAGTATGATCAGATAGCGAGGATGAGGAGACTCTCACTTAATTAACTTAGCAGAATTCTTTACAGCTGGGCTAGGCAGGCCTGAGAGAAGGCCTAGAGATGAGGCCTCCCCAAAAAGAGGATTCAGAAGGGTACCTCCTTTGGTCAAGGAGAATCTGTGTCATCCTGAATGACATTATTTTTCCCAGGCTTAGTTGTTATAATGTTAAAATTCTTGTCACTAGATAAGGTCAGAATCAAGAGTTTCCTTTATCAACTTGAAAAGAATTTGCTTCAGGATTTTGCTAACAGACCTTACAAGAGAGCTGGAAAGAATGACATCTTTAAGAAAAGGGGGGAAAAAAATGACTATGCTACCAATTTTTTCAGTCTTTTCCTTATAATCAACTGTAACTCTCTCATATACCAAGTGCCAACAAATGGCCACTGTGGTATGGTATCCAGAGTTTTATCAGTTGTCCAGAACCTGTGTTGCGATAGCAGCAAAAAAGTAAAACTATAGAGGACTAAATTTCATAGGACTTCTATATTTGACTTACTCTCATTATTTCTATGTGGTTTTCACCTCTGTTTTGTAGTTGTTTTTATGTCACTTTATGAAATGAGATCTCTAGCAAAATAATTCCCAGGAAGGCAGCTCTAAGACATACTGCAGCATATTATCACACATTGCCCTCTCAAAAACTAAATGGCAACTTAAAGAGGACAAATGTGGCGCCATTAATGATCTTGTGTCAAGAGTCTGAGATGGTCAATTCACTGAATTTGTTTTATTTTAAAAGTAACTTCTTCAGTTCATTCACTCAGTCGTGTCCGACTCTGCGACCCCATAAATTGCAGAACGCCAGGACTCCCTGTCCATTACTAACTCCCGGAGTTCACTCATACTAATGTGCATCGAGTTGGTGATGCCATCCAGCCATCTCATCCTCTGTCGTCCCTTTCTCCTCCTGCCCCCAATTCCTCCCAGCATCAGAGTCAACTCTTTGCATGAGGTAGCCAAAGTACTGGAGTTTCAGCTTCAGCATCATTCCTTCCAAAGAAATCCCAGGGCTGGTCTCCTTCAGAATGGACTGGTTGGATCTCCTTGCAGTCCAAAGGACTCTCAAAAGTCTTGTCCAACACCACAGTTCAAAAGCATCAATTCTTCGGTGCTCAGCATTCTTCACAGTCCAACTCTCACATCCATACATGACTACTGGAAAAACTATAGCCTTGACTAGACAGACCTTTGTTGGCAAAGAAATGTCTCTGCTTTTGAATATGCTATCTAGGTTGGTCATAACTTTCCTTCCAAGGAGTAAGCATCTTTTAATTTCATGGCTATAGTCACCATTTGCAGTGATTTTGGAGCCCCAAAAAAATAAAATCTGACACTGTTTCGACTGTTTCCCCATCTATTTCCTATGAAGTGATGGGACCAGAATGCTAAAATTTCAAGAGAGAAGTAATTTTGAAAAGATTTGTTAGGATGATTTACCAAATAGTTTATATATTTATACATATGTGTATATACACATAAAACTTCCAACAGTTTATAAATAAAGAAAATAATTGCTTAAATTACATGCAGAAATAATCAAATGTGTTTTTGAAAATGTGATATGATAGATCTCAGCAAGCTCAAGAATGGCTAGATGTAGAACATTACTGCTACTGCTTTCAAACACTTTTTTTTTCTTATTCTCCAATATAAGTTACTCTATCCTTATCTACTTACCTGTATAATCATATTAAAGACAGCTGGATATTCCCCAAAGAATCTATATTTGAACTGGTTTATTTCTTGGTTCTACTTGTAATATTCATTGGTTGTTAAATAGGAATCCTAATAAAAGCTACTGAAATAAATGAATAAAAATCCTTGACACATATTTGGTTTTCCTGCAAGACAAATTATTCTTCTTAAATATATACTCCATTTTCCGCTACCATTAGAGAAAGCCATGGTGGTTTTCTTTTTCTTAATAAAGTTCAGCTATCTTTTCCCAAAGAATGATACTATTTGTTAACTTTTGGGGTGGGGGGCTACATCGGGTCTTTGTTGTTGCACACGGGCTTTCTCTGGTTGCAACGAGCTGGGCTGCTCTTCATTGTCGTGCACAGACTTCTCATTCAATGCAGGGCCTGGGCTCTAGGTCACTCAGGCTCAGGAGTTGTGTGGCATGGACTTAGTTGCTCTGCAGCACGTGCAATCTTCCAGGACCAGTGATCGAACCCGTGTCCCCTGCATTGACAGAAGGATTCTTACCCACTGGACCACCCAGGATGTCCCTGTTAAATTTTTATAATCATAACTTTCATCTTTTTCAGCTGGCTGAACTTTTATTTATAATTACAAGTATTTATTTATACTTGTAATTATTTATAATTACAAGTATTTACCTATCAGCAAATCTAATGACAGAAAATGAAGAGGAACTAAAAACCCTCTTGATGAGGGTGAGAGAGTAGAGTGAAAAAGCTGGCTTAAAACTAAGAATCCAAAAAACTAAGATCATGGCATCCGATTCCATCACTTTGTGGCAAATAGAAGGGGAAAAAGAGGAAGCAGTGACAGATTTTATTTTCTTGGGCTGCAAAATCAGTGCTGATGGTGACTGACTGCAGCTATGAAATTAAAAGACACTTGCTCCTTGGAAGAAAAACTATGACAAACCTAGACATTGTGTTAAAAAGCAGAGACATCACTTTGCCGAAAAACGTTCGTATAGTCAAAGCTATGATCTTTCCAGTAGTCACGTGCAGATGTGAGAATTGGACCATGATGAAGGCTGAGCACCGAAGAACTGATGCTTTCAGATTGTAGTAGTGGAGAAGATTCTAGAGAGTCCCTTGGGCAACAAGGAGATCAAACCAGGCAATCCTAAAGGAAATCACCCCCAAATATTCATTGGAAGGACTGATGCTGAAGCTCTAGTACTTTGGCTACCTGATGCTAAGAGCCAACTCATTGGAAAAGACTCTGATGCTGGGGAAGTTTGAAGGCAAAAGGAGAAGTGGGAGGCAGAGGATGAGATGGTTAGATAGCATCACTAACTAAGTGGACATGAATTTGAGCAAAGTCCAGGAGATAATGAGCAACAGGGAAATCTGGCACCCTGCAGCCAATGGGGCTGCAAATAGACACAGCTTTGTGACTAACAATAGTCAGCAACTCAATGCTACTATAATAAATATATCTTTAATATGCATTGATATCTATGATTAGATGCATTATTAAAATGATACCAGAAATTGTGAAAAACCATATTTGAAAAAATGTCAATATGAAAATAATGAAAGAACAATGGGCTTTAAAAATGCATTTCTGTAGGTCACTGTTCTTAACACATCTCAAATACATGGGCAACTGTGCTTGCTTATGAATTTACTTGTCTAGAAAGAGATTTCTGTGTATCAGTTATAATTTTTCACTTATGTTTATTGACTTTTCTTCACTTTAATATCTTCTTTTTGCTATAGTTTTCTTAGGCTCACGCTGAGAGCACTAGATTCCACAAGTCTTGAAGAGGGAAGTATTTTGCTGCCCGGAGAAGATTATGTACTTTGATTAGTCTTGGAAATCTTTACTGGATACATGCACATGTGCTCAGTTTTCCTTTCACTGAGTAATATATCATTATCATTTTATTTTCCAGTATGCTGATTGACACAGTAACTTCTAGGCATTTTCTTCTTGTGAGGAACTTGTGTGGTGAGCAGATGATGGATGATTCCATAAGCGCTGGAGTACCATATGATTGCTTTAAACCCATTGTTTGCATTCACATCTGTATAAACTGTGTCTCCATGCTTGGAACTTAGGAAGCTTTTTCTCGCACACTTAATGAGGTAAATAAGAGAGAGCATTCACCTAAATGGAAGTGATAATATTGAGTGGCTTAAAAGTTGGTAAACAGCTATTATAGGTCTGTATTTCTGCTTGTATTATGAATTATTACCAAACAATATCTCTATAACTTGTAGAAGAATAAACATGATAATGTTGAGATCAGACAAATTTTTTTTTTTAAATTAGGAAATCTCAGCCTAACAACATCTACACTAGTTAAACATTAAAGGTTCAATTTTACCCCATTTTTATTTACAGATGGAGAGACAGTGTAAGGGTAAGTTTTCCAGGATCTCACAGCTAGTGGTAGAATCAGAATACAAATCAGAGTGCCTGTTACATGTCAGGTTCTAATATAAGTACCAGGGATATAATGAGAAACAAAAATGTTGTGATTTCTGCTGTATCAGAGCAATAGCTGACACAGGCTTAGGATTTAATTGTTTCTTAGTTTTGTTTTTTTTTTATGAGTAGTTTATATAGTTTATGAGTTTTAAAAGTTTGCATTTTCCACAGCTTATACAGTGCCTAAAAATGCATGAACTCACTATGTTGTCTTCAAGGACTACTTAGGGACTTTAAGAAACATAGCAAACAGATTACTATTTTCATATTGCTTGAGATGTATTGGTTGTCTTGGACTGACTTATGCAACCACAGTAAATATGCTTCTCATTTTCTCATAGAAATAATTTATTTCCTTTTCTTTAATAAGCTGAAGCAAGCACAATGATGTGAAATGTTGGTTTAGGACTTAGAAGGCCAGATACTTTGGACAGTAGGCTCTTACTTACCTGGTGGTTTCTTTGTAAAGTTTAGCTGTTAATTTGTATTCTTTAAATGCAAGTTATGGTATAATTATGTAGATGTATCATATCAGATCTTATTTTATTCCTACTATATGTTTATTATGGTCAAAAGATATATTTGAGATGTATAATATGTATATCTACATATTAAGGTTATTTTGATTTCCAGTACAACCCCATAGACTGCAGCACACCAAGCTTCCCTGTCTATCATCAACTCCCAGAGCTTGCTCAAACTCATGTCCATCAAGTCAGTGATGCCATGAGTTTGAACAAGCTCCGGGAGTTGGTGATGGACAGGGAAGCCTGATGTGCTGCAGTCCATGGGGACACAAAGAGTTGGACACAACTGAGCGACTGAATGTTTCAATACACAAGAAGCTAAAATTCTCCTACGTATAAATAAAGTAATATTAACATTCCCCTTTTAAAAATTCCTGGAAAGGAGAAAAAAAGCTACTTGGAAATATGCTAAATTGATTGTATATTTTTAATCTGTTTAATGAAGTGTCATTAATCAAGTATTACAGCAAGAAGATTTTATTGAGTAATTTAGAATTGATCTTATATTCCTTAATTTATTCAGTCCTAGTGTGTCTCATATGTCTAAACTGAAGTTGCTGAATATAGTGAAGATGTTTATTTCAAAGGAACTATAGGATGAAGCCAGAGAAGGCAATGGCATCCCCCTCCAGTACTCTTGCCTGGAAAATCCCATGGATGGAGGAGCCTGGTGGGCTGCAGTCCATGGTGTCGTGAAGAGTCGGGCACGACTGAGAAACTTCACTTTCCCTTTTCACTTTCATGCATTGGAGAAGGAAATGGCAACCCACTCCAGTGTTCTTGCCTGGGGAGTCCCAGGGACAGGGGAGCCTGGTGGGCTGCCGTCTGTGGGGTTGCACAGAGTCGGACACGACTGAAGCGACTTAGCAGCAGCAGCAGCATAGGATGAAGATATTATATGACTCAATTCTTTTTAAAAGTTGAATTTTTAACTCTGCCTTAATGGAAATTTATTACCTCCTCAAATATGTATGTGCTACTTAAAGTGTACTAAACATGCTAGGCTCTGGCAATAACCAAAGTTCTGCCAGATGGGTGCTGGCAGTAGCCTCAGAACAAGGTAGACTTCCTAGTGAAGGCAGGAATGATGACAAAACATGATATACACCATCAATAAAGTTTGAAAGTTAAAGGACAATTCATTACTACAGGTTTTGAATGTCTCTTTTGAACTGTTTTCATGAAATTACAGTATATAGTGCTAAATGGTCCTTGTTATAGTGAAACTTCTTCAGATATATTTTAATGTGTTTCAAAAATCAAGTTTTTATTTTTACATGTTTTTCAGAATCTATATCCATCACAATCCATCACTTAGTCATGTATCATATTTTAAGTGCCTTAAACGCAGCAAAACATTTTTAATGTTTAGGGAAAACTATATTCCACTCATATGGCATCAGTGAAAAAAAATACTTTTTTCATACTTTCAATATCATACTTCCAACATGATATTTCACAAAGACACTTTGGGTTTTGCTTTCTGGATTGTGCACAGACATGTGTAGTACATAGACTTTGTCTATTTCCTGGGTGCTGCTATAAATAGCATTCTTCAATGACTTCACTGGTTTGGGAAGAGCAGGCTCTACAGTGTTCTCCCAGTGGAATCAGGCCGTTTTCACAGGCTCTGGCAGGCAACATACCTTAGCAGTATAGGCCCTGTAATCAGATGGGTTGGGTGTACAACAGGGCTTCACCTTCTCTCACTCTGAGATCTTGGATATGTTGCTTACATCCCTAAGCTTCATTTGCTCACTCTGTAAATGGAGGTAATAATAACTACCTCAGAGGGTTTGTTATGGGAATTAAACAGTACGTAGAGAGCACTTAAAATACTTCTTTGTCCACAGCCAGTGCTAAATCATTTACATTGCAGGAATTTGTTTATATATTTTTCACATAAAATAATTCGTAAATAAAGAAATCAATTCCACTTGCCAGGTTACATAAACAGTGAACAGATCAGTGTTACCCATCTCAGACTCAAGCATGCTCCTTCCTCCAGGCATTTATAATCATATTCTTTCCTCTGGCTGCCATGCTTTTCCTCCAAATAGCAGCATGGCTACTCTGGCACTTTCTAAACTCTCTGCTCAAACATTAATAACAACTTGTGTCAGTAAGATTTCCCATTCTGCTCCACAGGAAACACTGCTGTACCTGTACCTACCTCTTTTATCCTGTTGTACTTTTCCTCTTCAGTTTTATCAGCATATACAGCCCACATATTTTCTTACATCTTTGCGTTAACTGCATCAGCTCTCCAGAACGTGAGCTCCGTGATGGCAAGGCCTTTGTTTTCTGTATTCACTCTCCCCGGCACATACAGTGGTGCCTGGAAGACAGTAGGTGCTCGGTCAATATTGTGAAGGGATTCCCGGGAAGCTTCTGTCCTCCCCGTCTGTGCTGGCTTCCTATCCTTTCCTAGCGTGGACATCTTGCAGCACTGAGTGTAGTTCTCGTGTTTGAAACATGTTGTGTTAAACATGTCCCTCCCCCAATAAAACTCAGCCTCTAAATGCAAGCCAACCACAACATGGGCTGCTCGGCACAAAACACGATGATCTTTTACAATGCTGGAAATAAAATCAAACACGAGACTGGCTGCCAAGAACACATTGAGAGGCTGTACTGTAGTTTACTGAAGCATCATGAGCCGTGTGAGTGAGTTTTTAAAAAAGATTTTCCGGAACAATGTTGACCTTTTAGCTCTCACTGAATGGAGAATCTTGAAATATTTTCTTGCTGCTCCTGACCTGCACACACCCTGGGGCTCTTGGGTCTCTTCACCTGATTCTCAGGAGACAGTGATTCTAATGAACTGGGTGTTCTCTCAAATTTTAAATGAATTCATACGCTCAGGAAATTCAGAATCAGTCAGATTGCTAGGTCTCTTAATAAGTTCATATATTCAGTTTCTGAAACTCAGCCTGTGGTAGAAGTTACAACAAATGTATTAGAATGAGTAGCTATAAACTTTAGGACCAGCTGCCCTACAGGTATATAATCCAAATAAGGTATATTTATCATTACCTAGAAAAGTGATATTAACTCTTAAACTTCTTTGTTTAACCCAATGGTTTGACTGCTTTAGAGAGCTCAATTTCCTCTACAAAACGCAAACTAAATAATAAGGTACAAACTGATTTTATAAATCCATTCAGACTTTATTGAAAACTTGCCAAATATTTAAAAAAATTTAGCCCCTAAAAGGCATTTCTCCCTCTCCACAAGTGATTTATCCTATATATGATGTCCTTTTTTAAAAAAACTAGTGAGACACCGAGGAAACCAGAATTGAAAGAGACACATGTAGCCTAGTGTTCATTGCAGCACTGTTTACAATAGCCAGGACATGGAAGCAACCTAGATGTCCATTGACAGACAAATGGATAAGAAATGTGGTACATATACACAATGGAATATTACTCAGCTGTTAAAAAGAACTCATCAGAATCAGTTCTAGTGAGGTGGATGAAACTGGAGCCTGTTCTACAAAGTGAAGTAAGTCAGAAATAAAAACACCAATACAGTATATTAATACATGTATATGGAATTTAGAAAGATGGTAACGACAACCCTTTACACGAGACAGCAAAAGAGACACAGATATAAAAACACAGACTTTTGGACTCTGTGGGAGAAGGCGAGGGTGGGATGCTTTGAGGGAATAGCATTGAAACATGTATATTACCATATGTGAAATAGATGATCAGTCCAAGTTCGATACATGAAACAAGGTACTCAAAGCCAGTGCACTGGGATAACCCTGAGGGACGGGATGGGAGGGAGGAGGGAGGGGGGTTCAGGATGGGGACACATGTACACTCGTAGCTGATTCATGTCACTGCATGGCAAAAGCCACCACAATATTGTAATTAGCCTCCAATTAAATTAAATAATAATAAAAACAACTAGTGACAAATATGTCAATGCTAAAAATAAGAGTATGTGAAAAAACTTATAATAAGAAGCCAAAAAGTTTTCCTCCCCATTAGTCAATTTTATGTAGAAATAAAATAGGACTAGATTTTGTGGTTTATTTCCCTGTGCTATTGTCTATGAATGACCTATTTTGAAATTTGAGGCCACAAAAGGACAAAAACACCAGTGAAGAGAGAAATGACCAAAAAAAAAAAAAAAAAGGTGTGGTGCTTATATGGAGAGGGCAAGTGTGACACAGACCTAATATGACAAGCCACAGCCACAGCCCTGGGAATTCAGGGTTTTATGTCAACCATAATAAGGAGCGAAAGGATATAGTCTCTAAGAAAAACTGCCTACATTTTAAGAAACCTGATTGTGGTTAAGAATTTTAAAGACAAAAGGTACAAATTGGCTAAACTCGTATGTGTGCTTTCCAGGGAGAGTTTTTTTTTTTTCCCCCCAGATTCTTCCTGCCATCACTTTTTCTAGCCTGGTGGTGATTCTCTTGGTTCAGGAAGCAAGGACCAGAGTGCTAACTGTACTTTCTATGTTGGGATTTGGTGGTGATGTTCTGGTTTTAATGGGGTTGTGGAATCAACACTTTATCATTGGAAGAGAGCACTCAATTTGAGCCCACTCCCCAACTTACACTTGGTATTAGTTCTGTGAGTTCCATCAGTTGAGGAAAAGTAGAACAAGGGTGGAAAACCAAGGAATGCACATATATATATATAACTATGGCTTTGAGAAAAGGTCTAGTTTTCCTAGACTGTTTCTGGAAACAGTAGGGTAAATTTACTATCTGATTAAAACCAATAAGAAAGTCAGCTTTGATATTCATTAAATAAGCCCAGGATCCTACATTCACTCTGGGATTCTGTTTTAGGTCATCTGTAATGATTTTGTTTACAATCAATGCTAAAATATCTTCTATCACAACAGAAGTAATAATTCTCTTATTTACTACTGAGTTTTTCATCTACCTCCTGCCATTGGCCTTGAGCCCAAATGCTAACTTTCCAAGAATAGAAATAGTCTTGACTTAGTTCTGTACAGTGAGTCTCCTCCCTAGCTGTATTAGAGTCACCTGGGAAGCTTTCCCAACATTGTGAGCCCTGTCACGAAGAGTCGGACATGACTGAGCGACTGATCTGATCTGAAGTCTCACCAGACACCCTGACTTTATTTAACTGGTCAAATACAGAACCCATCACCCTAGTTATTAAAGCTCCCTAGTTGATTCTAATGTGACATGAGATTGTGGGCCCCTCATTTAACAGCTGGACTTCTCAGGTGGCGCTAGTGGTGCAGAACCCGCTTGCCAATGCAGGAGATGTACGAGGTGCAGGTTCGATCCCTGGGTTGGGAAGATCCCCTTTTAGTGGGCATGGCAACCCACTCCAGTATTGCCTGAAGAATCCCCTGGACAGAGGAACCTGGAGGGCTGCAGTCCATAGGGTCGCAAAGAGTCAGACATGACTGAAGCGATTTGGCACGCACACATGCACAGTTTAACAGCCAGCATTCTTTTCTTGATTGGCTTTCCCCACATCAACCAGTTCCAGCTAAACCATTTACTTTGTGATCTTGAGTTTATTCCTTAACCCCTAGTCTTTCAATTTCCTCTTCTGTTAAATGGGTTATTAGTAGTACTTAAATCATAAAATCATCTTGAGAATCAAAGAAGTTCATAGATTTAAAGCATTTTAAATAGTGCCTGAAACATAGTATGTATGGTATATATTAGGCAAACCACTTCAGTATTCTTGCCTTGAGAACCCCATGAACAGTATGAAAAGACAGAATGATAGGATACTGAAAGAGAAACTCCCCAGGTCAGTAGGGGCCCAATATGCTACTGGAGATCAGTGGAGAAATAACTCCAGAAAGAATGAAAGGATGGAGCCAAAACTAAAAGAATACCCAGCTGTGGGTGTGTCTGGTGATAGAAGCAAAGTCCAATGCTGTAAAGAGCAATACCGCATAGGAACCTGGAATGTCAGGTCCATGAATCAAGGCAAATTGGAAGTGGTCAAACAAGAGATGGCAAGAGTGAATGTCGACATTCTAGGAATTAGCGAACTAAAATGGACTGGAATGGGTGAATTTAACTCGGATGACCATTATATCTACTACTGTGGGCAGGAATCCCTCAGAAGAAATGGAGTGGCCATCATGGTCAACAAAAGAGTCCGAAATGCAGTACTTGGATGCAATCTCAAAAATGACAGAATGATTTCTGTTCGTTTCCAAGGCAAACCATTCAATGTCACAGTAATCCAAATCTATGCCCCAACCAGTAACGCCGAAGAAGCTGAAGTTGAAAGGTTCTATGAAGACCTACAAGACCTTTTAGAACTAACACCCAAAAAAGATGTCCTTTTCATTATAGGGGACTGGAATGCAAAAGTAGGAAGTCAAGAAACACCTGGAGTAACAGGCAAATTTGGCCTTGGAATACGGAATGAAGCAGGGCAAAGACTAATAGAGTTTTGCCAAGAAAATGCACTGGTCATAGCAAATACCCTCTTCCAACAACACAAGAGAAGACTCTATACATGGACATCACCAGATGGTCAACACCGAAATCAGATCGATTATATTCTTTGCAGCCAAAGATGGAGAAGCTCTATCCAATCAGCAAAAACAAGACCAGGAGCTGACTGTGGCTCGGACCATGAACTCCTTCTTGCCAAATTCAGATTGAAATTGAAGAAAGTAGGGAAAACCACTAGACCATTTAGGTATGACCTAAATCAAATCCCTAATGATTATACAGTGGAAGTGAGAAATAGATTTAAGGGCCTAGATCTGATAGATAGAGTGCCTGATGAACTATGGAATGAGGTTCGTGACATTGTACAGGAGATAGGGATCAAGACTATCCCCATGGAAAAGAAATGCAAAAAAGCAAAATGGCTGTCTGGGGAGGCCTTACAAATAGCTGTGAAAAGAAGAGAAGCAAAAAGCAAAGGAGAAAAGGAAAGATATAAACATCTAAATGCAGAGTTCCAAAGAATAGCAAGAAGAGATAAGAAAGCCTTCTTCAGTGATCAATGCAAAGAAATAGAGGAAAACAACAGAATGGGAAAGACTAGGGATCTCTTCAAGAAAATCAGAGATACCAAAGGAACATTTCGTGCAAAGATGGGCACGATAAAGGACAGAGATGGTGTGGACCTAACAGAAGCAGAAGATATTAAGAAGAGGTGGCAAGAATACACAGAAGAACTGTATAAAAAAGAGCTTCAAGACCTAGATAATCATGATGATGTGATCACTGACCTAGAGCCAGACATCTTGGAATGTGAAGTCAAATGGGCCTTAGAAAGCATCACTACGAACAAAGCTAGTGGAGGTGATGGAATTCCAGTGGAGCTATTCCAAGTCCTGAATGATGATGCTGTGAAAGTGCTACACTCAATATGCCAGCAAATTTGGAAAACTCAGCAGTGGCCACAAGATTGGAAAAGGTCAGTTTTCATCCCAATCCCAAAGAAAGGCAATGCCAAAGAATGCTCAAACTACCGCACAATTGCACTCATCTCACACGCTAGTAAAGTAATGCTCAAAATTCTCCAAGCCAGGCTTCAGCAATAGGTGAACTGTGAACTTCCTGATGTTCACGCTGGTTTTAGAAAAGGCAGAGGAACCAGAGATCAAATTGCCAACATCCGCTGGATCATGGAAAAAGCAAGAGAGTTCCAGAAAAACATCTATTTCTGCTTTATTGACTATGCCAAAGCCTTTGACTGTGTGGATCACAATAAACTATGGAAAATTCTGAAAGAGATGGGAATACCAGACCACCCGATCTGCCTCTTAAGAAATCTGTATGCAGGTCAGGAAGCAACAGTTAGAACTGGTCATGGAACAACAGACTGGTTCCAAATAGGAAAAGGAGTACGTCAAGGCTGCATATTGTCACCATGTTTATTTAACTTATATGCAGAGTACATCATGAGAAATGCTGGACTGGAAGAAACACAAGTTGGAATCAAGATTGCCGGGAGAAATATCAATAACCTCAGATATGCAGATGACACGACTCTTATGGCAGAAAGTGAAGAGGGGCTAAAAAGCCTCTTGATGAAAGTGAAAGTGGAGAGTGAAAAGGTTGGCTTAAAGCTCAACATTCAGAAAACGAAGATCATGGCATCTGGTCCCATCACTGCATGGGAAATAGATGGGGAAACAGTGGAAACAGTGTCAGACTTTGTTTTTCTGGGCTCCAAAATCACTGCAGATGGTGACTGCAGCCATGAAATTAAAAGACGCTTGCTCCTTGGAAGGAAAGTTATGACCAACCTAGATAGCATATTCAAAAGCAGAGACATTACTTTGCCAACAAAGGTTCGCCTAGTCAAGGCTATGGTCTTTCCTGTGGTCATGTATGGATGTGAGAGCTGGACTGTGAAGAAGGCTGAGCGCCGAAGAATTGATGCTTTTGAACTGTGGTGTTGGAGAAGACTCTTGAGAGTCCCTTGGACTGCAAGAAGATCCAACCAGTCCATTCTGAAGGAGATCAATCCTGGGATTTCTTGGAAGGAATGATGCTAAAGCTGAAACTCCAGTATTTTGGCCACCTCATGCGAAGAGTTGACTCATTGGAGAAGACTCTGATGCTGGGAGGGATTGAGGGCAGGAGGAGAAGGGGACGACAGAGGATGAGATGGCTGGATGGCATCACTGACTCGATGGATGCGAGTCTGGGTGACCTCCGGGAGCTGGTGATGGACAGGGAGGCCTGGCGTGCTGCAGTTCATGGGGTCGCAAAGAGTCGGACACGACTGAGCGACTGATCTGATCTGATCTGATATATTAGTCTTTCAGTCATGTCCAACTCTTTGAGACCCAGTGGACTGTAGCCTGACAGGCTTCTCTGTCCATGGATTCCCAGGCAAGAATACTGGAGTGGGTTGCCATTCCCTCTTCCAGGGGATCTTCGAGTCTCAGGGATTGAACGTGGGTCTCCTACAGGGCAAGCAGATTCCTTACTGTCCAGTCTACCAAGGAAGTGTACCACAAAGGTTAGCTGTCATCAGCATCATCACCTGATTTTAAAATGAGAGTGATAATAGTGAGCTTTGGATTGCTTCCTTCTGTATACTTCCTAACTTTGCTCTTCTGGAACATCTGCTCACTAGTGCTTTTGCTATATTATAAAACTGAGTACAAGGTCTGTTTTTATTCTGGTTCAACCACTTACATGTTGCATTGCATTCAGATTAACTTGAATTTCTTTTTTTGTGTTGGGCTGGTGTGAGAATTGAAAAAAAATTGAAGGGCACATCATGAGCATTCAATGAATGTCACTATAATTGTTATTGTTTTAAATTAACTCTTCAGTATTTGCTATTATTAACTGAAGTGTTTCAGAAGATAACTAATTCACAATACAGCACACACATTTTTGTATTTTTTATGTGCATTTAGCCAAACTAAGTAATCACTTGGGCCCAATAAGCACTCTGAAACTAAATCAAATTGCTGTAGCCTGCTCCCTAGCCAGCGTGATGCCAATGTTAGAAGTGTAAGAACAAAAGCATAAGCTACAACATCCTTCAATTTTAAATCCTTAAAATCTTTACAGGCTCATCGTGAGAATCTCAGTTTGAAGTATGGCATGATGGTGAGCAAAAGAAACTGCTTTCAACTCTAAATGCTGACCTCTGCTAGGTCATGATCTTTCTTAGGCAGAGTTGCCTCCAGGAGTTTTTAGTGTTGCGTCTTGATAAAGGCGGAACAAGGGATTGGCTCGATAGTGTAAAACAAAAAGGCAGATTTTTATGGTCTTTTTTGTGTTTCTGTGCATGTGCTTTCTGCTTGCTACATTTTGCAGAATTCAATGCATATATCCTAGGATTACAGTCAATATGGGCTCATGAACTCAAATTTTAATTGTGATAGAGCACATGGAAAGAAAAAGAATCTTCCTGTCTCCATATTTACCATTTTTTTATGCCTTCCTTTTCACATCAAATTCTTAATAAGTTGGTTGGAAAGACTAGGCACAGTCATATTCTGTAAGATTGTTACCATGGTTTAGATGTTTTATGTACTTGATTAAAGTACTTAAAGTGGCATTAAAGTACTTGATTTTCAGAAGCCTTAGAGGAGAAAGGTTAGATATAGATGTATTTTCTTAGATTTTGTCTGCCTTGGAAAAAAAATTACTGAAATCTATGTGCTGAGTGAAGGAGAAAAGAAAGAAACCAATTATAGTTGGGGAAATCAAATGAAATATAATCACGAAAGTACTTTATTTTAACATCATATCCTGCTAAAAGTGACACATCTATGCCCTTTAGGGAGAAAAGTCATTTGCTGTAATTTAATGTTGAAGATTCTATTTCCACTGTTATGCATTGAGTCATGCAGCTGACATATCACAAGTGTCTGCAGAAAGTTAACCTCTTTTGGATAAGATGGTTTTCTGAGATTAGCATTTATCGAATTCCCAGGGTTTATGAATGGTGCCATCCTCTGCCCTGGCACTGAGCAAGAGACATAGACAAGCTCCAAGTCTGCCCTTCTGTTAGGTGTTCCCTGTCTTCTCAAATCTGTCTTCCCTCACTTTCTATCTCTTCCCACATTACTCTTGTACCCACCTCAGGGTGATCCTACTATTGCATGAATTGTCTGTTTCCTTCTTAGATCCATTTCCCAGTAGCTGCCAAGTGATATTTCTAAAGTGTAAATCTGTTCCTAATACTTTACTAATGAAGTTCACACTCATTAGGTTTCTCTTACACTCAACACTCTAAGAGCTCCTCCAGTGTCTACCTCATTGAAACATTGGTAGATCAATATATACATTCAGCCGTATCACGTATAATCCAGATACCCCCAAACCTGAACATAATGTGACAGAAGGCAGGCCTGACTGCTCCAAGCCCCCAAGAGAATCTAAGGGACTCCTCCTTACATTCTGCCACCCCAGAGAGTATTAGCCTCTTCTGCATGGTCATAATCGATTATAGGCATGGCTCTGTTCTGATGTGTTGGAGAACAAAAGAAAGGAAGTTCAGGGTAAGAATTTTCTCTTACACAAGTTACACATATCCGTTCTGCTTACATTTCAGTGGCGAGAACTTAATTACATGATCAAGCCTGGCCACAGGACAAAGTGGGGAATATTGTATCTAGTGGGTAGCCCTTTACTCAGGAAGAAGGGAAAACCAGATTGTACTAGGGGAGCAATCAGCAGACTTCACCATATTATTTGTATCATTTTCATCATTTACCCTTACCTTTCTAAATACATGTTTCTATTTATAATAGGTTGTTTTGTATAGTTCAGTTAAATAAATATAGCATCTATGTTCTTGCTATCCCCATGATTAAAAACCAACCTTTTATCATAGGTTCCCTATCAGGGGTCCCTCTATGAAGCAGTATCAAGTTGTATTTACTACAACCACAAGGAGACAAGCAAAGCTCGGATGCCTCTTTTCTTGAGAAATAGATGCATACAAAGTTAAACCAAAGCTTAACGCATCATTCTCCCTGTAGTTATGTAAACAGCTGTTTGTACACAGGTTTGAAATGTAATTATGGTAATATGGAACATTTTTAAGATATGATGTATTCAATATTGAAGTACTGTTTATGCTTCAGAGAGCCCTGTTCTGTCTCTTGGGTAGCATATAAGGAACTCTGTTGGCTATTCACAGTGTTACCCTGTGTGTATATTTGTATGTGTGTACACATTCCGCTATCAGAGTCCCTTTTACCTTATCCTGTGGAGTAGCTCAGCAAAATAGTCAGTAATGCAGCATTAGAGAAGAAAATCCTTGCAAACTTAAGGTGCACAGCTACATTTTTTGTGGTCAAGTGCTATTTTGCATATTTTAATATTTTCTGCCCTGACTGAACTGAACCAAAAAAAAGCAAAGAAAAGGAAAAAGGAAAACACAGCCCTCTAGACATCTCCAGACTTCTCCGTTTTCTTTGTGTCTGAGAGTTGTAGCTGCCAAGTTCAGTGAATGAGAAAGGACCTCCAATGAATTCCCAAAGGTATCATATAAAACAGGGAAGAAAGGGCAGTAAAATATTTTTTATAACTCTTGTTCTGACTTTTTTTTCCTGTGTATCAGATAAAGTTGTCAGCGTGTTGTTGGGCTTGTTTTTGTGAGAGTCTAAGAAGGTAGCAAGGGATTGTAGCAGATGAGTTTATACTCAGCTTGTGCCTATTACCTCTCTACAGAGGAACCTCTTCTCCTGCCCTTCTTGTCTGAACAGAGGAGATAAACTGAGGTCTCAAAATGAAGAGAATACTAATAAGCTCCTTTAGATGAGGACAGTGCTAAGTGGGAGAGGGAGAAGAGGCATATTTGAGAAGTATTTAGGAGATCAAATGGGCAGCATTTGATGATTCTTTAGTAGGGGCAAGGAAGTAAGGCAGAGGAAGGAGCCTGTAGTTTGGGTGATCAAGTGAATTCTGCCACTTGTTATTTAAATAGGGAATCTTAGAAGATGAACATTCTCACAGGCAAGACAATGCATTGACGTTGACTGCTGGATGTCCTTCAGTGCAGATCAGGCAACTGAATACAAGCCTGAAAATTAGGGGAGGTAGAGATGCAGATTTGGAAGTTACTTTAAAAACCTATGGAAGACAGTATAGAGATTCCTAAAAAAAGTAGGTATAAAATCACCATATGACTCAGCAATCCCATGCCTAGGCATATACCCTGAAGAAACCAAAATTGGAAAAGACATGTGTAACCCACTGTTCATTGCAGCACTATTTACAATAGCTAGAACATGGAAGCAACCTAGATGTCCATCAACAGATGAATGGATAAAGAAGTTCTTGTCAGTGTGTACACAATGGAATATTACTCAGTCATTAAAAAAAGAAATGCATTTGAGTCAGTTCTGATGAGGTGAATGAACCTAGAACCTATTATACAGAATGAAGTGAGTCCGAAAGAGAAAGTAAATATTGTATTCTAATGCATATAAACAGAATCTAGAAAGATGGTACTGAAAAATTTATTTACAGGGCAGCATTGGAAAAACAGACATGGAGAATAGAGCTGTAGACCTGAGGAGTGGGGAGGAGAGGTGAGATGTATGCAAAGAGTAACATAGAAATTTACATTACCATATGTAAAATGGATGTCCAATGGGAATTTGCTGTATGGCTCAGGAAACTCAAACAGGGGCTCTGTGTCAATCTAGAGGGATGGGATGGGACAGGAGATGGGAGGGAGATTTTGGAGGGAGGAGATATGTGTATACCTATGGCTGATTCATGTTGAGGTTTGACAGAAAACAACAAAATTCTGTAAAGCAATTAAAAAAAAAAAAAAAACACAGAACACAAAGAATAAAAGTTTTTAACCCAAAGTTTGTGGAAAGATATCAAAAGGTCTTGTGATGCCTAAACTTGATATGTTAGGGCCAATTAACAGTGAAATCTGGGGTGTGCTGGGAGGGTGGTTTAAAAAAAAGCAGAAAAAAAGAGTGAAACTACAAAGATGACTAAGAAAAAAATTCTTGCAGAGGTAGGATGATCATGGGTGTGTGTACGTGAGTGTCTGTGTCCGTGTGTACGTATGTTTAGGCAGAACCTACATATTAGATGATGGATTTGATGTAGGGTATGAGGGAGAAAGTCGAGATGATCCCATGGTTTTTCACTTGGGAAACTTTCAGAATAGAATTGCCATATCCTGAGATAGGGAAGACTCCCGAGGGAGCAGATTTAGTGAGTGAGTGAGTGAGTGAAAGAAATAGAGAATGAAGGTGTTTTAATAGAAAATGCAGCTTTATAACTTTATCACAGTGACTTCACTAATGATAATGCATTTCTAAGCCTTACTAGACCATTGTAATGAACAAACTAATTTACATTTAGTAGCTTCTTATTTGCATATTAGCCATGTGTTATAAAGTAGTTGGCCTTGCACGTAGGTTAAATATGTCTTCAGGAAACCCTCTCTACAATATTAATTTGCTTAACAAGTTCTTTCTTCTTAAATATTAGAAATGGAATTTTATATTCAGATGAGGAAGATTGCTCTGTATCTGATGATTTCTTCTTAGTATAAAAATTTGACATGGATATGCTTGAAAGAAAAATCTTGCAAGTATCGCAGATGCATCCTTTTGAACAAACACAAACCAAGTTGCTTTTATTCAGTTGAATTTACAGGTACTTTACAGATTATTCAAATATGCCTTCTGTGTTTCTAAAAGAGTTTATGGGACAGTTTTAGAGCCACTGTTTGGGATAGTAAGTTTTCTGTCACATTCAGGAAGTTTGCTGTACCTATACCAAAGTATATGTGGTGTTATCAGTGGGAGAAGCTGCCTGGAAAAGGAAGTATGTGGGGGCCCTTCATTCACTAAGTTCTGATAGAGTCTTGAGTGAGTGGTCATGTCTTTTTCTCCTTTGCTTCCTGAGCAAGCACTTGTTAGCCTAGTTTTTTTATCAGGGCCTTATACATGCACTTCTTTGTCCCAACTCCAGAATTTGAACTTGTACCTCCCTTTTCTGTGAATTTCTGCTCATTCTTCTGATCTCAACTTGGCAATCATCATTGAGGGAAAACTCTGAGCCGCATTTTCTTCCTATAGTTTGCTTCATATTTATAGTTTGTATCATAGTTGATCTCAATTTAGTTTGTGATGATTTTATGTTCATTCCCTTCACAAGACTGTAGGCTCCATGAGGGCAGAGTGTGTGCTTGTTTTATACACCAGCACATGGTCTTTCCATAGCGAATGCTTAGCAAATAGCTGTCGAATAAATAGACGAAGATGGGTGATCTGCCTGCAGTCACATAACCTAACTAGTGGCAGAACCAAGATTCTGATTCAAGCTACTGCTTTCTCTGCCTCAAATCCCAGGTTCCTCAATCTGATCTTCTAATGTAGGCATGAGAATTGTATCTCAACATATTTGTTCCAGGATTCCCAGGTGGCCTAGTGGTAAAGAATCTGCCTCCAATGCAGGAGACTTAAGAGACATGGTTCAATCCCTGTGCTGGGAAGATCCCCTGGAGGAGGGCATGGCAACCCACTCCAGCATTCTTGCCTAGAGAGTCCCCTGGAGAGGAGCCTGGTGGGCTACAGTCCATAGGATTGCAAAGAGTTTGACACAACTAAAGTGGCTTCCAACAGACACGTTTCTTTCAAATAACAAATATAAATATTCTTTGACTTCTAATACTGATAATAACCTTTTCCCACACTTCATGGGCAGATATGGAATCATTTTTCTAACAGAAGTTTTATCAGAAACCAAAGATGAAAAAGCCGAGTTCACCTTAGCAAAGGTGCCCCTACCCAGTGCATGCAACCATACAAGGCACCAACCTTTACTATCTCCTGATCACCAGCGCCACCACCATCCATGAACTCTTCATGCTGTGAAATTTCATGCAACTTTACCCTGCTGTTCCCCTGAAATTCTTCTCCTGCCCACATGTCCTGTCCTCCCTGGCCCCATTAATCCATCCTTGAAAATCAGTATCAAATACCATCTCTGTGTTCCACATCATTGTTTCTAACAGTGAAGAAAGTAGAAACAAGCTAAATACGCGCTGAGAAGACTTGGTAGATAGATTAGGGTATGTTACACTGTTTTAAGGACTTTAGAATAAGAGTACATCATATCTTTTTAATGAATATAGGCTGCTTCCCAGGTGGCCCAGATGGTAAAGTGTCTGCCTGCAATGTGGGAGACCCAGATTCAATCCCTGGGTCAGGAAGATCCCCTGGAGAAGGAAATGGCAACCCACTCCAGTACTCTTGCCTGGAAAATTCCATGGATGGAGGAGCCTGGTAGGCTACAGTCCATCAGGTCGTAAAGAGTCGGACACGACTGAGCAACTTCACTTTTCACTTTTAATGAATGTGCTATACTGAAAGAGAAATCTGTTTCCATTGCTGAGTGATTTTTCTCCATAATCATGAGTGTCTGATACCAGTGCACACTAAATTACTTTAGTCATGTCTTATTCTTTGTGACTCACCAGGCTCCTCTGTCCATGGGATTTTCCAGGCAAGAACACTGGAATGGGCTGCCATGCCTTCCTCCAAAGCACTTTCCCAGCCCAGGGATCAAACCTGCATCTCTTGTCTCTTGCATTGGCAGGTGGGTTCTTTACCACTAGTGCCATCTGGGAAGTCCTTAACGCCAGTTCCTGCTGAAACGTCTATTTTTTTTTTTTTTTCAGGCTTTCCTTTTTTGCAAAAGGATAAAATATGATGCATCCTTTTTCCGCAACTGTTTCCCAGGGAGCTCTTAATTTCTTGATTAAAAACCTTAATTTTGTTCTTTTTTCTTGCACAGTAGGTGTTAGTCTTTAGCATTTATGTTGAAGATTTATAACAGTAATGAAATTTTCCAAACTAAATAGCAACAACCCCATGGGTAACCAGATGAGTTCAGTTGAATTTTTTTCTCTGATAAAATTCTTTCTGTGCACAACTTTCAGTCTTCTCACAGTGGATTCTCAATGTACAAGTCAATTTTGTGACTCCGAGCTGAAGTTTAACCATATGCTGTTATGAATTTCCTTGTGCTCTGTTAATATTTTACTTTTTGCCAGAGTCGAAATCCCTCAAGCATTTGCATCTATGCTCTTTTCACAAATATTTATGTCTCCTCAGATGCCTCTTGAGAATAAGCCAGATTAGGAGATTCTCTAAGGCTTACTGTTGTTGTTCTTCAACTGAAGACTTTACAAAGCAGAATTTACCCCCACAAATTAAAGCACGAAAAATGTTAATTTTCTTTCACTTTGGTGTTGATTACCTTACCCTTATACATAATGAATAAGGGTTATGTATGTAACCTTTGATGTAGTTTTTTTCTACTAAGACAGTACTGTCGTCTGGAAGTTTGTACATTACCACTAAAATATTATGGCTCTTCTTTTGGTAACATGCTGTAAAATAATATCTAGCATTCCTGTAGTGTTTTATACATTTGCCAAATGTTTGTATACCTACTTAATTATTCCTCACAATATCTAATGAGGAAAACAAAGATTATTTTAGTAAGTTTATTTACTTTTTTTTCATTTAGGAAACTGATTTGGCAGTGTTGGATGATTTTTCCTAAGTCATATGGGTAGAAAATGCTAAAGTAAAAATTTAAATTTGGATTTTCCTACTGTAAATCTAGAATTGTTCCCACTTGCCATTTTGGAGACATACACACACATACATACACATGCATATACTGTTTCAGTATATTTGTCTAAAACATTTCCTCCTTTTTGAGGAATAAATTTATTAACACCTTTAAAATCTGAGGTCTTTTTGTTATTCAGCAAGAATGATCTGTCTGAACAAAATATAACTATGTAGATCAGATAGCTTGGAGAAACCCCCATTGTAATGCTTTTTAACTGAGATAATATATGTGATGATAATTCTATATTTTGCTTATCTGGAACACTATTTTTTCCCATTAACAAATACTAGCAAGAATGGCTACAGTTAAGATGATTTTTCCACTTCTAGCACCTAATAATCACTGAAGTAAGTGTTACAAAGTTTGTAGAACTTTCTTCCAGAAAATAAGTGTGGTACTACCAGCACAACCTTGATGCTTCTAATTGATTAAAAATTATTTTATTACTTTAATTGCCTTGTAATTCATGTTTTATAATCTTAGTTTTCCTTATACTTTGGTAGATAGCTGAAAATAATATTAACCATGGTTTTAATCATTCTCCACTCAGAACTTCATAAATGAAAAATATATTTATTAATCAAATAAATTAAAATAACAGGTATTTAGCATGATTGCTTGTGACATGAGTTTGCATTCAAAGATTAAAAACCTCAATAGAAATTTGTTGTGGTTAATCTTGGACACCAGTGTTTTGTTTTTAAATATCTAAGCATTATAATCTTAATCCTGTTGTTTGTAAGCAGTGAATCAGTTATAAAGATACAAATTAATTTCATGTTTTTTCAAGTAGTTATTGATTTATTTTCACTCTTAGAATGCATGAAGCAAGAAATAAAGAGTAAATTAAGAATAGCCTCATTGACCCCAGATACTTTTTATAGTGTTTCAGAAAAATCATAAAAAATTCATGTTGGTGCAGATAGATTCTCTGTATCTCTCAGTACCTCTGTCCAGTACCTCTGTCTGTCATTCTCTCTGTCTTCCAGTTAGCCTTATGCCCTTAAGGATGCAGGATATTGTCAATGCAGTCTCTCCAAATGTTTGTGACAAACATTGTGAATCACTGCCAGTGTTTACCATGATGAAACAATCACTGTATTACCATCACAGTAAGTTGGAAGAATAGAGGAGAAAGAGAAATGGAAATAGTGTGGAAAGAATTGGGTTTGGACTCAGCAATACTGATCATTGGCTGTGTTACTTTGAACAACTTAATCCTTCAGGATCTGAGATCATATAAGTGTATGTGCTTTGAAAAAATTGTAAATAGCGAAAAGAAAGTAAGATACCTATAGTATAAATAATGGAAGACAGGCTTTCACACCCATTAAGACACTAAGGGTTAAAAAAGATCTAGGGGCTTTGTATACAATGCCTGTCAAACAAATAATTGCGCTGGGAATGAAAATGATTTGTCATGTTTAAGGTTAACAGTGGGCTAATGTTTTTTTCACTAGGGAAACTGTGTAGAAAGCAGGTAAGAAATTGAGATGATAAGGACAGTTCAAGTATTGCAGGTGACAGGAGTGCCTATGTGACTAGCTCACGCTGTGACATCAGAGTGCAGATATTCCTGTAAGTGAGTTTGTACCCACATGAGAAAAGGCATGATTTTGGATAGACAACAATAAAAGTAGACACATAAATCCTTCATCCATCCTGGGAAAATCAATCCTGGCAGCATGAAAAGTATGCCACTTTTTACTCTTTCTGTAAGTGAAGAAAGGAACAAAATATATTTGGTCACTAGTCTAATTTGCTGCTTAATGATGAAGAGAGAGAATAGATGAAGACAAGCAAACTCATTCCTTCTCTTTTTATGGGGATGAAATTAGACTTTGTTTTGGCAAGAAGTATTATTCCCCTGCTTACAGCATGATATCAGACTGAAATATAAGAGAAGGGTTGTGTCAAAATGAAAATCAGTCCATGTTCATTATAGGAAAAGGACCATATACTGCCAATAAATCAACTGTGGCTTGTGTAGTGGTTCTCAATGGTAAGCTAAACAAAGTGGAGTACTGCCAAAAGTGGATAACATTCTAGGAGGATGTCAGTGTGTTTCATTAGCTGTCTGTGTGCTTGTATTTGTTTATATTGCTTATCTGTATATTTGCCACTTCTTCACTTCCCTTGAGTTTGAAAACATTTTGAGAGCAAAATCCATTTTCCTTTTAACTCCCCCTGTTACTTTGAATGGTCTGTACAAGATGCAGGCTCTGTAATTGTTAACTAACTCCTCTTTAATACGTCATCTTCAAATTTCAGTGACTTTTATAATCACAAAGACTACTTTGGTCAATAGAGAAGAACACAGAGGTTCTGTCTTCTGGTAGAGGATCAGATCAGATCAGATCAGTCGCTCAGTCATGTCCGACTCTTTGCGACCCCATGAACTGCAGCACGCCAGGCCTCCCTATCCATCACCAGCTCTCGGAGGTCACTCAGACTCCATGAACTCCTTGTTGCCAAAATCAGACTTAAATTGAAGAAAGTAGGGAAAACCACTAGACCATTCAGGTATGACCTAAATCAAATCCCTTATGATTATACAGTGGAAGTGAGAAATAGATTTAAGGGCCCAGATCTGATAGATAGAGTGCCTGATGAACTATGGAATGGTAGAGGATAGGATAGTGTCTTTCTTCTGAAATGCTGTTACACTTTTAAGGGGGAGATGAGAACCACTCTTCTGAAGGCAAGGGGTAAAACAGCTTCAAACTGGAGTTGAAGATTCTAAGTGGTGAGTCCCCTAGAGAAGCAGGATTCTCTTCAGCATGGAGTCCACTAGCAGCTTTGCTTTCTGATTAATGAGCCCTTGTGCTATTTACCATGCAGAGCCTGCAATGGAGTCAAGACCCTCCAGGTGAAATATGATTGTTTGAGGTTGGTAGCTTTCTCTGCCTGTTTGCAGTGACAGACACAAATCCTCCCTAGAGAATATTATTTTTAGCTACTGAGTACATGGAAAATTAAGGCTAGTAACATGAACTACAAGGCTGCTAGAGCAATCTGATCATAAAATTAAGAAATGTGTTCATCAGTCATTAGAAACATCTTAAGACATGATTTTGATGCCATGCTTATTTTTTGATAAAAGTTACAGAGGCTACTTTAGAACTTCAAGTTAGGTGTTAGCAAGTAGTGATTATCTTGGGGAGAAAAAGAATTACTAAAAGGTTATCTTCACATCCCTCCTTGATAGTGTTTGTTAATGAAATTGTTGTGTTATTTTTTCCTGTGTTGCCACCAGAACTAATCTAAGTCATGTTTTCTATCCCTATTCACAAAAATCACCCCAGAAGACCTACTTCTCATAAGTCATACCTCTTCCCCAGAATCTAATCCCCTTAAGATTCTGTATTTCTGTCCTCTGCCTGCATCATTCACTGCCCAACTCTTTAAATGTTTTATAACTGTGTTCTGTCGAGATAGCCCTCTTAACCAGTTGCTCTTCTCTGCCTCCATGACCTCATTTCACACAGCCTACCTGCCTGCCATCTCTAGCTCTGGCACCAGCTTCCCAAATGCTTCAGTCACAACTAGGATCTCCAGTCCATGAAGATTGTGAGTGTTTCAGTGTTCTTCATCATCAAACCTCACTTTACTCTTTATTGAGATAACCTTTCAAAGTCAGTCATGATCATTTCCTTGGATGCAACTTCAGCTCCTTTGCTGCTGCTGCTTTTTTTTTTTTTTTTTCCTTTGCTTCTTTTTGTCCCATCATGTCTTTGGGGCCCAATCAACACCTGGTTGAATCCATCTCTGCCGGTTCCTTGTCTGCATGTTGAAGCAAAACATAACTCGAGAAGACAACATACTTAAAGCTCAGTATCACCACTTCAAGGCAGACCTGCTACAATTTTCTAGTCTGTCTGATGTTTTTATGGATGACTCTTCACACTTAACTGTCTCACCTAAAATATTCACAGCCCTTCTTCCATCACCCACTCAACTGATGGCCTTGCTTCCTCTTTCACTGAGAACGTAGAAGTAATCAGAGGGAACTTCCACAGTATCCCATCAGCAAATTTAACCATCTGTTAGCATCTGTGCCTTTAATGCTACCTTTCCTCCTATTGTTATGGATAAACTGTCCATACTTCTAGCTAGACCCAAACCCTTCATTTCTTCGCTAAATGATTTTATTCTTGACCAAGGATGTTACCCCTCCCTCTTTCTCTCTCTCTCCTCCCTCCTTCTTTTTTTTCTGTTTCTGTATCACTGACTCTCATATTAACTGTTTTTGTTTTCCCTCTATCAGATTTTTCTCATAAGCATTTCAACATAATATTATACCTCCAAAAACTCAGAAACAAAAAGATTCCCCAAGTGATTCCTAAATTTGTATTTCAGGCTAGTATCTCTTCTTTGGATTCCAGACTAATCTATTTAGTGCCCAATTAGTATCTTCACTTGCAGGGGTCCCTTCAAGCAACTAGTCTAGAACTGAGTTCCTGATCTTCCCACACTTTCTCACATTGTCCTTCTCCCTGCAACAAATCATTTCATTCTCCTAGCTATATAAGCCAAGTTCCTCTGCAACTATCCTTGTCAAAGGCGTCATATCACTACTGACCTATAATACTACGGTTGACTCCTTTACTCATCTACTTCAACACAGCATTTGAAGCATAAGTCAGATCATGTGACTCCTTGAGAAGCTTACTCCTTCAACTCCTTCTAATTCTTCACTCAGATAACATCTTAAGACCTTTCCTAATCTCCCTATTTAATATTGACAAACTTTTGTTGTAGCAAACCAGACAGAAAATATTTTAGGCTTTGCAGTTATAATGTGTCCGTTGCAACTACTCAGCTCTTTGCATGTCCTTGTAGCATGCAAGCAGCCATAGACAATACATGATTGAATATGGCTATGTTCCAAAGACATTTTATTATGGGCATTGAAATTTGAGTATTATGTAATTTTCATGTATTTTGATGTATTCCTCTTTCTTTTGAGGGTTTTCAGCCATTTAAAAATATAAGCCACCAGGCTCCTCTGTCCATAGGATTTTCCGGGCAAGATTACTGGAGTGGGTTGCCATTTCCTCCTCCAGGGGATCTTCCTGACCCAGGGATTGAACCTGTGTCTCTGCATCTCCTACACTACAGGGGGATTCTTTACCTCTGAGCCACCAAGGAAGCCCATATTGCAATACAATATGCTATATATTTTACTTATTTTTTTCATGTGTATCTTTCGAGTAGAATTTAAGCTCCATAAGGCCTGGGGTTTTGAACTGTTTTGTGTACTACTGAATCCCTAACATAGGTGCTCCCTAATTAGATGAATGAAAATGTGAATAAATTTTATTAGAAAAGAAAGTAAAGAAATTTGGCTGTAATGGATGAGATTGCTGCTGAACGCAAATGTATTTATTGAGTTCACCAAAAAGTTTATTCAGTTTTTTATATAACATCTTAACAAAAAACCCAGATGAAATTTTTGGCCAACCCAATATTTTAGAAATTCTAGTCATAGAACTACAGAAGATGTGTGTTAACCATTTGCAGCCTACAAAATGTTCCTTTAGTGACTTTCTTCTTGAAATTTTTATTATTTCATTGTTATAGATTTTTTCATCCTCCCTAAATCCCATTTATTTAGTAAGAAACACACCACATTGATCTACCTGTTTTGGGGATGGTCTTGCTTCCATCCTACTGTGGCTTGTAAAAAATTATACAATCTAAAAGTTGAGAGTTATGTCTTATCTGGGGAACATTCTGAGGATTTCAAGCCCAAAACACAGCATCTTAGATAATGCTAAGAAACTATTCCCAGAGAGGCCAGGGCTGGTAGCCAGGATATATTTGAGTTTTTACAACAAAAGAACAGATAGTCTGAACATCAAAACATTACTGTTAATAAAACAAAACCAGATACTTCAAGTTAAGGAAGTTAGCACTTTTCTGTGTATAGGACTCCCCTGGTGGTTCAGACGGTAGAGCATCTGCCTACAATGCAGGAGACCCAGGTTTGATCCCTGGGTCCGGAAGATCTCTGGAGAAGGCAGTGGCAACCCACTCCAGCACTCTTGCCTGGAAAATCGCATGGACAGAGGAGCCTGGTAGACTGCAGTCTGTGGGGTCGCAAAGAGTCGGACACGACTGAGTGACTTCACTTTCACTTTCTTTTCATGCATAGGAAGCGACTTCCCTAGTGGCTCAATGGTAAAGAAATCCACCTGCCAATACAGGAGAAGCAAGAGATGTGAATTTGATCCCTGGGTCAGGAAGATCCTTTGGAGTAGAAAATGACAACCCACTCCAGTATTCTTGTGTGGAGAATTCCATGGACAGAGGAGCCTGGTGGGCTGTAGGCCATGGGGTCACAAAGAGTCGGATGCAACTGAGCACGCTCACATGATGTATATAGAAAGATTCAAGAGTCACAGCTGACTGAAATCACTTCTTTGATATACACTTTAGCTCACTAGGGCCAGTATCCTGTGTTTTCTCATCCTGAGTTGTCTCAGGGTGCGTTGTCAAGGGTGGCTGAAGCAGCTGACTTGAAGATGGGCTTAGCAGTAGGCAGCTTCTTTGTCTGCATCCTGATTTTCCTTGTGCAGGCAGCTGTAATGTTATGGCTTGATGACTGCAACATCCTTTATTTACTGATACGGCATACAATATTTTAGTTCACAGGTTCTTCAAGTTCTGGAGCTACATGGACCTATTGATTCGCCACTGCCCTCTTGCTTCTCTGCTGGAGGCTGCCCTCTCATATGACCACTTACAGTGGTCATGTTAACTTAGCATCCAGGACTTAATTTTCTAAGAATATTGCCTTTATAATTACTGCTCAATTTCTTCTTCTCTTGGATGAGCCAAAGATTTTCACAAAGTTCTTAAACTTATATCTTTAACAGAAGTAAATGAAAGTGTTAAATTATAAGCATTGGAGCATAGCTTAATTTCTGTAAGCCATTTCAAGATATTGAAATTGGATTTAGTTATTATATATAATGGATATTAAACATTTATGAGACAAATGACCTGTAGTTTAATTAGATACTTAGTGAAGTATTCATAAGATACTTTGTTTTCAGAATAGTCAATATGTAATAGAATAAAAGGATCTTGCTTCTAGTTTCTTAGGTGAAAGAATTGAGGTGTACCTCCCTTGTACTTCTAGAGAAGCTCTTTCTTTTTTGCTTGTTCAGATACACATCATGTACAGGTGAAATGTAGCCAAGTTTTTTCTGTGGTCTGGTATCAAATCACTATTCAAGATTGTTGCATTGTCGATACAAAGTTATGTCTTTTGAGTAGGTGAAACATATTACTTTGTGATTCTATAAACGTATTTGACATGCATCACATGATCATTGTGGCTCCCTAACAGGGCGTTGAAGATAAGTCTAAAAAAAATCAAAGTTGGCATGTGAGAATTAATCATTGGAATAATGCATTTTGTTCTACCTTCCTTTTCAAGTCCAATTTGGTTGTTATTTGCGAGTATGAGTGAATAACTATTCAGTAAATATATTTGAAATTCATAGTTGCTTAGACTCTTGGTCTATGTAGTTGCTTCATTGATTGTTATTACTTGCCTGCTTGCTTGTTTTATATTAATAGGGTAGACCAAAGAAGGAAGGTAAGAAAGTGTATAGCATTTTCAAAAATATAGCTACTCAGAGAAGAGATAAGAATAGGTCAGTTCAATTCAGCCGCTCAGTCGTGTCCGACTCTTTGCAACCCCATGAATTGCAGCACACCAGGCCTCCCTGTCCATCAGCAACTCCTGGAGTTCACTCAGACTCATGTCCATAGAGTCGGTGATGCCATCCAGCTATCTCATCCTCTGCTGTCCCCTTGTCCTCCTGCCCCCAATCCCTCCCAGCATCAGGGTCTTTTCCAATGAGTCAACTCTTCGCATAAGGTGGCCAAAGTATTGGAGTTTCATCTTTAGCATCAGTCCTTCCAAAGAACACCCATGCCTGATCTTCTTTAGAATGGACTGGTTGGATCTCCTTGCAGTCCAAGGGACTCTCAAGAGTCTACCTCAACACCACAGTTCAAAAGCATCAATTCTTCAGTGCTCAACTTTCTTCACAGTCCAACTCTCACATCCATACATGACCACTGGAAAAACTGTAGCCTTGACTAGACGGACCTTTGTTGGCAAAGTAATGTCTCTGCTTTTGAATATACTGTCTAGGTTGGTCATAACTTTCCTTGCAAGGAGTAAGCGTCTTTTAATTTCATGGCTGCAGTCACCATCTGCAGTGATTTTGGAGCCCAGAAAAATAAAGTCTGACACTGTTTCCACTGTTTCCCCATCTATTTCCCATGAAGTGATGGGACCAGATGCCATGATCTTCATTTTCTGAATGTTGAGCTTTAAGCCAACTTTTTCACTCTCCTCTTTCACTTTCATCAAGAGGCTTTTTAGTTCCTCTTCACTTTCTGCCATAAAGGTGGTGTCATCTGCATATCTGAGGTTATTGATATTTCTCCCAGCAATCTTGATTCCAGCTTGTGCTTCTTCCAGCCCAGTGTTTCTCATGATGTATTCTGCATAGAAGTTAAATAAACAGGGTGACAATATACAGCCTTGATGTACTCCTTTTCCTATTTGGAACCAGTCTGCAATACCAAATCTGTTTTATTTACAATTTTAAAAGTACTATGCAGAAAAATGTCATCAAGCCAATCTTTAATGTCTTCCTATAATATGCTGACTCTACAGACTTTACATTAGAAGGAGCAATCTGAATGTGACAACATTCAGATGTGAACATTTCAGAAATAAAGACCAAGTGTGCAATTGAATGTGAATATTTCAGAAATCTTGAGGGTTTCTGAATCATTTCAGAGATCTTGAGCGTGAATGTGAGACTATGTGAATTGCAAAAGTTTTGCCATTTAGCCTCCCTTGATTTGCCATGAGTGTTGATACACAAAAGCCATGTTTATTTTTACATTTTCAGCAGGTATGACATTTTGGCAAGTATAATGGCTTGGAGTACAGCATGGCTTCACCTTGATCAGTGTGTCCTGATGGAATATTTTCTGAAATGGTGTGTGCAGACCTTGCATCATTATTTTTCCAAGCATGTATCAACAGAGTCTTGGTCCTAGAAAAGTGCAAATAGAATGCCATGCAGCAGACAGTGTGTTTACATTTTCTTTTTAGTCCCTTGAAAGATTTATAGTCTCTGGAGGAATTACTTTGCTCCTGCTTGTTACATTTGATCTGATCATCCTAACTCAGAGCATTTGGAAAACTCTCCATTTGTGTGTGCATGAAGTTTCTGGTGCATTCTCCCAGGGATATGTGTTTCTTCCTATTCATTCTGTGGGACAGTTGCTTCCTTCTTATGTCGTGTTGAAATATGATTGCTCTGAATGGCATTGTCACCTTTGCATTAATCCTGCTTATTCACATCAGGATCCCCATCTACTTTATAAGAGGGGAAAAAATGTGTTATCCATCTTTAGAGAGTGTATGCCTAACCCAAATTTCACATTAATCCACTGTTTTAAGGTCTCTGACATGCTCATTTCCATTAAAAAAAATGAATATTTTCAATTAGTCCCATACAGGAACAAATCTATCATTTCTATAACATGCAAACTAGTGTCTCTCAGTCAACCTCCATCAGATCAAAGCTATTCATTGGCAAACATAGAAGTCAGTTAGAAAAGTGATGTATTTTGGTTAAAAGTAATCTCCTGAATTTGATTATCATGGCATCTGTCAAGCCTTTATTCAAGTATAACTTTGATTCTGTCAGTGTGGTATGTTCATGCCTCTTGCTATATTGTATTTTTTTAATCAGATCAATTAACAAGCCAAAAAAAGAAAAAAAAAAAAAAAAAAAAAGCCAGCCCTCCTCCTCCCTCTGGGAAAAATAAGAATTAGCTCTCTGTTTCCATCTTCCATGGCAGCTGAGTTCTTAAGTAGTATAAGTCCAAATCTCAGCTTCCAGCATATCTCTGAAAATACATTTTAATAACTATGTGATTATTCCAGTGACATGTTTCAACTCCTTGGAATGAGCAGTCATTGTATTAGATATATTCACACTCATGCATCACACATACACATTTGGATGGCCTGTACAGCTGGAAATCCTTCTGTGTAACGTGACTGTGATTGAGAAAGCAGGCACGTGTTCCTCCCTCCCCTTTATACTAAAAAGAAACGAGTCAAATGTAGAGTGAATTATATCGCTTAAATCATATTTGGACTAGAAACAGACAAGAAGTTTGGTTTAAAGAAAAGAAGAAGATGCTATGGGCTTTTGTAGCGGCTCTCTAAATTAGTAAGAGAAGGCAGCTCTTGGTGTTTGAGATATATAATGTTTGCTTAGTGTGCAGATCTCTTTCTAAACTTCTTTCCTTCAGTGTTTTTAACCTACAATACATTCTTCTTATTTCCATTGTTCTAATCTACATGTACTTTAAGCCGTCTTATATTTTCTCACACAGATAGAACTTTTATTTGGTCGTTTCTTTGAAATGATGAGCTATGTGGGGCTTCCGCCATGGCTCAGTGGTAAAGGATCCTCCTGCAGTGCAGGAGCCCCAGGAGACGTAGGTTTGATTCCTGGGACAAGAAAATCCCCTGGAGGAGGGCATGGCAACCCATGCCAGGATACTTGCCTGGAGAGTCCCATGGACAAAGAAGTCTGGCAGGCTACAGTCCATAGAGTCGCACAGAGTTCAACGGAACTGAAACAACTCAGCATGTAGGCACCCATGATGAGCTACATGCTTGCTGCAAATCAAGATAAACAGTGTGCTGATTGCATTTTAAAAAGCTGTGAGTGAGAGATGGGGGAGAAAAGGGTTATTATGGGATTATATGAAATGTGTATGAAACTTTTGAAAACTGTAAAGCATTATAGAATTTAAAGAATCATTCCATTTAAAAAGTAAAAAAAAAAAGAAGAAGTAAAATTCAGGAGAAAAACAGTGAGGGAGACCTAGGTAGCCTGGGATCAAGATTTTCCATTTGGATCATGTGAGAGACTTCCTGTGAAATTAAGGGCATCAGGAAAACCTGTCTTTGAAATAGAATCATCCTTGAAGAATGATTTCTGAGGTCTTAGCCTTAATTTAGTAGATGCACTTTAAAATCTGTTAGAAATCACCACTACCTTTGAAGTAATTTTGTTACAGTCACTGTTTGTTATCCCCCAAACCACAGCTGTTGGCATTTTGATTGCCATAGAAATGAATAGCACCCCACATTGTGGCAATCACACTCATCATAAAAGTTAAATGAACAGTCTTGTAATACCCGCTGTGATGGGACAGATGTAAAAGAGAAGGATTGAGCACACAGGATAAAATATCTCACTGACAAATTGAAACTACTCCCTTAATACAGCGTGGTGTCTTGCTTGTCACCTATATCTGTTTTGTTTTATTCAAAGCTGTTTCTAAAACACAAATACCGTGTTGAAACTGAGAATCAGAATAAATCATTTCTATTATCTGTCAGAATTTGCCTTGCCATTGCTAGACTCCCTGTGTTGTTTTCCCTTGCTGGTTGTACACTTTGGTAAATCTTTTTTCGGAGATGCTTTATTCAAAATACATCTGTAGCCAAAATATAACTTTCAAAGAACTATTATGTCTGAGTTGGGAGCATTGCACTGGTTTTGGGGTTTTTGGTTCCTAAATTTTTGTGAAAGATAGTTTAATTGTATTAATATTTCATTTTTAATAACAATTTCCTTTCCACTTTGGTTTAATCTCAGAAGCTTTAACATCATGACTGTCTCTACTGACATCTGAATCTCCTGTCTAATTGAACTGCATAACCCAGCTCTATATAGGCTTCTCTCCATTGCTGTCTCTGCTCTCTGCAGTTTGCTTTAAAAAGTAACAAACTGCTTTTGATATGACACATTCATTTCAAAGGTTTATATATCATTCTTATTTTGGGAGAATAAAGAACTTGAAGCAACCTGATCATCTATCTTGTCTAAGAGCCTCACACCCATGAGGAGGGAATCTCCTTTCACCCCATAGCTCTGTCTTCATATCTGTGTTAGAAGGGTCTGATTCTCCTTTGGCATAGAAGAATATGTAGTCAAGCCCAGAACTGCAACTCCTTGAGAGCAGTGAAGCCTCCTTCTGTTCAGTCCCCTATAGTTCTCAAAATGATGCATGGATATCAGTTTCATCTACCTCATAAATTTCAGGAGCATAAATGATGTGTAATAGAACGTACACCTCCTAATAGTTTACAACAAATGCCAAGTGTGCAATTAAAGTTATCTCAGGCCACATGCAGACTGAAAATATGTATTGTTCTTTTTCATCACTTAGAGTATCTGGCAGCAACCTTGACATATAGTGTTTAATAAAAGTTTGTTAAACTATGCTGAGATTAGACTAGAATTTACCTCTCCTACGTCACCTCTTTTTGCTAAACCATACAAATTTTCTTCTTTCAGAAAGCATTCTTCAAGAGCTTCTTTCACATGCCAGAGCTTGGCAGTAGCACTATAAAAACAATTAAAGTAAATTCACTATCTTACCCTCCAGCATAGAAGATAGACACAATAAGTAGATATCATTCACTGTGGTAAGTGTTGTAATTCATGTACGTAGACAGTACTATGGAAACATAGAGGAGTAACATATGAATATGGTCATTTTTTAAATGATCAGAAGTTTGTCAGAAATAGAGTGGAAGAAGAGCTTTGTCAGAAGAGGAGTTTGATGGGAAATGGATGGTCCAAATAGCACCTGGCAGAAAGAGAAGTTCCACGTGTCTCATGCAGAACGTAGACGGAGGGCTTCTGTGGGGTGCCAAGTTGTAAACAGTTTCTTAGTACCAATATAAAGGATGAATTCTTTTCTGTCAGCACAGGTTGATCCTCTAAAGCCCCACTGTATTTAAGAAAGACCAATGGTCTGGTAAAAGGCATTAGAATAAGGAAGAAGCTGAAGGTGGGGAGATTAGGGGACTGATGGACTGATAGTGTTTAGGAATGGTATAAGATGTTAACCCAGGTAGGGCCAGTAGAAATGCAGCGTGGTAAAGAGAGGAAGAATATGAATCATGTTCGTCTTAAATTTCCTTGTTGCCCCTGAAAAAGGAACTAAGAAGAAGCCAGAAAGCAAGGAATCTGAATAGACAGAGAAGAAGGCCATAAAGAAAAGTCTGTTGTGAGTGCTGGAAGCACCAGCTAGGCGCTGCCATCCTTCTCCCACATACAGTGGTCCATGATACCCATGGCGACTGTGGCACACTTTGCTGGCTGCACCTCTTGCTGCCCAGATTTCCGTCATCATCCTCTCACCATATTGAAAGTGCACCTATATCAAGGATTTTGTTTTGTGTATAACAGATTCTCCACCTTAGAAACAGTGGTTATCTGGTTGTCAGTCTTGAGAAAGGGACTCTGACCAAGAAAACACCAAGCAAGATAGTCTTATTTACCAGCTGTTCCCTTTCAGATGGAGAAGGCAATGGCACCCCACTCCAGTACTCTTGCCTGGAAAATCCCATGGATGGAGGAGCCTGGTAGGCTGCAGACCATGGGGTCACTAAGAGTCAGACACGACTGAGCGACTTCACTTTCACTTTTCACTTTCATGCATTGGAGAAGGAAATGGCAACCCACTCCACTGTTCTTGCCTGGAGAATCCCAGGGACGGCGGAGCCTGGTGGGCTGCCGTCTATGGGGTCGCACAGAGTCGGACACGACTGAAGTGACTTAGCAGCAGCAGCCCTTTCAGATGTCACCATGTAGTTGACAATCTTACCAGAACTTACCCTGTCCAAATATTGAAGAACAGGTGGATCACTGATGAGAAAATGTAAAAAGCTCATAAACATCTAAAAATAGTATTAACCTCTCTAGTAATCAGGAAAAAAGTTAAGCACAGGGTAAGATACTGTTTTACAACTCTCAATTTGCAAAATTTAAAAACTAGACAGTACCAAGTATTATTAAGGATATGAAATAAAGGCTCTGGATGCTGAAGCATTTTTCTACAACCACACAGAAGAGTAATTTGCTGACATCTGGCAAAGTTGAAGATCCCCCATGTCCAGCAATTCCACGCTTAGAAACTCCCCCTTAAGTTCGTGTAGAGATATTCACAAGAATATTGATGGCAGCCTCTTTTTTTAAGATAAGATTTTTTTTTAATTGAAGTATAGCTGATTTACAGTGTTATATAAACCCCTGCTATACAGCAATGTGATTCAGTTATTCATACATATACACATTCTTTTTATATTCTTTTGTGTTATGGTTTATCACAGGATATCAAATATAGGTCCCTGTGCTGTGTGGTAGGACCCTGTTGTTTACCTGTTCTGTGTGTAATAGTTTGCATCCGCTAACCCAAATCCCCCAATCCATTGCTTCCTTACCCCTCGCCCTTCTTGGCAACCACAAGTCTGCTTTTTTATGTCTGTGGATCTGTTTCTGTTTCATAGGCAGGTTCATTTGTGTCTTATATTAAATTCCACATATAAGTGATCATATAATATTTGTCTTTCTCTTTCTTACTTCACTCAGTATGATAATCCTAGTTGCAACCATGTTGCTGCAAATGGCATCACTGTGTTCTTCTCTTATGGCTGAGTAATATTCCACTGTATGTATGTACCACACCTTCTTTATTCACTCATCTGTTGGGCATTTAGTTTGTCTCCATGTCTTCACTATTGTGAATAGTGCTGCTGTGAACATAGGGGTGCATGTAGCTTTTTGAATTATGGTGGCAGCACCCTTTAAAAGAGTCTGTATGCCCATCCTTCAGAAAATGGGTAGTCATTTAACAGAATTTATGTGAAACAGCTAAACCTCACATATATCAACAACGATAAACAAAATGAAAAGCAGAAATTTCAAGTTCCAAGTGAGTGCTTGGCAGGTTGGCATCCCATGATGGATAATGACAAATGTATAAAATTAAAACTTACATACAAAGTCATACATTTGCTATGGACACACAAAAAATAAAACTGTGAAACATACATTGGAACAATAAATACCAACTTCAGGATAGTGGTTTTATTCAGTGAAAGATATTTGGGGGCTTCAGTTGTCTTTATAAAGTTTTATTTGCTAGGCAAGTAACAGTTTTTATAGTATTCTCTGAAATTTTGTATGCTCTAAAATATTCATAATAAAGAAAAAAATTCTGCATATGGCTTTACCTTTGTGTTCATTCATTTAATCTTTTATCCATTGGTCTTTTCAGCTACCCATTAATTTATTCTTCTTTTCTGATAAAATAATTGTATTTAAACAATCTGAAGAAATGATCATGGCTTAAATCAAGTTGGGAAAAAGGAAAATAGTATGATTAAAAGAGAGTGTAAGGGAGATTTGAGAATGAAGCTGCCAAAAGACAGTTAGATGAATGTATATGTGTGCATGTGGAAGAACGCAGTGAATGAAGAGTATTTAGGTTTCTAGCTTGACATTAGACCATTAAGCATGCCGATGGGACCAAGGATTGATGTTGGAGCTTAGGGGAATAAGATGTCTACTTTTGTCTCAGTCCATGTTACACTTTTTCTTTCACAAGCCTAATGATCTTAAAAACTTTAATTCCATAATTATTTATTAAATATTTGCCATGTACAAGGCACATTAAATATAAAGAGATCCTTTGATGTATGCAAAAATACTTTCTTCATGAATATGTTTCTTAAAAGTTTATACCATTAATTTTTAAGCATCATGATACAGTTACTGCTTCAGTAAATTGGGTAAGCAGTTTCAGCTGAATCCAATTCAATAGCAATAGGCAACCTTCATTAAGTTATCATGTATAACTACTTGAAAAAGAGGAATAATCCATTAAAAACTTCAGACTGTGTAAATTCATTTAAGTTTGCAAATTCAGAAAGAAGGTTAAAGGTGGTTATCTTCAAAACATTCCCAAAATGTGTAATGTATTAACTGATAGCTAGGTAAGGCTAACTTGAGACAGTCTTGCTTAAAATTTATTTCATTCTTATAACAGTAAACATACAACTATATGGATAATTTCAGCAACACTTGGAGTGAAAATAGATATATAAAACTAGACTGTTATCTCTGGCTTCATCTTTTTCATAGCTTCTCTTGCCTATTGATTTATTTTCATAAAAAGAAAGTGGTCTCAGGGACTAATGGAGTCCAGAGAGACCAGTTACTGTGTGGGTTTTCAACTCTAGAACATTTCAACCAAGTCCTTCTTTTCCTTTTTTCTAGGAAAAGAGTGTCCTCTGTTTAAAATTCTATATTTCAATCCTGTTCCCAGTAGAAAGATGAATTTCCAGTCCTAAATCCCCTTGTGATCTCACTATCCCTTCTCCATAGATAACTTTCCAAGAGTATGTAATAGGCAAGGCAAGGAAGATGACTTTGTTTTCCAACCCTGTGTGATCAGGATACCCTATGAGTACAGCTGGGTTCCTTGAGGGCCTCAAGGGCATTAGATTAGAATCAGACTTTCATAACTTTGCATTTGCTCTACCCCACCCCAGTATACATCTATTATTTTAATTTTGCTTATTTTCTCCAGTGCTCAAGAAGTAAGCCAAAGACCACAGTAAAGTAACAATAAAAGCATAATTCCCTAGAAACTTGGAAAAGACGTCACTTGTTGCCTCAGTATGGCTCCTAGTCAACCCCTTTGATGTAAAGCATCTGTCCTCTTCAAGGAAACAAGAAAGATCTGGTTCTCCTTTCTAGTCTGTGAAGTAGGAGCCGGTGTCATTTGCTGTGATGAGTACAAGCCCAGTGTTCCTGAGTTGCAAGCTGCCTGACTGCCTTGGTTAACATCCTGAACATTTCATCGGCTGTCTTTAATAAAGGAGGATGTGTGTGAGGGAAGACATCAGCAGTTGTGGTTGGGTTTCTGTTCCCCAGCCCATGAGTCACAGCTGGCGGAGAGCAGTGACACCATTGTGTAATCAGACAGCCAGTCACCTGGACTTCTTGCCTTTCAGTTTTACAGTTAGGTAGTCTTTAAAAGCATTTAAAAAACTTACTTGCTCTTCTTTGGTTATGAAAATTCTTCTCATTCCTTCTCCTTCTGTCTAACAATATTTAGTCATTTATGGCTTCTGTTAATAAAGTCTCTTTGGAACATTTAATCCCTAAAATAATTACACGGCCAAGAGAAGAATCCTACTTTATGAAAGGATAGAAATATGATCTGACATACTTTGTTCTATAGGAACTTCGTCCTTTTATAGGAAAGTTCATCTCAGAAGACCTAAAAGGACATGATCTAGAATCTGGAAATGATCTCTAGAACCGTACTTCTCCAATTTTAATAAGCATACAAAGCATCAAGGAGATCTTGTTGAAATTTAGACTCTGACTCAGTATGTGCCACCTGAAACCCTCAGTTTCTGTCAAGCTCCCAGGTAATGCTGGTGCTTTTTGTAGCAAGGCTACAAGACCTGAAAGCATTCAGTCCAGTGGACATCCACTAAGCTGCCCTAGTCAGCGCTGGGGAAGGGACATATAACAGGCCTAAAAGGTAAAGCCCTTGTCTTTGAAGAGAGAAAACAACCGTGTAAGAAGAAAGTCGTCTATATGTACTTTTATTTGTAAATTTTTAACAAAAACATGAACCTGTTTATCAAAATAATGGTTGACTGTTAAAGTAGTGAGCTACAGCAGTGATGCTCATGGCACATGTGAGCACACCAGTGTGTAAATTTCATCAGTTTCTATTTACTCAAGTAAGAAGCTGTAGTGATGTTTTAAGCATTATATGTGTCCATAGAATTTTAAAATTTTTTGAGAACTTTTAAAAACTCTATTAAAGTAGACATATTTAAACCAAAATGTCTCATCTAAACATAGAAATATATAACTGCTTAACAATATTCAATGATATTCTTAAGTATGCACGTTTTTAATTTGGATTTTTATTCTTTAGAGAACACAATGAGTATAAATGAGCTTTCAAGAGATTGATTATCCCATATTAACTTCATAATGTCAATTTTTTATTACTTTTGCTTAATGAGTATTAGCATGGATAATGCAAAATTACAATTATTTCAAAACATCATTATAAATTAACATTCCAAACTTATTTTGATAACAGATTTAACTTCCTAGGTGTGTTTTCTTAGAAAATATTGATTTTTTTTATCACGTGATAGCAGAAAGGTTACTTCGAAGTAGTCTGAGAAGGACCCAAGGCCACAATTTAGTAACAATAATAGAGCCTGTTTATGTGACCTAGTATGTACTTCACCAGCTGTGTTCCCAGCTGGCTTTTCCAGGTTTAACCTAAGAAAGGCTTCAAACCTAGTATAGGCAGAGCCAGTTCACAAATCCTCAGCGTTTGGACTGAGTGGTCATTCAGGCACATTGACAGATTCTGTTTTGTGTGTTTGAGATGATGAGTAGACAGAAAAGAGAAACTGACACTTTTACATGATCATATAATATCAACAGGCCTATGAAGCAGGTTCTGTTACCCCATTTCCAGAAGAAACTGAAGTCTCCATGCTCACTCAGCTTCAGGGGCAGAATTGGCATCGGAACCTAGGCAGTGTGACTCTGTAACCTCTGAGTGTTTTTAATAATCCCCTTGAGTTGCAATTATAGTTAGGTACAGACTCTGATAATAAAGTGGTTCAAGAAATAACCACCGCTCCACAGAGACATCTGGTTTCTCTCAGCCCCATCACTGCGCCTTTTCTATTTCTGGTTAGTTAAGAATGGCCTCCAACCATGGTTCTCCCTCCCCGTTTCCTTTCTTCCCACTCTGGATAGGAGGAGGTCTGAACATTTTATCTGCTTTGCATATCCAGTAAGCCAGGCTGTGAACATGCTTCACCATCAATTTAGTAACTGTTTATTGACAGTTGTGCTGAGCTCTGGGAGTGAACATAATTCAGAAATGTGTTGCAGCATCAAGAAACTCAGTATAATAATGTGTGATGTGATAAAGTTCTTTTAGGTAGACAGAGTAGGTGGTGTTATTTTAGATTCCCAATGTGGAGCTATTCACTGCACATGTAATTTACAGCTATGTTTATTTGGCTTGGTGTTTAAAATTAGAAGTTGACCATCTGTATTTTTCTTGATAAGTGTGGAGTCATCCTGACCAAAAGGTTTTTAAAGGTCAGGAATAGTTTATATTTGCAACATTGTTTTTAGAAAGGAAAAAGGATACAGAAAAGTTGGAAAATAGTGCCCAGAAGTTGACTTAAGAGAACTTTGGTATACATCCAGAGATACGTTAGGCAGCCATTGAAGTAGAAATTATAAAATATGTGTAACAGCATAAAAATCATAAACATGCATGCGTTAGACCTCAAGCAAAATGAGATAAGAAAAGGTGAACTTGACATTTGTAGAGTGTTTATTATGTGCATGTAGTATGCTACATTTATTTTCTCACTTTATCTTTCTAACAACATGCAAAAAACTGATGTTATTTCAGTATTTCATAAATGGAAGAATTGGGGCACAGATATGTTAGGGGACCTCACCAAGGTCACAGCGGGTGGTTAAGCAAGAATTCAAATTCAGATCTCTTCAAATCCAAATCTGATCATCTTTTCCCAGTTGATTTACACTGAGCTATTCAACCATACCCCACCCCTCCCCCCAGCATAGTTTTTGATTTAGAAGTAATTGTATTTACAGTAAAGAGTAGAGTCATATGAATTCAGCTGAAAAAAATGCTTGCATTGTGAAAACACTAAATTGTAAAAATAATTGTGATTATTTTAGGCTGCATCATAGAGTTGCCAGGACAATTAATAGTTGACACCAGCTGTAAAATGAAAACATAATCTTAGCATAAACAATTTTAGTTTTGTCTGATGTTTGAAGTATTCATTTATGTAACTGCCAAGATACTAACTGTACTTTGTTAACCAGAAAGTTCCAGGGACCAGACAAGAACAGAAGAGCACTTACTCATAGAAAGCAAGCAAAGTGGGTTTTTTTTTCCCCCCTTTGGGAGGGTCTTGTTATTTATTGTTAACTAATGTTTGAGAATTTGGGTATGGGAACCATTATATTAAACTAGTACTACTACTGTGCATGGTAAGTCACTTCAGCCGTGTCCAATTCTTTGCGACCCTATGGACTGTAGCCCGCCAGACTCCTCTGTCCATGGGGATTCTCCAGGCAAGAATACTGGAGTGGGCTGCCATGTCCTCCTCCAGGGGATCTTCCCAACCCAGGGATCGAACCCATGTCTCCTAGGTCTCCTGCATTGGCAGGGGATTCTTTACCACTAGTGCCACCTGGGAAGCCGTGCTACATACTATGGTGCTATGTTCATTGTAAACATTGACCATCATAAGTTTAAAAGGTAAAAACTTTATCTCATTAAACTACTTGAGTTAAATTTAGAAAGGATTTTAGTGGTTGCATTTGCATTTTTTTTCAGGGTTTTCACATTAAAAACCTCAATAAAGGCACTATTTGTCACCTTTTCCCACTTAGTTCTTTTTTTTGTTTGTTTTCTTGGCATTGAGTTGAAAAGAAGTTCAATTCTTTCCATCTAAAATTGTATCCCTTTTAACTTTTTTTCTCATGAAAGGACAGTCTGACTAGGTTACTAGGTCTTTATATGTAACCTATACTTTCTCATTAAAGGAACAACTATTTCCCTAACTGCCTGCTCTTTTTAAAGCACAAAGTACACAGCAGCTGTTTGAAAGCTTTTTTTTTTTGTTTTCCTTCCTGGTATCCTTATCTATTGGTATAAATTGCGAAATTGCTTCCATAAAATGCCTCCAGACATAAGGGAATCATTTGCATAAGTGGATGAAGATTTTTGTCTTCCATGAAGGAAAGCTTACCACGGTCTGTTAATCGTTTTCCTTCCTCTCTCTGGTTCCAGTATCCGGCTGCCCTGATGAACTTGGGAGCCATCCTGCATCTCAACGGGCGGCTCCAGAAGGCGGAGGCCAACTACCTGCGGGCACTACAGCTCAAGCCGGATGACATCATCACACAGTCCAATCTCCGGAAACTCTGGAACATCATGGAAAAGCAAGGCCTAAAGACTTCCAAGACCTGACACAGGAAGGCCGGACCGCACCCTCCTCCATACGTGAAACCCAGACTCATGAAGGAGGAGAGCTTCCCAGCAGTGCTATGACAAGAGCTAGTTTGGACTTGGAGACCAGGGGCAGAGGTCCCTGAGGCCACCACCACTTCTGGGAGTATCCACTTTGCTATGGACACAGCCATCGACACCAAAAATGGGGGGAATGTTGGAAACTTCCTGAAGGATGTGATCGTTACCCATAAAACTGTAAACCCAAGCACTTAACAGGATCTTTTGGCATTCTAAAAGGGGAAAGGGGTGTAAGTTTCAAATGTGGTTCATTTATGAAAGCTAATTTAGAAATTATACTGTTCCTTAAACACTGTGAGAGAAAGTCAAGGGTGTCTTTTCAGCCGTGGTAAACCATTGAGGTCAAGTTCATGGGCGGTGATTCAAATGTGGTGTCAATTCTGGTGAGCTGGCCATTTGTCTTAACGTTGCTGCCGTCCCTCTTTGGGACAGCCTACTTATCAGTTTCCAAAACCTAGAAAAATTTTCTACTACCGCGTAGGGACCTGTCAGAGTCAATATTTGTTTCCTGACTGGTGCACATAGCATTTTATGATTTAGACGTCACCATCGTGTGGACATCCTTTGCTTTTCGTGTTGTGTAATGGATGTGCAGGAGAAAGCAAAGCACGTTTCTCACTGACGTCCTCGGAGGGGACGGGAGAGGCCCATGTGTGCCAGGCAGGCATTTTTTACTTTGACGTCACCAACTTTTCCCAAAACTGCCTAGTTGAATTCATTGTTTTAATTCTTACGCTTTTGAAATTGCCTTGTAAAATGGCTATTCCTAATTAATGCCCATGCTTATATAAGGAAGTAAATCAAGAGGAACTTGAAAAAGTGTTCTAGTTCCAATACCTAACCAGCAGCTAGTCCAAAAGGGAAGAGGCTTTGTGCCTTCCAGATGTTGCTGGGTTAAAAATTAAGTCTGCGTGACAGTATTACCGACGATTTTATATTTTGGAAAGAATTGGTATGAAATGTTAATCACTTTCTAATAGGTACCCGAACAGCAGTGCTGATAAGTTTTTGAGAAATTATTTTTAATCATACTTGTTCTTCCCAAAAGACATAAAAAAATGACTTATTTTAAGCTGCAGTAGACTATAGCATTAGTCCACGTGTTTCTAGGTTTCCTGCCAAGTGCTTTTCACTGTTGAAAACTATTTTTCACTAGCAAATTTGGCATTTTATTTCATTGCCTATTAGTAACCACTTCAGTGATCATTTCACAAGTAAAAGACTATAAATGAAGTAGAGAGAAACATTTATTGAACATTTTCTGACTTGCAGTCAAACTTTGCTACTAAGAATTAACTTTGTAAAAACAGCAATCCACTCTCTACTTCTTCTTAGAGAAGGTAGCTATACAGTACTCTACATATTTATTTATTTATTATTCTGCCATAGCAAAATAACAAAACTTGATTCATTAAACCAGTTCTTTGCAACTTAAAGTTAGCTTTTTTTCTTGTCCTTTCATACTCCACGTGTATATGGTCAGCATCCCCATTTAAGGGAAGCTGCATGTGCAAATAGATCATAATATGTTTCTTCATATTTTATATGTTTTGCTGCATATCTGAATATGGTGGGGTAAAGAATTTAAAGTAGTGCTTCTATGGCATTAGTGTTTTGGTGAGAAAGATAATGTAGTGGGAGAGATTTGTTAATGGCATAAAAAGAAGGCCCTCCAAATATGTAACATTTTATTGGTAGGCATTCCATTGAAGGGCCAAAAGTTAAATTATAACTAAATCACTGTGTTTTCAGAATGATATTTAATGTTTAACAACAAACCCATGGTCAAACCAAAAGCATGGGTTGAGGTATATTTTTCATCTTCTAGTGCATTGGCAATTGCAAAGAAAAAAAGGAATTTAATATAAGGATATAGAGGTGAATTCAGTGTCTAACATTTTTATTTATTTAAATAGTTACTGACGTATGATGGCTTCCTCGTCTTAACATTTTGTGTCTTTAAATTGTTATTGTTCTTCCTTTCACATATTTGGTTCTTGATAGTTTCACTGATTGCACAGTAGAGGCACTTCATGTTGACCCAGTTCCCAAGTAACATAATAATTGGACCTGTGTTATAAAATGCATGGATCATTAATAACTAAATGTCCCTGACACCTTTCACCACAGGGCTGGACTTAGTAACTGACCAACTTGGGGGGAGGGTTGGGGGAGGTCTACAGAACATGGTCAAAAAAATGTCTCCGCTCAGGGATTTATGGTGGATTATTGCAGACAGTGCTAAAACTATAGAGCACAAGACAAGTTTACTAAATTAAAATTTTATTTTTTTGAGAAACTGTTATTTGTATAAATTATCAAGTTTTGTAGGCTTTCCTTTTGTAGAAATAATTGTTTTATGTGCCAGAGAATTTTGATTTTGTTTTCAACAATAAAGCATTGATAACAAATATGTTTATAAGCCTTTTTAAAAATCTTCTATAGGTGTAACACTTACGTTCTCTTGGATTTTAACAGACCTAGGAGAAATTTGGGAATCTCTGGAAACTTTTTGCGAACACCATTTTAGGTATTAACTTCATAGATTCCTTTAGGTTTGTTTATTTTTTAATAACCTCAAGCAAATTGTGTCACTAATTTGGAACTTTCTCATTTGATCCAAAATTTTCTTGCTAAACAGAAGCTCTTCTCTGCACTCTTCGGAAGCCAACAATGAACCAACACAATAACATCAGAGAGCAATTGCAAAAAGTTGGAGGAATGTTTTAGAAAACTTGGGAGAAAACTTCACAGAAATTTCAAGTGAATAAGAAACTTCAAATTTCAGCAGTACTCCAAAGAGAAATATATCGCAAATTTCTATGGAATAACAATAACAAAAGGTCAATGTATGGCAAAGTGGCAGAGGGAATGAAAACCAATTTAGAGTCCTCTCTGATTGCATCCTGTAGGAAGACCATCCAAAACTACATTAACAAGAAGACTAAAGCCCTGGTACATGCACACATTTCTCTACTGCTAAACTAAATACAGCAGAGTTAGTCTAATTGCATTGTCATTTCATCTTCTTCTCCCCTTGCAGCATGTGGCAATTCCAAAGCTGAAGCCAAGTTTTCTAGCAATATCCCTTCATTAAACTTAGTCAGGAGCAAATTCTATGGTATTGAAAATAATATTTAAATTAAGTGAAAAATACATAAAAATGAAATGATTATAATTCTTTTAAAATAAATATCTTTTATTTGGCTGCACCAGGCCTTAATCATGGCATGTAGGTACTTAAGGCTTCATTGCAGCATGTGGGATCTTCAATTGCAGCATGTGGACTCTAGTTGTGGCATGTGGACTCTAGTTGTGGCATGTGGACTCTAGTTGTGGCATGTGGACTCTAGTTGTGGCATGTGGACTCTCTAGTTGTGGCATGTGGACTCTAGTTGTGATACGTGGACTCTCTAGTTGTGGCATGTGGACTCTCTAGTTGTGACATGTAGACTCTCTAGTTGTGACATGTGACTCTCTAGTTGTGACATGTGGACTCTAGTTGTGGCATGTGGACTCTAGTTGTGGCATGTGGACTCTAGTTGTGGCATGTGGACTCTCTAGTTGTGGCATGTGGACCCTAGTTGTGGCATGTGGACTCTAGTTGTGGCATGTGGACTCTCTAGTTGTGCTATGTGGACTCTAGTTGTGATATGTGGACTCTCTAGTTGTGACATGTGAACTTTAGTTGTGGCATGTGGACTCTAGTTGTGGCATGTGGACTCTCTAGTTGTGGCATTTGGACTCTCTAGTTGTGGCATGTAGACTCTCTAGTTGTGACATATGACTCTCTAGTTGTGACATGTGGACTCTAGTTGTGGCATGTGGACTCTAGTTGTGACATGTGGACTCTAGTTGTGGCATGTGGACTCTCTAGTTGTGACATGTGGACTCTAGTTGTGGCATGTGGACTCTAGTTGTGGCATGTGGACTCTAGTTGTGATATGTGGACTCTCTAGTTGTGACATGTGAACTTTAGTTGTGGCATGTGGACTCAAGTTGTGGCATGTGGACTGTCTAGTTGTGGCATTTGGACCCTCTAGTTGTGGCATGTAGACTCTCTAGTTGTGACATGTGACTCTCTAGTTGTGACATGTGGACTCTAGTTGTGGCATGTGACTCTCTAGTTGTGACATGTGGACTCTAGTTGTGGCATGTGGACTCTAGTTGTGACATGTGGACTCTAGTTGTGGCATGTGGACTCTCTAGTTGTGACATATGGACTCTAGTGTGGCATGTGGACTCTCTAGTTGTGACATGTGGACTCTAGTTGTGGCATGTGGACTCTAGTTGTGACATGTGGACTCTAGTTGTGGCATGTGGACTCTCTAGTTGTGACGTATGGACTCTAGTGTGGCATGTGGACTCTCTAGTTGTGAATGTGGATTAGAATGTGGACTCTAGTTGTGGCATGTGGACTCTAGTTGTGACATGTGGACTCTGGACTCTGGTTGTGACATGTGGACTCTAGTTGTGACATGTGGACTCTGGTTGTGGCATGGGGACTCTCTAGTTGTGCTATGTGGACTCTAGTTGTGCCATGTGGACTCTAGTTGTGCCATGTGGACTCTGGTTGTGGCATGTGGACTCTGGTTGTGCCATGTGGACTCTGGTTGTGCCATGTGGACTCTGGTTGTGGCGTGTGGACTCTGGTTGTGGCATGTGGACTCTCTAGTTGTGACATGTGGACTCTAGTTGTGACATGTGGACTCTGGTTGTGGCATGCTGACTCTCTAGTTGTGACATGTGGACTCTAGTTGTGGCATGTGGACTGTCTAGTTGTGCCATGTGGACTCTAGTTGTGACATGTGGACTCTGGTTGTGGCATGTGGACTCTAGTTGTGGCATGTGGACTCTAGTTATGACATGTGGACTCTAGTTATGACATGTGGACTCTGGTTGTGGCATGTGGACTCTCTAGTTGTGGCATGTGGACTCTGGTGGCATGTGGACTCTAGTTATGACATGTGGACTCTGGTTGTGGCATGTGGACTCTCTAGTTGTGACATGTGGACTCTAGTTATGACATGTGGACTCTAGTTATGACATGTGGACTCTGGTTGTGACATGTGGACTCTATTGTGGCATGTGGACTCTATTGTGGCATGTGGACTCTATTGTGGCATGTGGACTCTGGTTGTGGCATGTGGACTCTAGTTATGACATGTGAACTCTAGTTATGACATGTGGACTCTGGTTGTGGCATGTGGACTCTCTAGTTGTGACATGTGGACTCTGGTTGTGGCATGTGGACTCTAGTTATGACATGTGGACTCTAGTTATGACATGTGGACTCTGGTTGTGACATGTGGACTCTGGTTGTGACATGTGTACTCTATTGTGGCATGTGGAATCTGTGACATGTGGACTCTGGTTGTGGCATGTGGACTCTGGTTGTGGCATGTGGACTCTGGTTGTGGCATGTGGACTCTCTAGTTGTGACATGTGGACTCTATTGTGGCATGTGGACTCTATTGTGGCATGTAGACTCTGGTTGTGACATATGGACTCTATTGTGGCATGTGGACTCTGGTTGTGACATGTGGACTCTGGTTGTGACATGTGGACTCTATTGTGGCATGTGTAATCTGTGACATGTGGACTCTGGTTGTGGCATGTAGACTCTGGTTGTGACATATGGACTCTTGTGGCATGTGGACTCTGGTTGTGACATGTGGACTCTATTGTGGCATGTGGAATCTGTGACATGTAGACTCTGGTTGTGACATGTGGACTCTGGTTGTGGCACGTCAACTCTCTAGTTGTGGCATGCAACTCTTAGTTGCAGCGTGTAGGCTCTAGTTCCCTGACCAGGGATTGAACCTGGACCCCCTGCATTGGGAACACAGAGACTTAGCCACTGGACCTCTAAGGAAGTCCTTTACAATTCTTAAATTATCCATGGAAACCTAGTTTTTCCCATGTAAGAGAATAACGAAGCATTAGATGCCTTTTCTCTCTTAGTACTGGAAACATGTACTCTGGGAAAACTGTGTTCACTACGATGAAAACATCAAATAAAAAGTCACTTGATCCCCAAATCTCAACTTTTTAGAAAGTGATTTTCAAAAATATAAAGTTTATGATGAGCAAATGATAAATGTAATTTTCATGTATGGTCTATTTTATGTTCTTCTTGACACAATGTGCCAGCCTAGAAAAACAATGTCAGAAAAGAAAGACATGGGCTTCACTGGTTTCAGAGTGTAGTTACTCAAGTCAAGTTAAAACTCCTTTTATCTTAAAATAGAACCAATTGGGCAATGTTTTCATATCCTAAGACCTCTTAATACCTGACATTTCTATAGCTGTTGTATCGGATCAGATCAGATCAGATCAGTCGCTCAGTCGTGTCCGACTCTTTGCGACCCCATGAACTGCAGCACGCCAGGCCTCCCTGTCCATCACCAACTCCCGGAGGTCACTCAGACTCATATCCATCCAGTCAGTGATGCCATCCAGCCATCTCATCCTCTGTCGTCCCCTTCTCCTCCTGCCCTCAATCCCTCCCAGCATCAGAGTCTTCTCCAATGAGTCAACTCTTCGCATGAGGTGGCCAAAATACTGGAGTTTCAGCTTTAGCATCATTCCTTCCAAGGAAATCCCAGGGCTGATCTCCTTCAGAATGGACTGGTTGGATCTCCTTGCAGTCCAAGGGACTCTCAAGAGTCTTCTCCAACACCACAGTTCAAAAGCATCAATTCTTCGGCGCTCAGCCTTCTTCACAGTCCAGCTCTCACATCCATACATGACCGCAGGAAAGACCATAGCCTTGACTAGGCGAACCTTTGTTGGCAAAGTAATGTCTCTGCTTTTGAATATGCTATCTAGGTTGGTCATAACTTTCATTCCAAGGAGTAAGCGTCTTTTAATTTCATGGCTGCAGTCACCATCTGCAGTGATTTTGGAGCCCAGAAAAACAAAGTCTGACACTGTTTCCACTGTTTCCCCATCTATTTCCCATGTAGTGATGGGACCAGATGCCATAACTGCCACTAATTTTGGAAACTTGGTTAAATCACTCTTGGTCCATGAAAAAATTGTCTTCCATGAAACCAGTCCCCCGTACCAAAAGGGATGGGGACCATTGTTATAAACAATAGAAATCTGTTTCTAACAGTGCTAAAGCTGAAAGTCTATTATTAGAGTGCCAGCATGGTTGGTGAGGACCCTCTTGAAGGTTGTGGACTTCTCATGTCTCCTCACGTGGTGGAAGGGATGAGAGAGATCTCTGAGTCTCTTTTATACAGGTATTAGTTCCATTCCTGGGGGATCTATCCTCATGACCTAGTCACCTCCTAATACCATCACCTGTGGGCATCAGGTTTTCACCATGTTAATTTTGGTGGGATGTAAACATTCATAGTAACCTCCTTTAATCTTCATGATCATCTGTTGTAAGAGAAGTAGAGAATGTGATTTGTGGAATATGGAATAGCTAAAGAAGGTCCAGAGCAGGTGGAGGAAACACCTCCAGATTCGGGTTCCCTGCTGGGCTTCTCTCCTGACATAGGACACGTGAGCAGAGGGCAGGGACAGGCTTGCTGCCTGCTAGCTTGGGGACATGGACTGGTTACTTCATACCTCTGAGCCCTGCTTTCCTTAACTGTAAAGCTGGAACGTAACCTCATACATCCATAGGGGGTCTAGCATAACATAAAATCCTTACAGCTAAGTTTTATCCTATAGTTGAGGAATAAGGCAATGTATAATCAAGTTATGTAACAGCTTTAACAAGATAATTGAAGTTTCATCTGTCAAATTTTCACCTTCTGTATTTTGCATTCTACTCAGCAACAGCTCAAGATTTCCTTATAGCTCACTCCTGACTGTGCTATACCCATGTCTCTCAGCAAAATAGGGCTGTGCTTTCCTCCATAATCAGAAGTAGAGAATCAGGGTCTTCTGAATACAACAATTTTTACAAAAAAAAAAAAAAAAAGAATGAAGTAGGGAATTTGGCCTGGCTTAGGATCTTAAGACTTTGCTATAGTTCACCAATGAAACAAGACCAAAACTATGTCATCTTTTCTGAACACAGTAAATCTGATATCAACAACCCTTTTTGCAACTACAAATTAATCATTATTATTGGTTATACATTAACTACCATGTGTCTCTATTTGAGCATCAATCTACCTTTTTGAGAAAGCCAAAGCCTTTCTCTTTTTGGAAAGAGAAAGGATGGGCACGTGGAGAATGAACAGTTAATTGCCATTAGTAATAATTAATTTTCTGCTGCAGAGGGAGGAGAATTTAAGTGGAATAGTTTGAGACTGTCCTTTTTGGTGGCTTAATAAGCTGCCAAGATTGAGCCACTGTATTGTAGGGGAGAAAAAGTTGAACAAAGAGGAGCCTGGATAGCACAACCAGTGAAGAGGCTGGAAAAATGTTCAACCCATTTGAAGTTTCTGCTGGAACTGTCCATCAATTCTGATCTAAAATATATTTAATTTCTCGCCTATCTCCTTTGGATTTGACAGGTATATCCCTCATTCAAGACAAAGCTATCAGCTGTTCTCTAGTCGGATGGAGAAAATAGAGTTCTATATTTCAGTAATAGCTCAAGACTCCCAGAAAAACTTTTTTCAAACAATTTTCTATCATCCAGAAGACTCAAAATGAAATAACTCCTCTGAGAACATTCTCTTGGCATCATCTTTGAGCAGCTAGAGACTATAATGAAAGCTTATAAAACATATTGAGAGAGAAGTCAAGCAATTTAATTTCTTTCCAAAAATACTAAAAATGTCATAAAATAATTAAAATGCCTTTTTTTTCAGTTGGACACTCCTCTTGTATTGTGTGTTAGATCATCAGTTACAAAGAATCAGAATGTGTGAGGATTAGAAACAAGTGAATACCTTTGATTTAATGTAGGCCCTTTTCTGATCTCACTTAACAGGTAATGACCGTATTGACTCTAGCAATAATTAGCTTTAAAATCTTTAGACAGTAACTTATCAAATTACATTAAGCCAATTTATAATCTCAATAGACTTTCATTTTTTATCTTTTTGTGTTATTTTAAATATGTAATTATACTTCACATCTATATATTTTATGATTCCTTTGCAGTAGACTATTAGTCTTTAAATGTGCCTTTGCCTGTAATTTATGATGATGGCTGTTGGGGAACTTTCAATGAAATTATAATGTTTTAAAGTATCTTTTTAGAAATCTGTCCTATATCACCAAAGAATTAGCTGTTTCTCTGTTGTATTCTACTAAACATCAATGGAATAATTTTTCATTAAATGATATGAAAGAGTACATCAATATTAGGTTCCATCATAGCCCATCAGATCTATTTTCCTAATTACTCTGTTGATGTTAGTTTTAAAATGTGCCAGTACTGGCAATGTGTCACTCTTTCTGTAAAATGGGTCAAGGAACATTATCTGGTTTTTGTCACTTCTCTTTATAGCACTAATTTTTGTTTGGACTTGTATTCATTCCAAAATTTTTCTCTGTGAGTGATGCTGAAGACTAGTTAGACTGCTGCTACTACTCAATTCAGTTCAGTTCAGTCACTCAATCGTGTCTGACTCTTTGTGACCCCATGGACTGCAGCACGTCAGGCCTCCCTATCCATCACCAACTCCCGGAGTTTACTCAGACTCATGCCCTTTGAGTCGGTGATACCATCCATCCATCTCATCCTTTGTTGTCCCCTTCTCCCACCGTCAATCTTTCCCAGCATCAGGGTCTTTTCAGCTCTTTGCATCAGGTGGCCAAAGTATTGGAGTTTCAGCTTCAACATCAGTCCTTCCAATGAACATTCAGAACTGATCTTAAGTATGGACTGCTTGGATCTCCTTGCAGTCCACGGGACTCTCAAGAGTCTTCTCTAACATCACAGTTCAAAAACATCAATTCTTCAGTGTTCAGCTGTCTTTAAGGTCCAACCCTCACAACCATACATAACTAGTGGAAAAACCATAACTTTGACTAGATGGACCTTTGTTGACAATGTAATGTCTCTTCTTTTTAATATGCTGTCTAGGTTGGTCATAACTTTTCTTCCAAAGAGCAAGCGTCTTTTAACTTCATGGCTGTGGCACAATCTACAGTGATTTTCAGTTCAGTTCAGTAGTTCAGTTGTGTCCGACTCTTTGCAACCCCATGAATTGCAGCACACGAGGCCTCCCTGTCCATCACCAACTCCCGGAGTTCACTCACACTCACACCCATCGAGTCAGTGATGCCATCCAGCCATCTCATCCTCTGTCGTCCTCTTCTTCTCCTGCCTCCAAACCCTCCCAGCATCAGAGTCTTTTCCAATGAGTCAACTCTTCGCATGAGGTGACCAAAGTATTGGAGTTTCAGCTTTAGCATCATTCCTTCCAAAGGACACTCAGGGCTGATCTCCTTTAGAATCGGTTGGTTGGACCTCCTTGCAGTCCAAGGGACTCTCAAGAGTCTTCTCCAACACCACAGTTCAAAAGCATCAATTCTTCAGCGCTCAGCTTTCTTCACAGTCCAACTCTCGCATCCATACATGACCACTGGTAAAACCATAGCCTTGACTAAACGAACCTTTGTTGGCAAAGTAATGTCTCTGCTTTTGAATATGCTATCTAGGTTGGTCATAACTTTCCTTCCAAGGAGTAAGCGTCTTTTAATTTCATGGCTGCAGTCACCATCTGCAGTGACTTTGGAGCCCAAAAAATAAAAGTCTGATACTGTTTCCACTGTTTCCCCATCTATTTCCCATGAAGTGATGGGACCAGATGCCATGATCTTCGTTTTCTGAATGTTGAGCTTTAAGCCAATTTTTTCACTCTCATCAAGAGGCTTTTTAGTTCCTCTTCAGTTTCTGCCACAAGGGTGGTGTCATCTGTATATCTGAGGTTATTGATATTTCTCCCGGTAATCTTGATTCCAGCTTGTGCTTCTTCCAGCCCAATGTTTCTCATGATGTACTCTGCATATAAGTTAAATAAGCAGGGTGACAATATACAGCCTCGCCATACTCCTTTTCCTATTTGGAACCAGTCTGTTGTTCCCCAAAATAAAGTCTGACACTTGTTTCCATTGTTTCCCCGTCTATTGACATGAAGTGATGGGAACAGATGCCATGATCTTCGTTTTCTGAATGTTGAGCTTTAAGCCAACTTTTTCACTCTCCTCTTTCACTCTCATCAAGAGGCTTTTTAGTTCCTCTTTAGTTTCTGCCTTAAGGGTGGTGTCATCTACATATCTGAGGTTATTGATATTTCTCCCGGCAATCTTGATGCCAGCTTGTGCTTCATCCAGCCCAGCATTTCTCATGATGTACTCTGCATATAAACTAAACAGGGTGACAATATGCAGCCTTGACATACTCCTTTTCCTATTTGGAAACAGTCTGTTGTTCCATGTCCAGTTCTAACTGTTGTTTCCTGACCTGCATACACATTTCTCAAGAGGTGGGTCAGGTGGTCTGGTGTTCCCATCTCTTTGAGAATTTTCCACAGTTTATTGTGATCCACACAGTCAAAAGCTTTCGCATAGTCAATAAAGCAGAAATAGATGTTTTTCTGGAACTCTCTTGCTTTTTCAATGATCCAGCAGATGTTGGCAATTTGATCTCTAATTCCTCTGCCTTTTCGAAATCTAACTTGAATGTTGGAAGTTTCCGGTTCATGTACTGTTGAAGCCTGGCTTGGCGAATTTAGAGCATTACTTTGCTAGCGTGTGAGATGATTGCAATTGTGCAGTAGTTTGAGGATTCTTTGGCATTGCTTTTCTTGGGAGTTGAATGAAAACTGACCTTTTCCAGTCCTGTGGCCATTGCTGAGTTTTTCAAATTTGCTGGCATATTGAGTACAGCACTTTCACGGCATCATCTTTTAGTATTTGAAATAGCTCAACTGGAATTCCATCACCTCCCACTAGCTTTGTTTGCAGTGATTTTTCCTAAGTCCCACTTTACTTCACATTCCAGGATGTCTGGCTCTAGATGAGTGATGACACCATCGTGATTATCTGGGTCATAAAGATCTTTTTTGTACAGTTCTTCTGTGTATACTTGCCACCTCTTCTTAATATCTTCTGCTTCTGTTAGGTCCATAGCATTTCTGTCCTTTATTGAGCCCATCTTTCCATGAAATGGTATCTCTAATATTCTTGAAGAGATCTCTAGTCTTTCCCATTCTGTTGTTCCCCCTCATTCAGTCTCTCCCATCAGGTAGCCTCCATAAGCCTCTTATCCTTCTCCATCAGAGGGCAAACAGACTGAAAGCCACAATCACAGAAAACCACCTAATCTGATCACATGGACCACAGTCTTGTTTACTTCTCAAGTGGCCACAAAGTGATATTCATGGAAATTGTAACAGGAACAAGAGCAAATATTAGGTTTGACCTCTGCACTTTCAAATGAAGGTAAGTGTAGCTTTCTGTAACTAAAAGCAGTCAAATGACATAGCTTAGACTACACATTCACAGCAATCAAACATAGGTAGAATGTCGAGTCCTAGCTGTAGGTTACATCCTCCATGGCCCAATGCCACCCATCTGGAGTTTGAGAAGCATCTTTCTTCTTTGGAGGAGTAGGTTGATACCAGTGAAGGTTTGCTCATGGATTTTTTATGGCTGGCATACATGAGGATATTACTAAATTCAGTGTGGGTCTCTGATTTAAGACATGAACTCTTCATTTTAGGATAAATTTATCAACCATGCCTCACCAAACACAGTTGAGCTGAGTAAATGGTACAGAGAAGTTTTAGCATTGATGAAACCATTTCCAAAGATCCATTCTTGTCATCTGATGACTGCTCAGTTATTTCTTCTGATCTAGTCATGATGAATCAGTGATCCAAAGTTCATTAGTGATTTCAGCAAGCACAATGTGCAAGATTTCAGTAGATATAACCAAATTGGATATGATCCTTCATGTTGAATTTGGCTAGCTTTTTATCTTTTATTTTACTTGAAGCTGTTCTATGTAAATCTTTTGGAGTATACTAGCTAGATGAGCTATGTAATCTAGATGAAAGCCTTTTATAGACCAGAGAATAATTGTAAAATATGAATTTGCATGCATGCTCAGTTGCTCAATTGTATCTGACTCTTTTGAGACCCCAGGGACTGTAGCCCACCAGGCTCCTCTGTTCATGGAATTTTCCCAGCAAGAATACTGGAGTGGGTTGCCATTTTCTACTTCAAGGGATCTTCCTAACTCAGGGACTAAACGTGTCTCCTGCATTGTTGACAGGCCGATTCTTCAGCACTGTGCCACTTGAGAATAAGATATGAATTGCATGCCATTTTTCTACAACAGTGTAGCAACAGGAAATAGATTTGCTACAAGTCTTATGATCGTTGACTAATCTGTATGATTCTCTTTAACCAACTTTATCCATCTCCTCTGTGTAATGCACATGCATGTGCTTGCACACATTATACACACACACACACACACACACACACACTCTCTCTCTCTAACTCACTGTGTGGCTGGAAAGTCTACAACTAAACATGAGTCAAAACATAAGTGTCTGTTCATTTGATCCTCTGGGAGAGGAAGTCATTATCAGGAATGAGATATACTTTGAGATGTTTTGATTAGCAGAGGAAGTAAAGTGAGATCAAAGCTTTTGTCCAAAGATGAATTTTTTAAATCCATGCAATCAAGGGTCAAAAGGAGATGGGGGCAGGCATTTCTTAAGATATTGTTATAAACACCTTGGCACATTTCTTCACACTCTTCTCTGTGCCTGTCAAAAACCAAGCTGAATCACTCCTTTATCTAGGGTACTTTCCTGTCATTCTGGAAAAGAAATACCACTCAGATAACGAGAAGACACGGCAAATGAAGATTTGTAGCTCTCCATTTCTAGGATAAGAGAAATTGCCAAATTGACCTTTAAAAGTCTTAGTTTTAAACATATTTCATTTTGGAGACATTAACCAGATTATTAAGCAATACAATTCTCTAAGCAATACAAATTTTTTAACACTGGAAACAACACATACAGTAATTCTGAGCAGTGCTGAAAATGAGGTGACCACCCAAATGCCCCACTTGTATCACCTTTCTCCATTGGCTTTTACTCCCTCAATGAGTTTATATCAGATAAATGGCATTCAACTTGCTCCTTGAAATTGCAGGGCAGTGGGGTCCTTCCCATAGATATAGATCTGAATAGAGTACATTATTTCATTTTTTCACTCTCAAGATTGTGTTTCTGTTGTCATTGTCTTTTTTGCATGTGGAATGTTTTTCAGTTTTCAAAAGGCTTCATTTTATTTTTATACTTATTTCTTAAAAACAATTTGGCAAAGTAGACAAGAGAATCATAATTATCCTCAAATCCAAACTCCAGATGAGGATTCAGAATCTTACAATGGTCATATGACTTGTTCAAGATGATGTTCAGTACAAAAGCAGATTTTTCTCTTTCCTAATCTGATGACTTTAAATCCTGGGCAGACATTGATGGATATGGATGCAATCAATACACTAGAGGAGTCCTGCTTCCCTTTCTGGTCCCCTTAGTCTTTGAGGATCAGATGTGATTGAAGAGTGTTTCTGGCTGAAAGAATTTCACTCAGAACTGAAGACCAATTCCAGCTACATCCATACATGATTAGAAAGTAGGAGGAAAAGGAGAGGATCACTCAGTTGTACGAATACTTGGGTCACAACCACTTTATTATCTTTCTTTGCTTGTTGGTAGTGGAGAAGGCAATGGCACCCCAGTCCAGTACTCTTGCCTGGGAAATCCCATGGAAGGAGGGGCCTGGTAGGCTACAATCCATGGGGTCACTAAGAGTCGGACACAACTGAGCGAATTCACTTTCACTTTTCACTTTCATGCATTGGAGAAGGAAATGGCAAGTTGCCTGGAGAATTCCAGGGATAGGGGAGCCTGGTGGGCTGCCATCTATGGGGTCGCACAGAGTTGGACACAACTGACGCGACTTAGCAGCAGCAGCAGCAATGGGAGTTTGGCATGGATTGCTTCTAATTAAAATGTTGTACCGACTGAAGCTTTCTCCTGCAGTTCAGGTGGCAGCTGAGCTCAGCCTGATGATTGGCCTCCCCATCGTCTATGGGGGAGTTCAGTGCTGTTCCATAGTTCTTGTTAATATCATCCTCTTAAATCCCAAGGCTGTCAGCCTCAACTTCTACTGTTCTCTGCTGGCCTTTTCTTTTTACTGCTCTGCCATTCGGAGCACTTTCTTTTCTGGTTTCCCCTAAAACCGTTTGCATGTGTGTATGTGGCCAGTTTAAAAGGTTTCAGTGATGGAGTGGATTTAATCAAAACCTTAAAATTGCATATTGAGCATCCTGGTTTTCTGCATTTCTCTAGCCACCCCTGGTGAGTGGAGTTCCTCACTGGCCGCTTCTCTCCGTGGGTTTTAGCCACCTGTCAGGCAGTCCTCTTTGTTGTGCTCACTCCAATCTCAAAACTCCTGCCATCTGTTTAAGCAGAGGCCTCCAGACCTATTCTACTGGAAGGAAAGCTGATTACCCAGGTGTTTTCCCTAAAACAGAGTTGGAAAACTGGCAGCCTACAGGCTGAATTTAGCCTCTGCACATGGTTGTTTTTTTTTTTTTTTTAATGTGAACAAATATTTAGGAATCCAGAGTTAAAAACAAAAAAACAAAACAAAAACTTGGGTTTCTGGCTTTCCTTGAAATACAAAGTATCTAGTAACTGGGGTCATGTCTCTGTGAGCAGTTGCTGTTCCCTTTAGGTAGGACTTTTCTGCTGTGTGACACAGTCCCCACCACCCTCTCTTATGCTCGGCCTCTAGAGGCATTTGAGTTCAAGACTCATGCTCTAATCAAAGGCAGTTCCTCCCTTCCCAGGTGACTCTCACATCTGCTGTCAATATTTTTTTCTCCACTACATGATCTTATAAAAATGTACTCCAAACTGTTCAAAGATGATGATTTACCTAGAATTTTTTTAAACATTTGATAATTTCCTTAGGCTAAAAATTCTGTCACACCATTAAAAAAATGAGTTATTTCCACTTTTGGAATATTATGAATAGTGCTGCTGTGAACATTTATTTGCAGGCTCTTATGTGAACACCTGTTTTCAGTTCTTTTGAATAGGTACAGAGGAGTAGAATTGTGGGGTCATAGACTTATCCTATTTTAGTTTTTTGAGCAACTACTAAAGTGTCTTCTACAGTGCCTGCCCCATTTTACATTCTCATCCCCAGTATATGACAGTTCTGAGCACCGAAGAATTGATGCTTTTGAACTGTGGTGTTGGAGAAGACTCTTGAGAGTCCCTTGGACTGCAAGGAGATCCAACCAGTCCATTCTGAAGGAGATCAGTCCTGGATTTTCTTTAGAAGGAATGATGCTAAAGCTGAAACTCCAGTACTTTGGTCACCTCATGAAAAGAGTTGATTCATTGGAGAAGACTCTGATGCTGGGAGGGATTGAGGGCAGGAGGAGAAGGGGACGACAGAGGATGAGATGGCTGGATGGCATCACTGACTCGATGGACGTGGGTCTGAGTGAACTCGTGGAAATGGTGATGGACAGGGAAGCCCGACGTGCTGTTATATATGGGGTCACAAAGAGTCCGACACGACTGAGCGACTGAACTGAACATCTCCATATCCTCACCAACACTTAATATTTTCTTTTTAAAAATATTTTTGTTTGTTTATTTTTGGCCATGCAAGCTCTTTGTTTTTGTGCTGGCTTTCTCTAGTTGCACGAGCGGGGGCCACTCTGTAGCTGTGGCGCCTGAGCTTCTCATTGTGGTGGCTTCTTTTGTTAGGGACCGTGGGCTCCAGGGTGCATGGGCTTTGGCAGTTGCAGCGCCCAGGGTCTAGCGCGCAGGCGCTATAGCTGTGGTGCACGGGCTTAGTAGCCCTGTGGCATGTGGGATCTCCCCAGATCAGGGACCAGATCTCTGTCTTCTGCATTGGCAGGCAGGTTCTTTGCCCTTGAGCCACCAGGGAAGCCCCCTTGTAAAATCACTATTGTAACAATCCTAGTGGATGGGGAGTGGTATTTCACTGTGGTATTCATTTGCATCTCTGTAATGGCTAACATCAAGCAATTTAGTAAATTTTTAATTTTTAGTAACAATAAAGTTTGCAAAGAATTGGGGGAATAATTGGCAATATTATGGAAACTTCTCTTTTCTCCCAATAGCTTTAATGTTATTAACTATTCAGATATGCCTGACTTAATAAAACTTAACTCTTCGTGGGCTTTTGATGAATAGATATTTTCAATTCATCATGCTAAGAAAAAAAGACCCCCTCCTAATGTACCATATTGCCTCAGAACAGAGTTATTTTTCGTATTATTTATGTTGCAACCTTATCCATTCAGCTACATTTATACAAATAGTTTTAAAAGCCTCCTACTGCAGAATTTAATATTGATGGATGGAGACCCAGTCTCAAACCTACAAGGGTGTGCTGCTGAGGGAACCAAAAAATGAGACAGATGTTTTAAGAACAGGCATATTCTGTTTCACCTCTTAACTTTAACTGGAGATAATAAATGAACACCAACTAAATCGTCCATGTGCAAGAATTTTGCTCTTGAATTTGGTTCATTCATTAGGATTTTTTTCAATTAATAACAAATGGTAACTTTTGAGTTCATAACACCTGATATATTGGATGTGTAAAGGTGATTAAAGTTTGTTTACTTCATTAGTTTCTATGCAGAAGTCTATGTCAAACCCTATTAAAAGTATCATCAGTTTAGGAATTTCTTATCTGAAGGGCCTGTTTGCCCTCTGTCTCTCCATAATTGTCTTCAGTAGAGTGAACTTGATTAATGAGCTGTTTCATTTTTCAGGATAAAGTTAACATTTTCCTTTTCCCAGCAATGCTAGCAAATTACTTGATTAATATCAAAAAGCTTTCCTTCACGCATAACCTTTGAATAAACAAGTTGTGATACTGTTGGCAACATGTTAAGAGGTATTCCTGTAAGTAGGCTATAAAGGAAATTGCCTTTGTAATTAAATATATAAAGAGGGAGCCTATTTTCTGCTTGCTACAAATCTATTTTTTAAAGTTCCCTCTCTCTTGTAAGTGGAGAATGTATAATGAATGAGATTGGGCCAAAGCAGAACCCAGGCTATCTTTTTCTATGTTAAGTTTTCATTTGCATTTCCCTCACCATTGGAAGCCAGGAAGAAAACTGTGAAACATTTATGAAACTTAGAGTTTCTAATTCATAATTTTAGGACTCTTTAGCTTTCCCTTAAAGTGTGGCAACAGGAAATAATTAGTCCCATGTTGACTGAAAGATAGATACCTCCCCAAAAAAACTTTCCTAACATTATTTAAAAATAAAAATCAGGAGAACAGCTGTTTTCATGGAGCAGAGAAAAGGCCTTTATGAAGAAGAAAGAATTTTAAATGAAAATGGAGGAAAATGAAAGGAATTAAAATATGTCCTTATCATATGCTAAATGCTTTCTATATATCCTATTTCATATGGAAAATTAAACCTACCCTTTATTGCTGCGTTGTTAGTTTCCTATCCAGTAGTCATTTCTCCCTCTGAGTCAACTATCAGAACACCAACTTTGTCATAGATTTTTGGCCCAATCTGGTAGGTGGATTGTCCTTGGTTTGAGTCAGAGGTCAGCAAACTATGGTCTCCTGGGCCAAATCAGGTCTGGCATCTGTTTTTATATAGCTGTGACCTCAGATTATTTTGTATGTTTGAAAAAAATCCAAAGAATAATATTTCATCATATGTGAGAGTTATGTCAAGTTCCCAAGTCCGTAAGTACAGTGCTGTTGGAATGCGGCAGCATTCGGTTGTTTCTAGACAGTCCATGGAGGCTAGAATGGCAGAGTGGAGTGATTACACAGACCGTATGGCCTGCAAAGCCTAAAATGTTTACTATCTGGCCTATTACAGGAAAGTTAGATGGCCCTTTGTCTAAGTGAATTGTGATAGACTTGTCTCTGGCTTTTCCAGGCCTGAGTCCAGCTGGCATTGCCCATGTGACGATGAAATGCAAGCAGAGGTCTGCTAAGGGGTTCTGGAAAGGCTGTGCATTCTTCCTAAAAGGCTGGCATCATACCTCCTGCTTCGGGTCTTGAATAGGAAAGTGAAATCTGGAGGCGAGAGCTTCTATCTTACAACTATGGGGTGATGAATATAAAAGCCGGAGCCAGCACCTTAGACCTCAGTTCCTGATAAAATTCTTAAGCAGCTGAACCAAGGCCCTTACCTGCCTATTGCCAGACTTCCTGTTACCTGAGAAAAGTCACCCCCACCTGGAAGGCAAAATACCTTCCTCACTGATATGCCCTCTTTCTTTCCTCTAGGCCTAGAACCTGTTTGGTCTCAGTAGTGTAAGAAGAGTTGCGGGGGCCAGGAGCCCCTTTCTGGCACCTGTTTGGTATATGAGATATGGGTAGCCATTTCATCTTTTGGCAGATAACGTCACACCTGAGTTTGCTCCCTCTAACAAACCAGTGTCCTCAGCAGCATTATCTTGATATTTGGGGAAACGGTTATGAGAACAGTCTGTTTCCCTTTGTTACTACAGGTAGCTCACAGCAGAAGGTCATCCACACCGCTGGTGGGTGTGGTCCTTCTCCTCCCCCCACTCCCAAGTTAGATGTTCCATCATCTGTTCTGACTTAATGTTCAGATTAAAATGTTATTCTAGTCATGATGCCACATTCTGGGTCTTATGTCAGTCTCTGTGCATAGCTCCAAATGCCACACGTCTTACTCAGCTTCATCACCCTAGTCTCTAGCGCAGTGCCCTCTACATTACAGGCGATGAAGGGGTGAAGGGAAGGCAAGTAAGCAGCCCAGTTGTCAGATAAAAGAATTCAACATGGACTACAACAAATGCATTCTTTAATTTATCAGATATTTGTTGAATCTCTTGTTATATGCCTTTTTATGGGCGATGGGAATAAATTAATGAGTAAAACCAGCATCATTAGAAAAGCTAGTGTTTACCGAGTACTTGCCAGAGTAAATGCCAGATACTATTCTAAGCACTTTACAAGTACTAATTTATTTAATCTTAACAATAATGCTGGTGAAAAACCTGAGGCACAGGAAGGTTAAGTAACTTGCCTCCAATCACACAGTGAAAAGTGATTGAGTTAGAACTGGTATTCATATCCAGGGGCTTAGCTCCAGGATACAACTTCCTTGCTTATTATTATACTTTCAAGCTGCTTCTCTTATGTATTTAGGTGTAGAGAATACAGTGTGAAGAAAACTACTGCCCTTCATTATGACATTCCAAAGCAAAATAATGTCAGATACATTTTGCATGATGGAGATCTAGGTCCATCTTGCTAGGTTTCTAGTCCTGGCTGTGGATGTATTTCAGTGTATTAATTAATCTCTCTGTGTCTCAGTTTTCTTATTAGCAAATTGGGATCATAATAATATCTAACTCACAGACTTATTGTAGAGATTGCATGAATTAATGCATATAAAGTATTAAAACCTGGACCTAGCATTTTTAAAGTATAAAACAAGGATTGGATGTCATTATTGTTGCTGTAGTGGATAGTTTTGTAATTTACATTGTAATTATAATAATAACAATAGTTTTTAATATTGTAATACAGTCAGGGGATATGTGGGATTCCCTGGTGGCTCAGCAGTAAGGAATCTGCCTGCAATGCAGGAAACGTGGGTTCTGTCTCTGGGTTGGGAAGATTCCCTGGAGGAGGAAATGGTAACCCACTCCAGTATTCTTGCCTGGGAAATCCCATGGACAGGGGAGCCTGGCGGGCTGCTTTGGACATGACTGAGCAAATGCACACACACAGGGGATATGTAGTTGGACCATAAATGATCTCATAAATAATTATTTAATGACAAGTAGTGATTAAGTGTTGAACAGGTATATTAAAAGAGTTCTCCAGAGAAACAAAACTAGAAAGAGTAGTATATTATTGGCTCATGAGGAGAATTGGCTCACAAGAGCATGCAAGCTGAGAAGTCCCAAAATCTGCTGGAGACCCGGTGGAGCTGATGGTACAGTTCCAGTCCAAGTCCGAGCTCAAGTCCAAGAACCATGAGTGTGAAAGGTGTAAGTTCCAGTTTGAGTCCGATGCATCCAAAGGCAGGCCAAGAGTTATGTCTCAGCTCAAAGACAGGCAGAGAAAGCACATTTTCCCTTACTCAGCCTTTTATTCTGTTCAGACACTTAACAGATGGGATGAGGTTCACCTATGGGAGAGCACTTTGTTTTACTCAGTCTACAATTCAGATGTTAATTTCATGCAGAAACACCCTCACAGACATATCCAGAATAATGTTCAACCAAATGTCTGAATGCCTCATGGCCCAGTCAAACTGACATGTAAGATCACCCATCACAAGTCCACTTCTTGTCAGCTTGGCATCCATTCACATCTCCTTAACCATACTTAACCTCCAAATAAAGACAGAAATAAGATCATAATTCTGCCAAACATGATACCATTATTCCCCCCTTCCCCAGAAGAGAAGTCCTTGAGGGATGGTAACTCTTCTCCTTGATATCCAGTAACTTAAGTACTTTTATGCCAATTCACAATCCTGAAATACTATGCTATAAAGTCAATACATCTTATGTTACATGATAAGGGAATAAGAAAGGAAAAAATATGCCGCTCATGTAAAGACACTTTACTTTATAGCAGCGTTCTTTTCTCGACCTCCTGGATTTAAAAAAACTGTCTTTTGCATTGTGTTCGTGTTTACTTCACTGGGGAGATCACGTGGTGGTGGGGGAGACATGGATAAATTGGTCAGTGCCTTGGGAAAATGTATCTGATGGCTGGGGAAGAACAGTTTTGGCTTGAAAAGGCCAAGAGAGAGAAGGAGTCTACAAAGAATGGTCTTGATAGCTTCTTGGATGCTGCCAGAAGAACAGAAAAAGAATTGAGGATGAAATAAAGAAGACATATTAAAGACCTACCAAGTGAACAAAATTGCACCAGAAGCTTCACTTTGATTTCTCACTTAAACCTTACAATATCGTTAAAAGGTAGTTCAGCTCTTTTTAATCTAGTAGGAGAGACCCAAGATTACAAGATTTACTAGGATTGAGTAACTGCTCATGATCCAACTGTTAGTAGATAAGTGATAAACCATGATTAGAAAATGAGCTTGTCTGATTGTAAAACTTATGCCGTTTCCCTTCTGCCAGGCTGAGAGAAGGTTTCTCTTGGGCAAACCGTTTTCAGCCAGACGGGACTGCTATTTATCACCACTGCAGTAGTTGCCATCTTCATGACTGGGATACAAAGTGTGTAGTTGACCAAGCCCAGGGAAGAGTGTACATCTGTTCTGGTGTCTCCTGAGGGGATCCTGCGGAGGGAAGCAGCAGTCATGAAAACAGCCTGAAGCAGGGCACAAGAATGCCCATGGATGGCATCTTACCACTCCTTTCTCTCAACTCCTCTGCAGAGAGATTACTGACAACAGTAATGTTAAAAATATCTTTACACAAATAGTATTTTTATCATTCCTAGAGAACTTATATATATATATATATATATATATATATATATATATATGTGTGTGTATATATAATGAATGGTTTTAGTGTATTTGCCCTCTGATGCCCTCTTTCAAGACCTACTGTCTTACTTGGGTTTCTCTTACCTTGGGCGTGGGGTATCTCGTCCGGCTGCTCCTGGCTGCTCCCGGCTGCTCCCCGGCCAGCGAAGCACAGCCATCGCACCTTACCTTGGACGAGGGGTCTCTCCTCACCACCGCCCTTCCTGACCTCGGTCGTGGGGTAGCTCTTCTCGGCCGTGCTTAGTGCGCTGGCCCTCACCGCTGTCCTTCCTCGGTCGTGGGGTAGCTCCTCTCAGCCGCGCTCTTAGTGCGCGACGCAGTCGGCGGGGCGCTCTTAATTGTGCGCCGGTCGCAGGAAGGCGAGGGCGCTCTTAATTGTGCGCCGGTCGCGGGAAGGCGAGGGGGCGAGTTAACCCTTGTCAAACTCAATGAAATTAAGCCATGCCCGAGGGGCAACCTGGGATGGGTGGGTCATGGTGGAGAGAGATGACAAGGTGTGGTCCGCTGGAGAAGGGAATGGCAAACCACTTCCGTATTCTTGCCTTGAGAACCCCATGAACAGTATGAAAAGACAAAATGATAGGATACTGAAAGAGAAACTCCCCAGGTCAGTAGAGGCCCAATATGCTACTGGAGATCAGTGGAGAAATAACTCCAGAAAGAATGAAGGGATGGAGCCAAAACAAAAAGAATACCCAGCTGTGGATGTGCCTGGTAATAGAAGCAAAGTCCAATGCTGTAAAGAGCAATACCACATAGGAACCTGGAATGTCAGGTCCATGAATCAAGGCAAATTGCAAGTGGTCAAACAAGAGATGGCAAGAGTGAATGTCGACATTCTAGGAATTAGCGAACTAAAATGGACTGGAATGGGTGAATTTAACTCAGATGACCATTATATCTACTACTGTGGGCAGGAATCCCTCAGAAGAAATGGAGTGGCCATCATGGTCAACAAAAGAGTCCGAAATGCAGTACTTGGATGCAATCTCAAAAATGACAGAATGATCTCTGTTCGTTTCCAAGGCAGACTATTCAATGTCACAGTAATCCAAGTCTATGCCCCAACCAGTAACGCTGAAGAAGCTGAAGTTGAACGGTTCTATGAAGACCTACAAGACCTTTTAGAACTAACACCCAAAAAAGATGTCCTTTTCATTATAGGGGACTGGAATGCAAAAGTAGGAAGTCAAGAAACACCTGGAGTAACAGGCAAATTTGGCCTTGGAACATGGAATGAAGCAGGGCAAAGACTAACAGAGTTTTGCCAAGAAAATGCACTGGTCATAGCAAATACCCTCTTCCAACAACACAAGAGAAGACTGTATACATGGACATCACCAGATGGTCAACACCGAAATCAGATCGATTATATTCTTTGCAGCCAAAGATGGAGAAGCTCTATCCAATCAGCAAAAACAAGACCAGGAGCTGACTGTGGCTCAGACCATGAACTCCTTATTGCCAAATTCAGACTGAAATTGAAGAAAGTAGGGAAAACTACTAGACCATTCAGGTATGACCTAAATCAAATCCCTTATGATTATTCAGTGGAAGTGAGAAATAGATTTAAGGGCCTAGATCTGATAGATGGAGTGCCTGAAGAACTATGGAATGAGGTTCGTGACATTGTACAGGAGACAGGGATCAAGACCATCCCCATGGAAAAGAAATGCAAAAAAGCAAAATGGCTGTCTGGGGAGGCCTTACAAATAGCTGTGAAAAGAAGAGAAGCAAAAAGCAAACGAGAAAAGGAAAGATATAAACATCTAAATGCAGAGTTCCAAAGAATAGCAAGAAGAGATAAGAAAGCCTTCTTCAGTGATCAATGCAAAGAAATAGAGGAAAACAACAAAATGGGAAAGAATAGGGATCTCTTCAAGAAAATCAGAGATACCAAAGGAACATTTCATGCAAAGATGGGCACGATAAAGGACAGAGATGGTGTGGACCTAACAGAAGCAGAAGATATTAAGAAGAGGTGGCAAGAATACACAGAAGAACTGTACAAAAAAGAGTTTCAAGACCCAGATAATCATGATGATGTGATCACTGACCTAGAGCCAGACATCCTGGAATGTGAAGTCAAATGGGCCTTAGAAAGCATCACTATGAACAAAGCTAGTGGAGGTGATGGAATTCCAGTGGAGCTATTCCAAATCCTGAAAGATGATGCTGTGAAAGTGCTGCACTCAATATGCCAGCAAATTTGGACAACTCAGCAGTGGCCACAAGATTGGAAAAGGTCAGTTTTCATCCCAATCCCAAAGAAAGGCAATACCAAAGAATTCTCAAACTACTGAACAATTGCACTCATCTCACACTCTAGTAAAGTAATGCTCAAAATTCTCCAAGCCAGGCTTCAGCAATATGTGAACCATGAACTTCCTGATGTTCAAGCTGGTTTTAGAAAAGGCAGAGGAACCAGAGATCAAATTGCCAACATCTGCTGGATCATGGAAAAAGCAAGAGAGTTCCAGAAAAACATCTATTTCTGCTTTATTGACTATGCCAAAGCCTTTGACTGTGTAGATCACAATAAACTATGGAAAATTCTGAAAGAGATGGGAATACCAGACCACCTGATCTGCCTCTTAAGAAATCTGTATGCAGGTCAGGAAGCAATAGTTAGAACTGGTCATGGAACAACAGACTGGTTCCAAATAGGAAAAGGAGTACGTCAAGGCTGCATATTGTCACCCTGTTTATTTAACTTATATGCAGAGTACATCATGAGAAATGCTGGACTGGAAGAAACACAAGTTGGAATCAAGATTGACGGGAGAAATATCAATAACCTCAGATATGCAGATGACACGACTCTTATGGCAGAAAGTGAAGAGGGGCTAAAAAGCCTCTTGATGAAAGTGAAAGTGGAGAGTGAAAAGGTTGGCTTAAAGCTCAACATTCAGAAAACGAAGATCATGGCATCTGGTCCTATCAGATCAGATCAGATCAGTCGCTCAGTCATGTCCGACTCTTCGCGACCCCATGAACCGCAGCACGCCAGGCCTCCCTGTCCATCACCAGCTCCCAGAGGTTACCCAGACTCACACCCATCAAGTCAGTGATGCCATCCAGCCATCTCATCCTCTGTCGTCCCCTCTCCTCCTGCCCTCAATCCCTCCCAGCATCAGAGTCTTCTCCAATGAGTCAACTCTTCGCATGAGGTGGCCAAAATACTGAAGTTTCAGCTTTAGCATCATTCCTTCCAAAGAAATTCCAGGATTGATCTCCTTCAGAATGGACTGGTTGGATCTTCTTGCAGTCCAAGGGACTCTCAAGAGTCTTCGCCAACACCACAGTTCAAAAGCATCAATTCTTCGGCGCTCAGCCTTCTTCACAGTCCAGCTCTCACATCCATACATGACCACAGGAAAGACCATAGCCTTGACTCGGCAAACCTTTGTTGGCAAAGTAATGTCTCTGCTTTTGAATATGCTATCTAGGTTGGTCATAACTTTCCTTCCAAGGAGTAAGTGTCTTTTAATTTCATGGCTGCAGTCACCATCTGCAGTGATTTTGGAGCCCAGAAAAACAAAGTCTGACACTGTTTCCACTATTTCCCCATCTATTTCCCATGTAGTGATGGGACCAGATGCCATGATCTTCGTTTTCTGAATGTTGAGCTTTAAGCCAACCTTTTCACTCTCCACTTTCACTTTCTTCAAGAGGCTTTTTAGCCCCTCTTCACTTTCTGCCATAAGAGTCGTGTCATCTGCATATCTGAAGTTATTGATATTTCTCCCAGCAATCTTGATTCCAAGTTTTTTCTTCCAGTCCAGCATTTCTCATGATGTACTCTGCATATATACTTGTGTACACACACACACACACACACACACACACAATATAATTTAGGGCTTCTCTGGTGGCTCATTGTAAAGAATCATCCTGCCAATACAGGAGATGTTGGTTCAGTCTCTGGGTGGGGAAAATCCCTGGAGAAGGAAATGACAGCCCAATCCAGTGTTCTTGCTTGGGAAATCCCATGGATAGAGGAGCCTGGTGTGCAGCAGTCCATGAGGTCACAAAAAGTTGGACACAATTTAGCAACTAAATAACAACATATATATTATTTATGTTCACATTATTTTTAAATTAATTAATTTATATTAATTAGAGCCTAGTTACTTTACAATATTGTAGTGGTTTTTGCCATACAATGACATGAACCCGCCATGGATGTACATGTGTCCCCCATCCTGACCCCCCTCCCTCTCCCTCCATCCCATCCCTCAGGGTCATCCCAGTGCACCAGCCCCGAGCACCCTGTCTCATGCATCAAACCCCGGACTGACGATTCATTTCACATATGATAATATACATGTTTCGATGCTATTCTCTCAAATCATCTCACTCCCTTTCTCCCACAGAGTCCGAAAATCTATTCTTTACATCTGTGTCTCTTTTGCTGTCTCACATATAGGGTCATCATTACCATCTTTCTAAAATCTGTATATATGTGTTAATATACTGTATTGATGTTTTTCTTTCTGACTTACTTCACGCTGTATAATAGGCTCCAGTTTCATATACCTCATTAGAACTGATTCAAATGCATTATTTTTAATGGCTGAGTAATATTCCCTTGTGTATATGCACCACAACTTTCTTATGTGAAGAGTTGGACATGACTGAGCGACTGAACTGAACTGAATATTATAAACATAAATATATATATATATATATATATATATATATATAATACTCATACATACTGTTATACATACACATTATTCTATTCTTCATGGCCATAATTTGTGGTTATGAAGAAGATATTAAAACAGAGAGATCTGAAATCCAAAGTAATAGCAAGTGGCAGACAAAAACACAAACTCAGGTCTCCTACTTTCCATTACAATCCCAATACTCAATAGAAGATGCCTTTTTGTTTTAATTTGCCAGTTTCAGAGGGGAATTGCAAAGCTGACCTCCTATTTGAAATTAAGATCCTTTATTTCCCCAGAAGAAAGCGTCTATATACAAAACACAATGGCATAGTAATGAGCTCCCCTGACTGTAACAACCATCTACACACACCCTTAAATATTAGCTTCCTTTGCTTCCTCTGGTGTCCAAAGTAAAAATCAACAGGAGTAGTAGGTGGCTTGGAGAGCACAGAAACTGGAAATTCAAAGATATTGAGTAGCATATAAGAATAAATCCTTATGAGTGGTGAAATCTTGGTTTAAAAATATTTCCTTTTTGGAGGAGATACCAGGCTGGGGAGAAGGACCCTGTTATTTAGAGACAGATAGGGGATTATGCGGAGAAGGCAGTGGTACCCCACTCCAGTACTCTTGCTGGAAAATCACATGGATGGAGGAGCCTGGTAGGTTACAGTCCATGGGGTTGCTAAGAGTCGGACACAACTGAGTGACTTCACTTTCACTTTTCACTTTCCTGCATTGGAGAAGGAAATGGCAACCCACTCCAGTGTTTTTGCCTGGAGAATCCCATGGACGGGGGAGCCTGGTGGGCTGCCATCTATGGGGTCACACAGAGTCGGACATGACTGAAGTGACTTAGCAGCAGCAGCAGGGGATTATGAGCAATCACTCCTTTTCAGTTTCCTGTCTTTGAAAATGTGTGATCCTGCTCAGTAGTTCTTGGCCAATTAAATATCCATTGAACAAAAAACACAGATAACATATTCTTTTAGATGAAGCCTCTCTGTTTTGTGCTAATTATATTTGATCACTGATATCTTGGGACTCCCTTGCTGGCTCAGATGTTAAAGGGTCTGCCTACAATGCGGGAGACCAGGGTTCAATCCCTGGGTTGGGAAGATCTCCTGGAGAAGGAAATGGCAACCCACTCCAGTATTCTTGCCTGAAAAATCTCATGGATGGAGGAACCTGGTAGACTATAGTCCATGGGGTGTCAAAGGGTCTGACACGACTGAGCAACTTCATTTTTACTTTACTGATATCTTGAGAGCCATACAGACTATTCACAGGAAGTGGAATTAGCATGTTTCAGAAGTTTGGTATAAGAAATGATTTCTATCCACCTTGTGTTTGCTGACAAAAGATGAGAGCCAATACTATGCAAACACAATAGGAAAATAGTTTTGGGCACTCTGGATCAATCAATCATTAAGCAAAATGTGGGATATGGGTGCAATCATTTATTCATCTTTATTTCTTTATTGAATAACATGAAACCTAAAAAATTGAAACACCAACCCAGTTCATTTTCAGTTTCAGTTCAGGTGCTCAGTCGTGTCCGACTCTTTGTGACCCCATGGACTGCAGCATGCCAGGCCTCCCTGTCCATCACCAACTCCCGGAGTTTATTCAAACTCATGCCCATTGAGTCGGTGATGCCATCCAACCATCTCATCCTCTGTCATCTCCTTCTCCTCCCACCTTCAGTCTTTCCCAGCATCAGGGTCTTTTCACATGAGTCAGTGCTTCGCATCAAGTGGTCAAGGTATCAGAGTTTCAGCTTCAGCATCAATCCTTCCAATGAATATTCAAGACTGATTTCCTTTAGGATGGACTGGTTGGATCTCCTTGCAGTCCAAGGGACTCTCAAGAGTCTTCTCCAACACCACAGTTCAAAAGCATCAATTCTGTGGCGGTCAGCTTTCTTTATAGTCCAACTCTCACACACATATATGACTACTGGAAAAACTATAGCCTTGACTAGACAGACTTATTTCATTTTAGATAGTTAAAATTATAGAAGTAGAGAAAAGAAAACCTCTAAAACTAAACATCTAAAACGTGATTCTGAACTAGCACTGAAACATTGTTTGATCTCAAATTACTTCTTTTAAATCAACTTGGGAAATGACATAACCATATTTAATTCCTCTAAGAAGAATTGTTTAGTTACAACCATCTGCTAAATTAAGCAGCTGTAATTATAATGAACAATTAAAACAGACCTGATACAAAAGGGATAATAACTTGATGTATAAGACAAAGTCCTAGGAGGCTACTGCAATCTTGAAGATCAAAATTAGAACAGTTTTTTTGAGTGTACTGGAACTCTAGGCATGGTTAAGTTCAAAGTGCAGTACCACATTTTAAATTCTTTATTTCATTTTAGGAAAAATGGTCACCAAATTCCTTCAAATTACCAGTTTTCTAGATTTTTCTTTTTTTAACCATGTCTCATGAAATCACTTGTTGTTTCTTATGGGTTTCTTAGCCCTTCTCTATGCAGACACAAAAATCTTTAGCATAACTTCTAATAAATGTGTGTGTGCACACTAAGTCACTTCAGTCATATCTGACTCTGTCACCCTATGGACTGTAGCCCACCAGGCTCCTCTGTCCATGAGATTCTCCAGGCAAGAATACTGGAGTGGGTTGCCATGCCCTCCTCCAGGGGATCTTCCCAACCCAGGGATTGAACCCATGACTCTTATGTCTCCTGCATTGACAAATGCGTTCTTTACCACTAGTGCCACCTGGGAAGCCCCTAATAATTATAAGAAGACCAAAACATTAAAATAGCTGGTCTCCTAACTACCAGGAAGCTAAAGGATATGTCATTAATGAGTCTAGCAGTTTTCTTCTTTGTTCCTTAAATAGATGTTCAATGTTTCTGCAATTTTCTGGCAGTTTTAACATATGTGTTTGAGTCCAAACACATTTTCCATGAAACTAGTTGCCTCAGACTAGTATTATTGAAGGTGAAATAGTAATAGTAATAATTTTTTTGGCCGTGCCTGCCTTGGAATGTTGCCTGTTGTATTCTCCAACCAGAGAACTTATTTTCATAGCACAGATTCACATTATTAAATATTAGCAGATACTCCTCATCAAAAAAGGAAAAAAAAATATATTTACATGTGGCTCCAAGTTCACAGAAAATAAAATGCCTTAGAAGTTCTTTTCCCTACAAATGCCAACAAAGCTAATACGGTAGGGACATTGAGTCTTCTAGAACAGAACTAACTGATGTTTTAGATTTTCAAAAATGTCATTCTAATTGTGTTGCTGCCCCCTGACAATATGAAGGCCTGAGATCAGGGGAACCTCCCCCTCCTTCCTCACGCACACACCCACCTCCATGAAAGATATCATTTCTGAGTCTTTACAACAGTGTCACTCAGGAAATGCCTTCACTGCACTTTACAGTCTGTGGAACCATCAGGTTGGAAACTGATTAAAATACTAATTGTTGTAGTTGTATTTAGAGGTGTGATTGGCAGGGCAGATTCCAGGGGAAATGCAAATAGTTTCTCCTAGTCTAGCAGCATGCTCACATATTAATTTACTAGAATTAAAAATGTTAAGATTACACAATGAAAATATTAATCAGTTTAGGAGTCCTAGTGAGGTTAATAAACACAGAGGTCCTAAAGGGCCTTTTTTTTCTTTTTTGTCCTTAATTATACCTAGTGGAGTCTTTAACAAGGCTTTCTTTCTCTTTTTTAATGCCATTTTGTAGGGATATTGGGGTGTTTCATTTCAAATAATTTTGCACTCTGTAAAACCGAAAGGCCTGTGAGAAAGTGTTTGCCTTTACCCATTTGTTTATCCATCTATCCATCCATCCATCTATTCACCCCCTCAACATTTATTCACTCACTAAATACTTCTTAAATCACTACTATGTTCCAGACACATAGTGAGTGAGAGAGATATAATTTCTGCCCTCATGTGGCATACTTTCAAAATAGAAAAGACAGAATATTGAAAAAGAATGACTGATCAGCTGATTTTGACACACACTGTGTTAGGTTCGGCAAAGAGGCAGAGATTTCCCTTGGATATCATTCCCAGGGACATAGTATCCTAGGATCGTGTCCTCCTAAACTTTCTAAAGGCTCCCATGTTCCAATGGGACTCTGAGGCAGAAGTCTCTGAGAGACCACCACATGGGTTGGTCCAGGTTATGTTTCTGGACCAAAGGGGATGAAGGCTAGAGCTCAGATGATGGGAGGAGTGGCAAGAAGACAAAAGTGCCTGGTGAAAATGCTGGCAGTGTGCCAAAGCCACACAGATGACTATTATTTTTGCAGAATGATGCAGTGTGTCTCACATGACAAATGTTAAACTGAATACAATTCTGCTTGTTTAAATGGCAGTTTACAAGGATTATTACTTTCACTTTTAGTGTGACTATCTAGAGAAACAGTGAATACACATTAACTAGAGAGGAGGAAATAGATGACATACTGATTCTGTATCACCTTTGCCTCTCCAAAGGCCACAGCTATTTGGGGTTTTTGCTTCTTCCCTGGCCCATTACCAGGAACTTTGTAGGAACCACAGACTTCTGTCCTTTCCCCAGTCTGTGGATTCTCTCCCTGCCTCTTCTACCCCATGGTTGCAAATGCCGCTCTGGACGACAGCAACATAACTGCAAGTCAACAGGCATTTACAATCTACTTCATGTTTATAGACTAAAATTTATCTTTCTTTGCTTCTATTTTTTAAATTTTATTTTAATTTTATTTTATTTTATTCCTTCTACCTCAGCTTCCCCTATAGTTGGTCCATGCTGAACTAGCTCTTCAATTTTAAGGCAGTATTTACACTGTCTTGAAGAAGAACCAAGTTCATGACCAGGGGGATCTTCTGGAAAAGAATGTATTCAATGAATTATTTATCAAGACTCTTTGGAATGTAACTGTTCCTTGACAATAGCTTTAGCTTTTGAGTGAATTATGGGATCTACAGTATTGACCCCAAAGAATATCTTTGGAGGTCAGGAAAGTGATATGTTTTATAACAGCACTAAGGCAGTGGTGAGATGGCTGGATGGCATCACTGACTCGATGAATGTGAGTCTGGGTGACCTCCGAGAGCTGGTGATGGATAGGGAGGCCTGGCGTGCTGCAGTTCATGGGGTCGCAAAGAGTCGGACACGACTGAGCGACTGATCTGATCTGATCTGAAGGCAGTGGTAAGAGGTATGAGATAGCTGGTGGATTTAAAGAGCTGCTTTTTCAGACAGCTTATGTTTTCATTATATATGCCGGGTTTATGTTAAAAAATGATGGTCTAGCAGTGAAATAATTAACTGAATAACTAAGGCAACTAGATAAAATGTGAATATTCAGTCAATTCAGTGACTTAGTATCAGGTAGACAAAATAGCTCATTTTTTAAAAATAACTTTTTGAGGGGAAAGATATTTCTGGATGCATTATTCATCCCTGTGTGTATACATAGCATAACTATTTTCTTAGGATGTAAACAATTTGCAGCAATTGATCAGGTACAATGTTGAAAGTGGATATTTTTATTGAAAGTCATAGATTGCAAACTTGGACTCTCTTTCCCTTCAATCTGCCCTTATTTAAGGATGTAGCACACTTTTTATTTCTATATTTTAAATAAGAAATATTCCTCTTGAGAAATCTGTATGCAGGTCAGAAAGCAACAGTTAGAACTGGACATGGAACAACAGACTGGTTCCAAATCAGGAATGGAGTACGTCAAGGCTGTATATTGTTACCCTGCTTATTTAATTTATATGCAGAATACATCATGAGAAATGCTGGGCTGGAAGAACCACAAGCTGGAATCAAAATTTCCAGGAGAAATATCAATAACCTCAGATATGCAGATGACACCACCCTTATAGCAGAAAGTACAGAGGAACTAAAGAGCCTCTTGATGAAAGTGAAAGAGAGGAGTGAAAAAGTTAGCTTAAAGCTCAACATTCAGAAAACAAAGATCATGACATCTGTTCCCATCACTTCATGGCAAATAGATGGCTAAACAATGGAAACAGTGACAGACTTCATTAATTTGTGCTCCAAAATCACTGCAGATGGTGACTGCAACCATGAAATTAAAAGATGCTTACTCCTTGGAAGAAAAGTTAGGACAAATCTAGACAGTATATTAAAAAGCAGAGACATTACTTTGCCAACAAAGGTCCATCTTGTCAAAGCTATGGTTTTTCCAGTAGTCATGTATGTACATGAGAGTTGGACTACAAAGAAAGCTGAGGACCAAATAATTGATGCTTTTCAACTGTGGTGTTGGAGAAGACTCTTGAGAGTCCCTTGGACTGCAAGAGATCCAAGCAGTCCATCCTAAAGGAAATCAGTCCTGAATATTCTTTGGAAGGACTGATGCTGAAGCTGAAACTCCAATACCTTGGCCACCTGATCCGAAGAACTGACTCATTTGAAAAGACCTTGATACTGGGAAAGATTGAAGGTGGGAGGAGAAGGGAACGACAGAGGATGAGATGGTTGGATGGCATCATCGACCCAATGGACATGAGTTTGGGTAACCTCTGGGAGTCGGTGATGGACAGGGAGGCCCGGCATGATGCAGTTCATGGGGTCGCAAAGAGTCAGATACGACTCTGCAACTGAACTGAACTGACTGAAGAGTAACAATTTTTTATTTCTATAATTCTATCTCTACCCACTCTGTGATAAATTGATACCTTGTCACAAGGGCCTGTAAATGTAGAGCTGCAGACTAAGACATGCCATTCTGCCATTCTGTCACTTCTCTGATTCTCTCAATAATGTCTCCTGTCCGTCAGAAGCCTAGTGTTTGATTCTATCTGGGAGTTTGTAATTCTCAACTCGCCTCACAACAAAAATGTGAAGCGAGGGACCAGCGTTAAAGCCCTTGGATGGACCAGTGTTACAGCTCTGTGTTACGGCTCAGTTTCATTTAGAAAATAAAGGAAAATGCATCCTTGAGGTGTGAGGGCATGGTGGCCCAAAAGGCGCGAAGAGAAGAGAGGCTCCCCGCCCACTTTTGACTCCTCCTTTTATACATTTTTCTCCTCCTCTGGGCCTGCCCTATGTAAATTGGGCTAGCCAAGAGGGCTGTTTGTTCTACCGAGGTCCTCAATGTGGTCCCGGACCTTCATTGTCTATTTTCGCGGGCTTTTCCCTCCTGTCTTTTGGCCACCACCAGAGAGAGAGAAGGGAGAAAAACCAGAAAGAATGAAGGGATGGAGCAAAACAAAAAGAATACCCAGCTGTGGAGTGACTGGAAGAAGAAAGTCCGATGCTGTGACAAATAAGGAACCTGGAATGTAGGTCATGAACAAGGAAATTGGAAGGGTCAAACAAGAGATGGAAGAGTGAAGTTGACATAGAGAAAAAATGGATGAGGGTGAACCAGATGACCAATACTACTACTATGGGCAGGAACCAGAAGAAATGGAGTGGCCACAGTCAACAAAAGAGGCGAAATGCAGTACTTGGATGCAACTCAAAAACGAAGAAGATCTCTGTTCGAAGGCAAACCACAAGTCACAGTAACCAAACATCCCCAACCAGTACGCGAAGAAGGAATTGAACGGAGAAGACCACAAGACTAGAACAACACCAAAAAAGATGTCCTAAAGGGGAGGAAGAAAGAGAAGAAGAAACAGAGAACAGGAAATGGCCGGAAGAAGAAGCAGGAAAGACAAAGAGTGCAAAAAATGCACGAAGCAAAACCCCCAACAACAAGAGAAGACAAATGGAACACAGAGTAACAAAATACAGAAAGATGGAGAAGCTCACCAACAGAAAAAAAGACCAGGAGTGATGTGGCCAGACATGAAAGACAGATAAAGAAAAAGGAAATAGAAAGAGATCAAATCCTATGAATTAGTGGAAGGAGAAATAGATAAGGGTAATTAAGAGTGTGAAGAATAGGAAGAGGGGAAGAGGAGAAGGAAGACATCCCATGGAAAAGAAAGAAAAAGAAAAGGGGGAGGAAGGGGAAAAAAGAAAAGAACGAGAAAAGGAAAAAAAATAAGCAGAGTTCAAAAATAGAAGAAGAGAAAAAAGATATAAAGAAAGAAAAAAAGGAAGATAGGAAAGAAAATCAGAGTTAAAGAAAAGAAAGATGGGAGAAAAGGAAGAGAGGTGGAAAAAGAAAAAAAAAGAGGTGGAGAAAAAGAAAACAAAAAGAGAGACAAAAAGAGAGGATACTGACCTAGAGCAGACGTTTGAAGGAAGTCAAATGGGTAGAAAGATAATGAAAAAGAGTGGAGGTGATGGAATAGTGGAGTATTCAGGTTGAAAGATGATGTGAGAAAGTGTCAAAAGAGAATTTGGACACCAGAGTGGCACAAGATGGAAAAGGTCAGTTTCATCAATCCCAAAGAAAGGAAAAGAATGTCAAACTACCGAAATTGCATCATCTCACACGCTAGTAAAGTAATGCTCAAAATTCCAAGAGAGAAGGAACTGAACTCCTATTTTCAAGCTGGTTTTAGAAAAGCAGAGGAAAGAGAATGTCAACATCCGCTGGATCATGGAAAAAGCAAGAGAGTTCAGAAAAAATCTATTCTGCTTTTTGACATGCCAAAGTTGATGTGTAGATCAGTGCCAGGTGTCCGACTCTGGACCCCATGACCGCGCAAGGCCCCCTGTCCACACCAGCTCCCAGAGGTCACCCAGACGATCCATCGAGTCAGTGATGCCATCCAGCCATCTCATCCTCTGTGTCCCCTTCCCTCCTGCCAATCCTCCCAGCATCAGAGTCTTCTCAAAGTCAACTGATGAGGTGGCAAAATATGAGAAAGAGGATACCTAGAATGGAGATTTAGTCAAGGGACTAGACCCCACCCACAGCAAGCATCACTTGTGCCAGCCTCTTACAGTCCAGCAACAAATGACAAGGAAGACATAGCGAACCTTGTGTAGTAATGCTCTGTTTTGAATATGCTATCTAGTGTACGAGTTTTTGTGAGTCACATCTGAGTGATTTGGAGCCAGAAAAAAAGTGCCGATGAGGACAGATCATGATCGTTTTCGAATGTTGAGTTTGCCACCTTTCACCCACTTCACTTTCATCAAGAGGTTTAGCCCTCTTCACTTTCTGATGATGAGATATCTGAGGTATTGATTTGAACTTGATTCAACTTGTGTTTCTTCCAGTAGCATTTCTCATGATGTACTCTGCGATAAGTTAAATAAAATGGTGACAATATGTAGCCTTGACGTACTCTTTTCTTTTGGAACCAGTCTTGCATGACCAGTTCTACTTGCTGACCTGCATAAGATTTCAAGAGGAGATCAGGTGGTCGATTCCCATCTCTTAGAATTTTATAGTTTATTTGATCCACACAGTCAAAGGTTGGATAGTCAATAAAGAGAAAATTCGGAATCTCTTGTTTTCCATGATACAGAGATGTTTGACGTGAGATCAAGATGAAAGATGGACAGACACCTGATTGGAAAATTTATGAGGTAGGAAGAAAGTTAGAATGGTATGGAAAGACGTTCCAAATAGGAAAAGGAGTGCGTAAGGTGTATTGTCACCATGTTATTTATTATAGAGAGTACATCAAGAAATGGGACTGGAGAAACAAAGTTGGAAAAGAGCGGGAGAAAATCAATACCTCAGAATGCAGATGACACGACTCTATGGCAGAAAGTGAAGAGGGGCTAAAAAGCCTCTTGATGATAGTGAAAGTGGAGAGTGAAAAGGTTGGCTTAAAGCTCAACATTGGGAAAACGAAGATCATGGCATCTGGTCCCATCACTTCATGGGAAGTAGATGGGGAAACAGTGGAAACAGTGTCAGACTTTGTTTTTCTGGGCTCCAAAAATCACTGCGGATGGTGACTGCAGCCATGAAATTAAAAGACGCTTACTCCTTGAAAGGAAAGTTATGACCAACCTAGATAGCATATTGAAAAGCAGAGACATTACTTTACCAACAAAGGTCCGCCTAGTCAAGGCTATGGTCTTTCCTGTGGTCATGTATGGATGTGAGAGCTGGACTGTGAAGAAGGCTGAGCGCCGAAGAATTGATGCTTTTGAACTGTGGTGTTGGAGAAGACTCTTGAGAGTCCCTTGGACTGCAAGGAGATCCAACCAGTCCATTCTGAAGGAGATCAACCCTGGGATTTCTTTGGAAGGAATGATGCTAAAGCTGAAACTCCAGTATTTTGGCCACCTCATGCGAAGAGTTGACTCATTGGAGAAGACTCTGATGCTGGGAGGGATTGAGGGCAGGAGGAGAAGGGGACGACAGAGGATGAGATGGCTGGATGGCATCACCGACTCGATGGATGCGAGTCTGGGTGACCTCTGGGAGCTGGTGATGGATAGGGAGGCCTGGCATGCTGCGGTTCATGGGGTCTCAAAGAGTCAGACACGACTGAGGGACTGAACTGAACTGATTCTGGACTCCATTTTCCTACTCTGACTACCTAACAATTCCATATCTGGCTAGCCTTGCCTGTGACTCAGACAATTATATTTCCCATTCTCGATCCACCCCACACCAACTACCACATCAGATGCTGAAAGTTGACTTAACATCAGCCCAAGTCACCTATACTATGGTGCTCAAGGTCTTGCTGCTTTGTCTTAGTATCTCATAAATCTGTGCAATGTGATTTTCATTTTTTTTTTTTTTTTATTTCACAGGTCTTGCCCTAGATCTCTATAGTTCTATTGGAGATTGGGAACTGATCTGGAGGATCCAGCATACCCTGCCCAGCATTGTTTCTCTAACACTTTCATTCTCCAGTGACTATTGGTTGAACACATTTGTGCTAGGCATTATGCTGGGTGCTGGAAATAGAGTTTTGGACAAGACAGACACAGTTTCTCTCCTAAAGGGGCTTAGAGTCTAATGGGAATGATAGATTCAAGAGAGTAAATCAATCAGTCAATCAATAAATCAGTAAATTGTTTAAAGACATTGAAGAAATGATTACAAATATAAGAGATGTTGCAAAATGGGAAGGAAAGAGTGTCATAAAAGGGTATGATGAGGGAAAATTTTAAAAACCTCAGAATGTCAGAGAAGGATTCTTGAGGAAATACCATTTAGGCTGAGACCTGAGAGCTGAGAAGTAATTAAATAAGTAGGTGACTGCAGGAAAAATTGGAGGAAAAGCAGTGGCACCTCAAGCCATTTTTGAAAATGATATTCTGGCAGTGGAATAATTAACTAAATAAGTAAAATGATTAGCTAAAATGTGGGAATCCAGTCAATTCCATGAGTTAGGATCAGGAAAGTCTGTTAAGACCCTTCATTCCTGAGATCAAGCCCCATCTTCGGTCAGATGGGAGCATTGTGCTTTCTTCTGTGAGGCTGGAAAGACCAATGAAAACCAGATGAAGGGGCCCTTGTGAGTCACAATAAAAGACTTGCATTATTCTTAGATAATGAAAAACACTGAAAGCTTGGTTTAACATATATAAGTTATGAAATAATCTGAAAGTACAAAATAGTGTGAAAAGAATATGTTAGGTACCTCTCTAGTCATCATCAAGCCTAATATTTTCATTTGTTTAACAGGTTTTGAAGAAATAAATGTTTCACTTCAGCTAAAATCCCAAACACTGGTCCTGCTCCATCCCTTTCTTCCAGATAACCGCTATCTTGAAGTTGGAGTTTATCAGTCCTGTGTAATGAGGTAGTATCTAATGAAGCTCAAAAAGTACAGTCATCATGAACTTGGAAGTTGTCTTCTAGGTATGTATTTTGAAGAGACCTTACATATATGAACAAGAGACATTTTCAAGAAACTTATTGCTCATTGCAGTGAAAAAGTGGGACTAACATAACCATTCTCAATAGAGGGATGAATAAAGAAACCCTGGGTTAATTACACAATGGAACCCGATTCATCAGTTGAAAAGAAATGCCTTGGAGCTTATGAATTGTTGATGATAACATTAAAAAATAAGATGTCTAGTTAAAAAGGCTGGTTCCAAAGGGATATATAGTTCATGTATAAAATATTTAAATACATAAATAAAGCAATATTATTTATGGAAGCAAATATATGTAGTGAAAATGTAAAAAGCATTGAAACTTCCAAGCAGGGATATATGTAGTAGAAATTGTATTTTATAAGCTCAGTCTGGCTACAATTTTAAGAATGCAATCGCAAGAGTAGACCAGTTAAGAAGTTTCTACAATAGAGGAGTTGAACCACAGTTGAAACTTTGATTGGGGGAAAAACAGATTCCAGAGCTATTAGAAGGTAGAATTTTTAGGATACGAGTTTGACTATGAGGGTATTACGGGTAAAAAGGAGTCAAATGACTTTGAGTTTTCTGGCTAGAGTTACTTGGTCACTTGTGCTTCTGTTTACTGAAGAAAAGAGCAAGGGTTGTACTGACAGCTCCGGGAATGGGGGGAGGTAATAAATACATTGTTTGCAAAATGAATATGAATTGCTTTCTTCAACTAGAGATGTTGGGGATGTATCGGAAATGGGTCCGATAGTCAATAGGGGATTCTGAGATGGAGATAAACTTGGAGAGTCATCAGCATATACTTGGGAAGCCATTCAGTTTGTAAGAGTAGGTGGAATTGATTAGATGGAGTATACAGAACAAAAACAAAGATGATCTAGGACTGAGCCCTGAGTGGCGTTAAAATGTAGTATTGTCTTTGGAGGCTGAGAGGAAGAGGTTGTAGAAATACAGTGAAAAAGCAGATGAGAACAGAATATGCAATCAGAGAAGCTAAGGAAGCAAATTATTTGCAGAAAAAGGGTGGCAGCCAACAATTTTGAATGCTGATGATATCTCAAGCAAGAGAAGGGATGAGAAGTATCTGTTGGATTTTGCTCTGTAGAAGTCATTGGTTATATAACACTGAGCATGTTCCGAAGAACGGTTGGGCTGAAAGCCGTTTGGGGTGAGTTGAGAACTAAATGGAGGAATGGAAATGGAGATAAATGAGAGGTAGAGTCACCTTGTTGGAGTCTTTTCGGAAGGAAAGAACCTCCATGGGTAAGAACTAGGGGAGTAGGAAGCTAGGGTGAAAGGAATCATTGTTCTGTTTTTGTACATTTGTTTCTTTAAGATGAGGCAAATTAATGTGTCTAAATGCTGCCAGGAAGGAAAGATTCAGTAAAAAGGGAGAGATGGAAGATGTTTAAAAAGGTGAGAGAAGATAACCAACAGGTGAGTTCCCTCCAAAGAAGATGAAATCTAAAGCATTCTATAATGATTTATTCTTTAGTTAATTGATAAATGAGTAGTAAAAAAAAATATGTCATTTATCCTGAAATAGTTGTAAAGCATAAAAAAAATGGCTGTGGTGTGAAAAAGTTTACTGATTTAGGTATTGTTGAGTTGAGGGTTTTCACACCTGATTGCCTCTATTGTCTCTCTGAGGCAGGAAGTGAAACCATTTGCAAAAGGAGTGGGTAGGATTTAGAGGTTTTAGGAGAGCAGAGTTTGCAATGGCTGTTGTGGAGGGTTGGAATGGATTCTGACTCAGGAAACAACAGAGAATTTCTGTCACTTTTTAGTTCCAAGTTGAGGTTGGAAATTATGAATTTGCGGTGGTGCTAATGTCCTTGGACCATGCACATGTATCTGTGCTCTGCTCCCTCTGGATTAATTCTTTTACAAGAGTCTCCTCATTTCTTCCTACAGACAGACTCCCCTTCCAGATGTGCCACACATGCATTTGCAGTCAATATAAGGCATATGTCCCTTTCAAGGAGCCAGTGTTGTTTTCTTAAACTATGTCCAGCAAATTCGAAAGAACCCTCTATGAAGGCAGTACTTGAAGGCTTAGCTGTCTCTAAGTGTGTCATAAGCTTTCATGGACTTCCAAATTTATTGTGTTTTTAAGCCCCAAAAGAAGTATTGGGTGTTTTATTTAAAACTCTCTATGAATGACAGCATGAGAACCAAGAGTTTCCATTTTTCATGAAAAATTTGTATAGTCTGTGGCACAGGTTTCATCAACCCTGGGCTGGAAATGCAGGACCTTGTGGTGTGCCTCTTAAGCGTGGCTATGTTTGTGTTGTGCAAATTTTTGTTGTTGTTGTTTGGGCATCATCTTAATAGGGGAAAATGTCATAGGTATTCAGAAGTCAGGGAACACTGTGGAATATTCTCATATGGTTACTGTGGTCTGATTGAGTCAGCAGCATATTGACACACATTTGCTTTTCCATAGATTCAAAAGAACCAATGTTTTCTTTTTAAAAGTGACTTCATCTTCCATCGTAAATGTCTCTACTCTAAGGCCTGGTGAGAGAATTCCTTGGAAACCAAAGAACATTTAGTCATTTAATGCGTGTGTGTGGGAGTTTTTCTCTTTAATTTATGAAGTTCTTTGAGCAAGTAAATTAAAAAGTGGTGTGTTAGTATTCCACATTTTGTTATTTTTGAGGCGAATTTATTTCATAGGCAAGTCTGTAATTTAAGCAGTGTTTGTGATGTTCTGTGAAGCTTTTAGTTATCTCTATGCATTGGAAGTTGGTTTTGCATGAGTTTGATCAGAAAAGCAGTAGAATGATCACCAGTTGTGGAATAAGAAAACTTGGGTTCCACTTCTAACTCTACTACAAATATAATCTTGAGTCACTCTGTCTGAGCACCAGCTTTTTGACCTATGAAAGGAGGAGTTTTATTAGGTGACTCTTAAAATGTTTTCCAGATCTTAATCTCAACTTTAGGAGTTGACACAGCTGGTAGGCAGCATGTAAAAAAGGCTAAACATTGTTAATGTTTTTAATTCTTATATGTAATGGTAATGGTTTAGTTGCTAAGTTGTGTCTGATTCTTGTGACCCCATAGACTGGGAACCTACCAGGCTCTTCTGTCCATGGGATTCTCCAGGCAAGAATACTGAAGTGGGTTGCCGTTTCCTTCTCCAGGGAATCTTCCCAACCCCGGAATCGAACCTAGGTCTCTTGTATTGCAGGCTGATTCTTTACTAACTGAGCTACAAGGGAAGCTCTTATGCGGCACAATTCTTATATTGTACAATTAAAAATGTACATATTCAAGCCTGGGATTTAAGTTCATAGTGTTCATTCATTTATTCCATGATGAGAACCATAAATTTGGTGAACAACTATGAAAAAGAAATGTATCAGTCCTCCGGAGTTCACATTATTGCATGGTAGGAAATGTCAGCAGTTATTGGAATAAATTGGATAAGTGATCCTGTGATAATGTCTGCACCTCAAACTTCTCTTCTTAGTATATCTAACCTCCTATTCAGTATCATTACTTATCTGTCTTTAGCACTTTAGACTTCACACATCTCAGACTAAACAATTGAGCCCATTCTCTGCTCTCAAAATACACATGTTGTAATTTTTGTAAAATGACATCACCGTTCACCTGCTTGGTCAAGTCAGAAATCTAAACATCTTGCCTGATTTCTACTTTTCCTCAGTATCTCTGCATCTAACCCATCCCATCAGCAGACCCTGACCAACTTATCCTCAGAACTTTGAATTCCCAAGGCTAGCACTCTGGTCCAAGCCATCATCATACTTCATCTGGACTGCTCTAAGAACCTCCTTACTGCTCTCCTTACTTCCATTCCCATCCCATTCCAACTTATTCTCAAAAAGCAGTCAAAAACAATGTATTAAAAATACAAATTCAAACATGGCACTTTCATTCTTGGAGCCTCCTTTGACTTCCTATTGTATCTCAAATGAAATCCAAGAATTGGCATCATCCACCCCGCTCTGTTTCTCTGATCTCATGGCTTTTTACCCCTTGACCAGAAAGCTCAGCCACTGAATCAAGCTCTCATTCTTCAGCTTTCAATGCAGAGATCTTCACCTCGGAGATGATTTCTATTACCATCTAAATAGATTGCACATCCTTCTTTTTCTGTTTTATTACCACCTGCTTTTATTTTTCACCACACTTATAATAGCATTTAATTTGATTATAATTTTATTCCCTTGTTTATTGTTTAACTTGCCCACTAGAATGATATCTTCATTTGGGCAAGAAATTTGTCAGCTTTATTCACTTAGCCTCCAGCATAGTCTTTATTGTATAGATCATTAAATATTACTTGAAAAAAATAAGTCCAATAATTATGACTTTTTCTGCTTTGCAACTGAAAATGTCAAGGAAATGACAACAAATGATATTTGATATTTATGTTTTTAGATTAGACATATCCATGATGTGCCTCACAGTTACCAATTATGCAAAGATTGACATGATTAAAATAATAATTTGCAATTTATAGTAGCATCACACTCTTCAGTTTTTGAAACAATGCATCTATGAAGAACCATAAAAAGAGAAATTCTTAATTGAACTAAGCGACTTAGCAGCAGCAGTAGCAGCAGCAGCCAATTCTTTTAAGTACTTATTCATAGAGCAAACTGCAGAAGAGTTTTAATTAGTAATGTGCTTAATGACTATCAAATAATTTTTCACACCATTCAACTTTTACTTTTGTACTCCTAACAAAATAATGTTATCCCTTCTGACTAATTTTTCACTCATAAAAGCCTAGGTACTAATGTTCTAATAAATTGCCAGCAATTTTTGTGTAAAATAATTTCTTTACTTTTTTGGTTTTTCCTATTACACTGTGATCTTTTTTTTTTAAACATAAGATTGAATATCAAATTGCGATGATAATTTTATGTATATGAATGATTGACAAAGAGAAAGAAGGAGATATAAAAATAATTAAGTAACTTTTAACTTATATGCATTTGAAATTAATAAAAGACTTATGAGTGATACAAATGATGTTATTTAAGAAATATGGCTGTGGGCAGTTCAAATTTTATAACGAAGTACGAACAAAGCTAGTGGAGGTGATGGAATTCCAGTGGAGCTATTCCAAGTCCTGAATGATGATGCTGTGAAAGTGCTACACTCAATATGCCAGCAAATTTGGAAAACTCAGCAGTGGCCACAAGATTGGAAAAGGTCAGTTTTCATCCCAATCCCAAAGAAAGGCAATGCCAAGGAGTGCTCAAACTACCGCACAATTGCACTCATCTCACACGCTAGTAAAGTAATGCTCAAAATTCTCCAAGCCAGGCTTCAGCAATATGTGAACCGTGAACTTCCTGATGTTCAAGCTGGTTTTAGAAACGGCAGAGGAACCAGAGATCAAATTGCCAACATCCGCTGGATCATGGAAAAAGCAAGAGAGTTCCAGAAAAACATCTATTTCTGCTTTATTGACTATGCCAAAGCCTTTGACTGTGTGGATCACAATAAACTATGGAAAATTCTGAAAGAGATGGGAATACCAGACCACCTGATCTGCCTCTTAAGAAATCTGTATGCAGGTCAGGAAGCAACAGTTAGAACTGGTCATGGAACAACAGACTGGTTCCAAATAGAAAAAGGAGTACGTCAAGGCTGCATATTGTCACCCTGTTTATTTAACTTATATGCAGAGTACATCATGAGAAATGCTGGACTGGAAGAAACACAAGTTGGAATCAAGATTGCCGGGAGAAATATCAATAACCTCAGATATGCAGATGACACGACTCTTATGGCAGAAAGTGAAGAGGGGCTAAAAAGCCTCTTGATGAAAGTGAAAGTGGAGAGTGAAAAGGTTGGCTTAAAGCTCAACATTCAGAAAACGAAGATCATGGCATCTGGTCCCATCACTGCATGGGAAATAGATGGGGAAACAGTGGAAACAGTGTCAGACTTTGTTTTTCTGGGCTCCAAAATCACTGCAGATGGTGACTGCAGCCATGAAATTAAAAGACGCTTGCTCCTTGGAAGGAAAGTTATGACCAACCTAGATAGCATATTCAAAAGCAGAGACATTACTTTACCAACAAAGGTTCGCCTAGTCAAGGCTATGGTCTTTCCTGTGGTCATGTATGGATGTGAGAGCTGGACTGTGAAGAAGGCTGAGCGCCGAAGAATTGATGCTTTTGAACTGTGGTGTTGGAGAAGACTCTTGAGAGTCCCTTGGACTGCAAGAAGATCCAACCAGTCCATTCTGAAGGAGATCAATCCTGGAATTTCTTTGGAAGGAATGATGCTAAAGCTGAAACTCCAGTATTTTGGCCACCTCATGCGAAGAGTTGACTCATTGGAGAAGACTCTGATGCTGGGAGGGATTGAGGGCAGGAGGAGAAGGGGACGACAGAGGATGAGATGGCTGGATGGCATCACTGACTCGATGGATGCGAGTCTGAGTGACCTCCGGGAGCTTGTGATGGACAGGGAGGCCTGGCGTGCTGCGGTTCATGGGGTCGCAAAGAGTCGGACACGACTGAGCGACTGATCTGATCTGATTAATTCTCCATAGTAGATAATACAATAGCTTACTTAGAATATATTAATACAAAATTGTCTCTTTTTTGTGTGTTATTCTCATTTCCTGGAATATTTGTAGCTCTCCTTTGAAGACTCACTACATCTTTGGAAATCTTAGTATATAAGAACCTATCACATAACAAGTGCCTAATAAAATTTTGTTGACCTGAAGTGAAATATTTCTAGATTATTAAGTCCTACAGAGCTTATGCTCTATGCCAGATGAATTATTTAGACAGATCTGAATTCTATTGTATATTTTAAAGATAGAATGATCACTAATATTTTTGTCATTTATAATTATATTTTACTTAGTTTTTGGATAGGAATACACATAGATTGTGTTTTTAGGGAAGTGTAATAACCACTATTAATAATCTTAACATGCTCTCTTTCTTTTTAGTCTTTTTCCTAGGTATATTTTAAGGTAATACCATAACATAAGGTTTTGTTGTTTGTACTTAATGTGTCATAAATATTATCACAGTGTTTTTGAACAACTACAAAATATTCAATTTGTAGTTATATTTTAACTTACTAGATGGTAAAGAATCTCCTGTGATATGAGAGACCTGGGTTCAATTCCTGGGTCAGGAAGATCCCCCAGAAAGGGAAATGGCAACCCAATCCAGTATTCTTGCCTGGAGAATTCCATGGACAGAGGAGCCTGGTGGGCTACAGTCCATGGGGTCGAAAAGAATCGGACACAACTAACACACACATGCTATTTTTAAATATCTGGATTATTTCCACTCTATGATAATATAAACCACACTGTGACTAATATCTTGTGGTGTAAATCTTTGTCTGCATTTTTTCCCTATTGGATAAAACGACTGGATTTCATGATAGGGATATTTTTATGCATTTTGAGTTGTGTGGAAATAGCATTAAAATTTTTTGACAACTTTTAATAATAGCTACATTTACTTTGAATACTTCAAGCACATTTTCTCATACCTCCCTTTTGGTAGGTATAAATATTATTCATCCCTTAAAACAGTTGGAGATTTCAAATAATACAGTCAAGGTCACATAGATAGTTTATGCTAAAACCAGATTTTAAGCATAGTTTTGTGTTTTTTTTTTTTCTGATTGCTGCTGCTGCTAAGTCACTTCAGTTGTGTCCAACTCTGAGCAACCCCATAGACAGCAGCCCACCAGGCACCCCCATCCCTGGGATTCTCCAGGCAAGAACACTGGAGTGGGTTGCCATTTCCTTCTCCAATGCATGAAAGTGAAAACTGAAAGTGAAGACACTCGGTCTTATCTGACTCTTAGCTACCCCATGGACTGCAGCTCACCAGGCTCCTCCGTCCATGGGATTTTCTAGGCAAGAGTGCTGGAGTGGGGTGCCATTGCCTTCTCAATTTTTCTGATTATAAGGATATATAATCTGAATTGGTTTGTTTGGCTGCCATAACAAAATACCATAGACAAGGTGGCTTGAACAACAGAAATGTATTGTTTCACAGTTCTGGAGGCTGGAAGCTCAAGATCAAAGTTTGGTGTCTTTCAGGGTCTCTCTCCGTGGTTTGCAGAGGGCTGCCTTTTCACTGTATCCTTGTGTGATCTTTCCTCTGTGCATACTTGTCTGTGTTCTAATATCTCTTTCTTTTAATGACACCAGTCACGTTGGATTACGGCCTGCCCAATCAAACCTCATTTTGCCTTAATTTCCTCTTTAAAGGCCCTATTTCCAAACACAGTCATATTCTGAAGTGCTTGGTGTTAAGAATTCAACATACGAATTTTTGAAGGACACTTTTTAGCTCATAACATCATTCTTTATAATAAATAATATTTTCCTAAAGGAATAGTCTACGTTACACTCTATTGTGAAATATTGGTTTTTTTACAAGTGGAATAAAAAAAATACTTTTTTAATTAAAAATGTCTTTTAATTTTTCTTGAACTTCTGCTGCTGCTGCTAAGTCGCTTCAGTTGTGTCCGACTCTGTGCGACTCCATAGATGACAGCCCACCAGGCTCCCCTGGCCCTGGGATTCTCCAGGCAATAACACTGGAGTGGGTTGCCATTTCCTTCTCCAATGCAGGAAAGTGAAAAGTGAAAGTGAAGTCGCTCAGTCGTGTCTGACCCTTAGCGACCCCATGGACTGCAGCCCACCAGGCTCCTCCATCCATGGGATTTTCCAGGCAAGAGTACTGGAGTGGAGTGTCATTGCCTTCTCCCTTGAACTTCTAGACAAAACAATTTGACATAAAACAACCATAGCAAAAAGAAGTATAGCAAAATGGAGGAAAAAGAATTATAATATGTAGATGGTATATCTGTACAATTAGAACTACATCCCACCCAAAATTAACACAAAAGCTTTTACAATTTTCAGGTATTCTTTAAAATCTTAGATATGAAATATTCAAAGCAATCTTTTTTCCATTATTAACTAAAAGAACATTGTTCCAACACCAGTAATTTCATTGTAGGAATTTGTATTTTAAAATATATGTAAAAAAGAGTACCTGCCTATAACCTGTATATAAAAGTCTAACAAAACAAACAAAACAAACCAAAAAAAGCAAACGCATCTGCAGTCCACATCAGCTTAAGAAATGGAAAAAGCACACTTCCTTGAATGTCTTCCTGTCCTTTCGAACTCCAAGATGTAATCACAATTCTGACTTACTGTTCCTTTTTTTAAAAAAATGATTTTTCCATATCTGTGGAACTTGGTGGTAACTAAGCCATGTATCTTCTATTTTTATTATTTTCAGTTCAGTTCAGTTGATCAGTCGTGTCTGACTCTTTGCGACCCCATGAACTGCAGCACTCCAGGCCTTCCAGTCCATCACCAACTCCCGGAGTTCACTCAAACTCACGTCCATCGAGTTGGTGACATCATCCAGCCATCTCATCCTCTGTTGTCCCCTTCTCATCCTCTGTCGTCCCCTTCTCCTCCTGCCCCCAATCCCTCCCAGCATCAGGGTCTTTTCCAATGAGTCAAGTCTTCACATGAGGTGGCCAAAGAATTGGAGTTTCAGCTTCAGCATCAGTCCTTCCAATGAACACCCAGGACTGGTCTCTTCAGGATGGACTGGTTGGATCTCCTTGCAGTCCAAGGGACTCTCAAGAGTCTTCTCCAACACCACAGTTCAAAAGCATCAATTCTTCGGCGCTCAGCCTTCTTCACAGTCCAGCTCTCACATCCATACATGACTACAGGAAAGACCATAGCCTTGACTAGACAGACCTTTGTTGGCAATGTAATGTCTCTGCTTTTGAATATGCTATCTAGGTTGGTCATAACTTTCCTTCCAAGGAGTAAGCATCTTTTAATTTCATGGCTGCAATCACCATCTGCAGTGATTTTGGAGGCCAAAAAAAAAAAAAAAGTCTGACACTGTTTCCACTGTTTCCCATCTATTTCCCATGAAGTGATGGGACCAGATGCCATAATCTTAGTTTTCAGAATATTGAGCTTTCTGAATATTGAGCAACTTTTTCACTCTCCTCTTTCACTTTCATCAAGAGGCTTTTTAATTCCTCTTCACTTTCTTCCATAGGGGTGGTGTCATCTGCATATGTGAGGTTACTAATATTTCTCCAGGCAATCTTGATTCCAGCTTGTGCTTCATCCAGCCCAGCATTTCTCATGATGTACTCTGCATATAATTTAAAGAAGCAGGGTGACAATATACAGCTTTGACGTATTCCTTTTCCTATTTGGAACCAGTCTGTTGTTCCATGATTATTTTAGCACCTTAATATAAGTCAAGTAAGTCCATGTATACTCTTCTGTGAACAGTTTTTTCATTTGACATGTTTTTTGAGATATATCGGTGCTGTTTTGTAAAGTGGTAGTGTATTCATTTTTGTTGCAGTCTAGTATTCCATGATATAAAAATACCACAGTCTATTTGTCCATTTTCCTGCCTAAAGATGTTCAGACTTGCCACTTTTTAAAGTTATAAATAATGCTGCTTTCAAGGTTTGTGTTTCTTAGGATACATGTTCAAGCATATTTGAAGGCAGTGGCTTTTAAACTGTTTTGACTCCAATCCTCAGTAAAAAAATTGTTTTACATTGTAATGAAGTACACATACAAACACATAATGTTTGTGTGTACATATAACTAAAAACAATATGTTTACAAAATAATATTACATGCAGTGCTTACTGGCATTTTCTATTCTGTTTTTTAAATGCTGATGATGGACCAAAAATTTGATTTTATGGTACTAATATATCTCTTTTAAAGCCAGCAGAGAATAATATAGAATTTTAATCCATATTAATAGCATGCAATGTTTCATATTGTCCTCCAGAAGAAGGATGGCTTTAAAGTTCTACTAATATAGTAAAACTTTCTTTCAAATCCATTTTAATCATATCTTTTTTTTTTTCTCAAAATGCCTCTGATTCTGGTAGATATTACATCATTCCCTTTTCTTTCTAATCAGTTTTTCCTGCCTCTTTCTCGTGTTGATCACCAGTCTCTTTGCCCTTTCAAAATCTTTCTGTTTGTGTATCTCTAATCTTTTATTATGTAGAAAAATTTAGCCATAGTATTAATTCACCTGGAAATGGGAGGTTTTATATAACATAATTACCAAAATGTAGGCATTTATCCATTAACAAATCCTCAAATCAAGGTAATGGGTAAGATCAGTCTTTTTTCATTCTAATATAGTGGATCAGAAAACAAGTAGGTTCTATTTTGCAAGGCTTTTCCTACAGTTCTCTCTCTGTGTGTGTACTAGGTTGCAATAATATGTATTTTTTATTTTAAACATGCAGTAAAATATTTATTTCCATCATATTCTCCTTAGTAAAAACAACAATAAAACAGACCAACCAAAACAACTTAATCTTCCTTTCACTGAGTGCACTATATATTCTAACACCCTCTGCCCCCTTTTATCATTGAAACCTCTGGAGAAGTTAATATATGGCATAGGCTGACTAGGGACTCATGCAAATCCATTGGTATTAGATGTCAATGGATCTGAGTGTAATAACTGCCCACTGTAGCTCTTAGCTCCACCTATGTCTTTAATAGGGATCAGATAGTGTTTTTTTCACCCCACTCCAGTACTCTTGCCTGGAAAATCCCACGGACGGAGGAGCCTGGTAGGCTGCAGTCCATGGGGTCGCTAAGAGTCGGACACGACTGAACAACTTCCCTTTCACTTTTCACTTTCATGCATTGGAGAAGGAAATGGCAACCCACTCCAGTGTTTTTGCCTGGAGAATCCCAGGGACAGGGAAGCCTGGTGGGCTGCCGTCTATGGGGTCACACAGAGTCAGACACGACTGAAGTGACTTAGCATAGCATAGTGTTATTTCAGAGTTACTTTTTGACACTGAAATCTGGGAGGATTTCCCTCTCGCAAGAGTTAAGCAATATTGGGTTACTTCTCAAAATTTCCCCTCCAGCCTTGCGGTCTAGTTCTCCGCGGTGCCTGGGTGATCATGGTGGTCTTGCTTGCATCACACTTCACCACACGCAATGCAGATTCCAGGGCCCTGCCTGGCTCTGAGGAGCCACTGGGGTTGGAAATTAGCCTTTCTGCCCAGGGGTCTTGGTGGTCAAAAGGCCCACCTCAGGCCTCCAGGAGGGCTCACACCAACTCACTGCACAAGCGTGTCACATGGCTTTCCTATTCCTCAGGGTGACCACCTTCTGCTTTCTCCCTGTTCATTCTCACTCAGTTTCACTGATCTGTGAGTTTTTTCAGTCTCTTGGGCCAATGTGTTGATGCACTGTTGATTCTTCCTTGTTCCAGTCATTTCCAGTTCTTTAAACTGCCCTCCACATACTCTTCAAATTTTGCAACCAGAATCTTTTCATTCTTTATAAATGTTCAGGGATGGAGTATTACTCAGCCATTAAAAAGAATACATTTGAATCAGTTCTAATGAGGTGGATGAAACTTGAGCCTATTATACAAAGTGAAGTAAGGCAGAAAGAAAAACACCAATACAGTATACTAGTGCATATATATGGAATTTAGAAAGATGGTAACAATAACTCTGTATACAAGACAGCAAAGGAGACACTGATGTACAGAACAGTCTTTTGGACTCTGGGAGAGGGAGAAGGTGGGACAATTTGGGAGAATGGCATTGAAACATGTATAATATCATATATGAAACGAGTCGCCAGTCCCGGTTCGATGCAGGATACTGGATGCTTGGGGCTGGTGCACTGGGATGACTCAGACGGATGGTATGGGGAGGGAGGAGGGAGGAGGGTTCAGGATGGGGAACACATGTATACCTGTGGCAGATTCATTTTGATATATGGCAAAACCAATACAATATTGTAAAGTTAAATAAAATAAAATTTAAAAAATATTACACAGTAAATTATACCTTCAAAAAAAAATGTTCAGGGAAAAGTCTCTTTCAAATGTTTACATATGGTTATAAATATAAGACTTCACACATCTCTCCATCTTTTCTTAAGCTCTTTAGAATGAAGTGCAATGTTGTTCTATACATACAGAGCTATGGGACACTGAGATCTCATATAATTGTACTACTGGAGTCCTCTAAACTCCTGCTGCTGCTAAATCTCTTCAGTTGTGTCCGACTGTGAGACCCCAGAGATGGCAGCCCACCAGGCTCCCCCGTCCCTGGGATTCTCCAGGCAAGAACATTGGAGTGGGTTGCCATTTCCTTCTCCAATGCATGAAAGTTAAAAGTGAAAGTGAAGTCACTCAGTCTTAGCGACCTCATGGACTGCAGCCCGCCAGGTTCCTCCATCCATGGGATTTTCCAGGCAAGAGTACTGGAGTGGGGTGCCATTGCCTTCTCCGTCTAAACTCCTAGGTCATCTTTATTACCTGTTACCTGTGAGGCTTTATATACAATATAGTACTCAGGCATGTTCTAATCATGACTCCATAGACATCTCACATATGTATGTATTTTCAGGTTTCAGTGTTTTGGGCGTATAACATACTAACTGTAAATATGTTACATGCTTCGAATAATTTTTTTTTCCTTATGCTCCAGTGTTTCTAGTTAATCTGCGCCAAGCAATATCCCCAGAGATTTTAATCATAAAGGTGGCTTCCCAGATGGTGCTAGGGGTAAAGAATCCACTTGCAATGCAGGAGATGCAAGAGACACTTTGATCCCTAGGTCGGGAAGATCCCCTGGAGGAGGAAATGGCAACCCACTCCAGTATTCTTGCCTGGAGAATTCAGTGGACAGAGGAGTCTGGCCGGCCACAGTCCATGGGAGTTGCAGAGTCAGACAGACTCAAGAGAGCCAGTTTCTAGCCCTGCCTTCAGTGACATCATGTTAGTGACAGTATCAGTGTGGCAGCTGGCCACAGTGGGAGTAGCTATACCACAGAAATTGGCAAATGTGTTGCAAGTGAGTGCTCTTTTTTGTTCACACATTTGCCTGCACACATCTGCTGATACCTGATCTTTCTTTGATTTTCTTTTTTCCAGGAAATAATGTAATTTATTAAGACATATCATGTATGGAAATGTTGGGTTAATCTGCAATTTTCAGCCCAGAATTGCACATGGATTATTTTATTAGAGTTAAGGGTTTACAGCATTGTGCCCATCTATGTTGTCAATGGAAAGGCCAGTCTTGAATACTTCCTTAACTCTGTAATCTGTGAAAAGCTGAGAGCTTGATTAAGGGGGGATTCCCACCTCTTATTCTACATTTGATGTGGTCTGTCATCATATCTCTTGTCAGTTCGATGGCCACTGACTTGCCCGTCACAGTCATTATAGGGATGCAATGTTTCTTCCATTCTAAAGTGATAATTCAAACGGGGTTGCAGCTGTACTTCAATTTTAGGGCAAATATTCTAGACAGAAACACTTAAGGGTTAATCTGAATGTAACTGGACCCACTTGGAAACCTCTGCTGTTGTGCTGGGCTGCACTGAGACCAACTTGCCCATCCTGGGAAACAAGCAAAGGAGAACAGTAACGGAATAAAACATGACACACACATACCTGCCAAATCCCGAAAGCAGGAATCACCTGTGTGGACCTTTATCAAAAAGTTTGAGACTGGATTAGTGGTCCTCAGTTGAGGGTGATTTTGCCTTAGGAGACATTTAGCAATGTCTGGAGACTTGTTGGTTGTCACAGTTAGAGGAAGAAGGCTGCTGCTGAACTGAGTAGGGTGCATAGGAGTGTCCCCACCATGAGGAGCCGCCTGGTCCCCAAATGGCAATATGCTCAGGCTGAGAAACCCTAGATTGGAGAGATACAGGGGCTTATAAATCTATCACCATATAAGCCTTCCTTAAAATTCCGTCTTGGGACTTCCCTGGCACTCCAGTGGTTAAACTTAGTGCTTTCACTGCTGTGGGCTGGCATTTACTCCCTTGTCAGGAAACTAAGATCCCATCAGGTGCATGGCACAGCCAAAAAAACCCCTCGACATTTGGATTACCTCTGCTCTGTGTCCTTGGCAGTGGTCACATCTATTTCCACAACTCCAATCTTCAAGCTGCCCCACCCTTCCTCTCATAAAATTCACACTTCCTTTTCTTCAGTGGAACAATTTAGCTATAGTTTATTTTTCTTCTTGTCTCCTGTTTCCCTTGCATCCTTCAAAATTATCTTTGCTTGCCACTCTACTCAGCAGGGCAAATGAGTTTCTCTAAGATCTGTTCTCCTTAGACAGTGTAGGGAGATAATAAATATGATTTTCTTCTCTCGTACATGGGACAGCTAAGTTAACCTTAGAATACGTAAGTAATCTCTTTCTTAACTTTAAATTTGCTTTTTCTATTTAAGTTTTCATGCTTTCTACTTTGTTCTTTATTTGAGTAATTAAAAGGTAGTAACTCAGCAGGCAGATTTTTCCCCGCTGTCATAATTCCTGCTAAAATATGGTTTAGAACACCTTGAATCAAAAGCTACCTGACAAAGTGGTTTTTTAAAGAATTGCACAATTAATGTGCTTCTTTGGAAAGTTTATTTTCCATCCATTACTATGCTTTGAAGTAGAATTACTAATTGTTATTCAACTATATTTCATTGCAGTTAAGTGGCTTCTAACATTTGAAAATAATTTACTCCCACTACTTCAGAAGCTACTAATAGAAGCCTCTAAATCACAACCTTGACAAGAGAGCTTCATGTTCTTTCCAGATTACATTGTTTTTGCAATTCCAGTTTTAACAAGGTGATTATATCCTTGAATTCTTGTACTTTGTGAATTTTTTTAGGGGGAGTGATACAGTCATGCTAAAATAATTCTTATTTTTTTAATTAGAACCTTAAATCTTCCTCCCTCCTAAATGATATTCCCAAATTTTACCATTCAAAGAGAGACAGGCCCAATTGGTCTCTGGGAAAATTCACACAGAGTTTTACAAGGGCTCTTGTACATTGCCATGTGAGTGGAGATAAAAGCACTCCAAAGATAAATTTGCTTCCTTCTAGACAAAATCATCTGTTACTCATGGAAGTCAAATTTAGAGTTACTAAAATCACTGAAAACCTCTGACATCTTCTAAGGAAAAATAAGTGAGCAGACACTGGAAATCTGAGCAGTTACTGTCCTTTGTTAATAGGAACTAGACAATCTGATTAAGCTCTGTTTCTGCTACTCTATGATCTACAGGCGAATCACTGTACTTCTTTTTCTAATGAATGAATTTTTATTTTGGCAGCACTAGGTCTTCATTGCAGCACATGAGCTTAGTTGCCCTGTGGCATGTGGGATCTTAGTTCTCCGACCAGGGGTGAAACCCCCACCGGGAAGCAGATTCTTAACCACTGGATCATGAGGGAAGTCCTAGGCAAATCACTGTACTTTTTGGAACTTCTGTAAAGTGGGAGCATGGCATCTGCCATTACTCTGTCACAGTGCTGTGTGGATGATTCAGGGAGCTAATTATTATCTTAATAAATTTTTATTTGTAACCAAGTATATAACAGATACTACAGTAGATAAAACAGATGCAGTGATGAGCAAGGATGTGAAGGTCTTTGCTTTTTCGTAGCTTTTACTATCTAGCACTCTGCCATTGAAAGAGCAGGGCATACTATAGCACTGGCATCCCCCAGCTGCTGCTGCTGCTGCTAAGTCACTTCAGTCATGTCCAACTCTGTGCGACCCCATAGACGGCAGCCCACCAGGCTCCTCTGTCCCTGGGATTCTCCAGGCAAGAATGCTGGAGTGAGCTGCCACTTCCTTCTCCAAGGCATTCCCCAAAGCTTGTTATAAATGCAGTATCTTAGGCCCTCCTCAAGCCTACTGAATCAGAATCTGTATTTTAACAAGATCCCCAGGTAATTCATATGTGTGTTATAGTTTGATAAACACTGTTCTAGCAGATGTTACAAAAACTAGCTCTTAAGTTGGGAAAGTGTTATGCAAATATTTTACAAAGGCCAGTTACTCCTAAAACTAAACAAGGAAAGATACAAACTGTATTTAAAATTTCAAAGAAACTATGCACATGTACTTAATTATCAGATACTTTCTGTTAAAATTATAGGTGAAATATAAATTGTAATTATTATTTTTATTATTATTAGAAAATGTCTTTTCTTTTGGGAAAGAATATACAGTTAAGGCAGAGAATAAGAAACAGAGAGATGAGTCAGGAAATAATAGAGATGACTTGAGACAGGAAATGAGTCTGAAAGGGAAAGAATAAGTTAGAGAATATATAGTTTGTCTCCAGACATCAAAAAGAAGAGTGTAATATATTTCAGGGCTTGATATTCCTGAACAGTCAGAACAGCCACAAACTGCTGTCAGTAATTTAGCAGAGACATTATGTCAAGCACAAAATCCACACCCACAACCTCATACTCAACGAAATTGCATGCAATTGCTTATGACAAGTCCTTGCTGGAATCCTCTTATCATTGCAAACATCCTCCATGTTCTAAACAGTGTCATGAAGGGAGAAAAAAGCAAAAAAAAAAAAAAATGTTCTGAGCCTGGAGCACAGATTTTCTGTAGAAGCAAGCATAAAAAAACTGAATGGCTCTACAAGAAACCATTATCCATCTGAAAAGTTCGTTGTAAATTTTATAGATACTATACATGTGAAATAGACACTATCAAACATTGTGGCCTAAAAGGTTAATAATTAAGTAGACAAAGGTGACTTTTCTTATCACAGATCAGTTGGTTTCAGTTTAAGGACTGAGAAGATTCTAGAAGTAACCTTCCTATTACTGATTTTAAACTTGCTAGAAGACTACAATGCTGTAACACAGCCAAAGTTATTATGCTAACAGTGTAGGATTAAACATTTGCCAAATTCTGCTACTTGGGTAGTATACTATTCATTGATGGAGTGCTTAATAACAGAAGAGAAGGGAATCCAGTTCACCTTTCCGTGAGAGGTATTTACAGGGTGGTACCAGTAGAGCTTCAGGCCAACTCTTCACTAACTATTAATTAGGCCACTAATATATATCAGTTATAGTGAGATGAACAAGTTTACAATCAAATTGAAGATATGAAAATGATAATAGCAACTGAATGAATGTGAATCTTCATGTAGGAAATAACCCCAGACTTAACTTTGTTCCAATAACCGACCTCTGTAATACCTCAGCAGTAATGTTATTGCCTAGATGTAACCAGTGGAGAGAGAAGTTACTTGTAAGTTTTATGTGGCTTGAGTGTTGTTTATACAACATCATCATAGAGTGTGGAGGTGAGAGCAATCTCAAAGAAGAAAGGTAACAAGTGATTTAATGACACTGACCTTCAAACATTTGGGAGTCAACTGCAATAGTCATTACCGTTAATTCATGGAATGATGAAACTAGTTGCCTCTCTGGCTCCAGAAAAAAATTGGCAAAGTAAACAAAGAAAACATTGCATATTATATTCCCCTTATCATATAGCTTGCCATATTTATTTCTGGGTAACTTGCTTATTATTTACCTTCTCAATTGTAAGCTCCCTGAAAGTAGTGTTTGTATTGGTCACCATTCTGTAGCAAGTAGAATAATGTTTGACTTTTATTCATTCTAAACATTTCTTGCGCATATGTGATACGACATCATTATCCTAGCTGTTAGCTGAAAACTGGGCTCACTTCTTGGTGAGTGTGAACCAGTAGACACTAGTAAATCAAAATTCATGAGAGAAAGGATTTATCCTTACTTGCAGCAAGTAAGGGGATCACCAGGATTCTTTCCCAAAGCAGTGTCTCCCCGAACAGTAATGTGAAGAAGTTTTAAGACAAGTTCAGTTCAGTTCAGTTGCTCAGTCCTGTCCCACTCTTTGCAACCCCATGAACCACAGCACACCAGGCCTCACTGTCCATCACCAACTCCCGGAGTTCACCCAAACCCATGTCACTGAGTCAGTGATGCCATCCAACCACCTCATCTTCTGTTGTCCCCTTCTCCTCCTGCCCCCAATCTTTCCCAGCATCAGGGTCTTTTCCAATGAGTCAGCTCCTTGCATCAGGTGGCCAAAGTATTGGAGTTTCAGCTTCAGCATCAATCCTTCCAATGAACACCCAGGACTGATTTCCTTTAGGATGGCCTGGTTGGATCTCCTTGCAGTCCAAGGGACTCACAGGAGTCTTCTCCAACACCACAGTTCAAAAGCATCAGTTCTTCAGCGCTCAGCTTTCTTTATAGTCTAACTCTCATATCCATACATGACTACCAGAAAAATCATAGCTTTTACTAGATGGGCCTTTGTTGACAAAGTAATGTCTCTGCTTTTGAATATGCTGTCTAGGTTGGTCATAACTTTGCTTCCAAGGAGTAAGGGTCTTTTAATTTCATGGCTGCAATCACCATCTGCAGTGATTTTGGAGCCCAGAAAAATAAAGTCAGCCATTGTTTCTACTGTTACCTTCTTTTTCCCATGAAGCGATGGGAACGAATGCCATGATATTCGTTTTCTGAATGTTGAGCTTTAAGCCAACTTTCACTTTCCTCTTTCACTTTCCTCAAGAGGTTCAAGGGTGGTGTAATCTACATATCTGAAGATATTGATATTTCTCCCAGCAATCTTTATTCCAGCTTGTGCTTCCTCCAGCCCAGAGTTTCTCATGATGTACTCTGTGTATAAGTTAAATAAGCACGGTGACAATATACAGCCTTGACGTAATCCTTTTCCTATTTGGAACCAGTCTGTTGTTCCATGTCCAGTTCTAACTGTTGCTTCCTGACCTGCAAACAGGTTTCTCAAGAGGCAAGTCAGGTGATCTGGTATTCCTATTTCTTTCAGATTTTCCACAGTTTATTGTGATCCACACAGTCAAAGGCTTTGGCATAGTCAATCAAGCAGAAATAGATGTTTTTCTGGAACTCTCTTGCTTTTCAATGATCCATCAGATGTTGACAATTTGATCTCTGGTTCCTCTGCCTTTTTTAAAACCAGATTGAACATCTGGAAGTTCACAGTTCACATATTTAAGCCAAGGATACGTGCATAGTCATGAAGGGGCTTTCAGTTCAGTTCAGTTGCTCAATCGTGTCCGACTCTTGGCGACCCCATGAATCGCAGCACGCCAGGCCTCCCTGTCCATCACCAACTCCCGGAGTTCACTCAGACTCACGTCCATCGAGTCAGTGATGCCATCCAGCCATCTCATCCTCTCTTGTCCCCTTCTCCTCCTGCCCCCAATCCCTCCCTGCATCAGAGTCTTTTCCAATGAGTCAACTCTTCACATGAGGTGGCCAAAGTACTGGAGTTTCAGCTTTAGCATCATTCCTTCCAAAGAAAGCCCAGGGCTGATCTCCTTCAGAATGGACTGGTTGGATCTCCTTGCAGTCCAAGGGACTCCCAAGAGTCTTCTCCAACACCACAGTTCAAAAGCATCAATTCTTCGGTGCTCAGCCTTCTTCACAGGCCAACTCTCACATCCATACATGACCACAGGAAAAACCATAGTCTTGACTAGACGGACCTTGTTGGCAAAGTAATGTCTCTGCTTTTGAATATGCTATTTAGGTTGGTTATAACTTTCCTTCCAAGGAGTAAGCGTCTTTTAATTTCATGGCTGCAATCACCATCTGCATTGATTTTGGAGCCCAGAAAAATAAAGTCTGACACTGTTTCCACTGTTTCCCCATCTATTTCCTATGAAGTGATGGGACCAGATGCCATGGTCTTCGTTTTCTGAATGTTGAGCTTTAAGCCAACTTTTTATCTCTCCACTGAAGGGGCTTTAGCAAAGTGAATTCAGTATAGAATTGAGGCAAAATTCAACAGAATCCATGATTTAGTTGATTGAAATCAAGAGGATCAGAAAATAAACTTTATTTTTTGCAGAAGTTTTAAAGCAAGTTCCCATAGACCCCCTGCCCCAGCATATGTACAGCCTCCCTACTATTGACATCTTAAACCAGAGTGGTACATTTATTATAGTCTATGAACAATCTATATTGTTTGTACCCACCCAAAGTTCATTTCAGTATCATCTGGGAAAAAGCAGCCTCTCTGCCTTAGAAAGCATCTGTGCTCTGACTATTTATTCCTCCCTTTCCTACAACCCCTAGAAGCACTTTTTGTTCATTTTTCACTGTGTACATAGTTTTGCCTTTTCCAGATGTCACATATATGAAATCATACCTCATCTAGTCTTTTAGATTGACTTCTTTCACTTAGTAAAATGCATATAAAATTTCCTCTGTCTTTTCATGACTTGACAGCTCATTGTTTTTTAGTGCTGAATAATATTCTCTTGTCCAGATATACTGTGGTCTCTTTATCCATTCACCTCCTAAAGGACATCTTGGTTCCTTCCAAGTTTGGGCAGTTATGAGCAGAGCTGCTATAAATATCAGTGTTCAAGTGTTTGTGTGGACATAGTTTTCAACTCATTTGGTTAAATACCAGAGAACCTGATTGCTGGATTGTATGGTAAGATGTTTAGCTTTTGTGAGAAAGTGCCAAACCCGTTTCTAAAGTGGCTGCATCATTCATTTTACATTTCGCTTCCCATTGCTCCACATCCTCATCAGTCTTTTATGTTGTCAATGTTTTGGGTTTTGGCTATTCTAATACATGTGTAATGGTATCTAATTGCTTTAATTTTAATTTCCCTTATGACGTATGACGTGGAATATCTTTTCAAATGCTTATTTGCCTCTACATATCTTCTTGGTAAGGTGTCTGCAAGTCTTTGGCATTGTTTAGATAGGATATTTGTTTTCTTATTCCTGACTTTAGGAATTCTTTACATATCTTATATAACAGCCACTTATCAGATATATTTTTTGCAAACATATTTTTTCCAGTCTGTGGCTTACCTGCTCTTTCTCTTGAAATTGTCTTTTGCAGAGCAAAACTTTTTTAAACTGTAATGAAATCCGGGTTATCATTTATTTCTTCCTTTGATCATACGTGTGGTGTTGTATCTCAAAGTCATTGGCATACTCAAGGTCATCTAGATTTTCTCCTATATTATCTTCTGGGGATCTTATAGTTTTGTGTTTTGTGGTAGGTCAGTAACCTATTTTCAGTTAACTTTTGTGAAGGATATAAAGTCTGTGTCTTAATTTACTTTTTTGTGTATGGATGTCCAGTTGTTCTAGCACCATTTGTTGAAGGTGAATCTGTATTCCATTGTATTATCTTTGCTTCTTTGTCAGAGATCAGTTAACGATATGTGAATCTATTTCTGAGATTTTTATTCTATCCCATTGACCTATTTGTCTATTATTTCACCAATACCACACTGTCTTAGTTAATGCAGATTCACAATAAGTCTTTCTAAAATTAATTAATTTATTTATGGCTGTGCTGGGTCTGTGTTGCTGCGCAGGCCTTTCTCTAGTTGTGGTGAGCGGGAGCTGCTCTCTCGTTACGTTGCTGGCTGCTTACTGTCGTGGCTCATGTTGTTGCAGAGCATGGGCGCTAGGGCATGCAGGCCTCAGTCGCTGTGGCACATGAGCTCAGTGGTTATCCTCCCGGGCTCTAGGGCACAGGCTGAGTAGTTGTGGTGCACAGGCTTAGTGCTCTGTGGCATCTCTGCTGCTGCTGCTAAGTCGCTTCAGTCGTGTCCAACTCTGTGCGACCCCATAGACAGCAGCCCACCAGGCTCCGCCATCCCCGGGATTCTCCAGGCAAGAACACTGGAGTGGGTTGCCATTTCCTTCTCCAATGCATGAAAGTGAAAAGGGAAAGTGAAGTCGCTCAGTTGTGTCCGACTCTTCATGACCCCGTGGACTGCAACCTTCCAGGCTCCTCCGTCCATGGGATTTTCCAGGAAAGAGTACTGGAGTGGGGTGCCATTACCTTCTCCATGTGGCATGTGGGATCTTCTCAGATCACACATGTCTCCTGCATTGCAGGTGAATTCTTTACCATTGAGCCACCAGGGAAGCCCTATGGTAAGTCTTGAAGTCAGGTAATTTATTCTCCTCCTTTCACATTGTGCTCGCTACTTAGGTCTTTTACCTAGCCATATATATTTTAGAATCAGTTTCCTAATACCTGCAAAATAACTTACTGAGATTTGGGTTGGTATTGTACTGAATTTATAGATCAAGTTGGGAAGAACTGACATCTTAAGTTTCCTATGTGAGAATATGGAATATCTCTCTATCTTTATTTACTTCTTTGAGTTTTACTGACCAGAGTTTGATAGTTTACACACATAGATTTATCCATATTTTATTAGATTCAATAGTATTTTTAAAAATTTAGTCATTGAGCTATTTCCAAAATTTTAAAAACTATCTACCTTTCCACCTAGACTGTTAGCTGCATAAGACCAAAACCAATGACTGCATTGTATACTACTATATGGCTAGTGGAACATGATAGATACATAAGATTAAAAGTATTTGTTAAATAAATGAAATAATGAATGCCATATGAGCTGAAATGTGTTGTTAATACTAGAGTTTTCTCCACAACTTTCTCACCTCAAATGAATAGTCTATCCACATGGTATTAAATTACCCCTTGTCAGTGACCTGTTCCAAAAAGAATATGGCCATTCTCTTCTATGAAATGTTAGAAGTGCTAGAAGATTCTAGTGAAGATATTTCTACTGTTAGAAGAGCCTTCTTTGTAGGCTTGTTACTGGATCTGAATCCAGTACCTGAAAATTACATAGCCACATTATTTCATGTGCCAGCATGAAGACAACATGAAAGATGGAAGTACAGAAAGACTAAGGAAAAAATGAATCCCAAACGAGTCCTTGAAAAATGTAATTATGCTGCTGAGTCAACCAATGTGGAGTCTTCTCCTCTGGATGCTTTGTTATGTGAGATAGTCAATATCCTAGTTATTCAAGCTAATTTTAGCCTCTGGATTATCAGAAAATGATGGAAATTTAAAAATTGGGTTAGTTTGAAATTTTCCTATTTGACATCTGTTGTACGGAATGAAGGAGGGCAAAGACTAATAGAGTTTTGCCAAGAAAATGCACTAGTCATAACAAACACCCTCTTCCAACAACATAAGAGAAGACTCTACACATGGACATCACCAGATGGTCAACACTGAAATCAGATTGATTATATTCTTTGCAGCCAAAGATGGAGAAGCTCTATAGAGTCACAACAATAAGACCAGGAGCTGACTGTGGCTCAGATGATGAATTCCCTATTGCCAAATTCAGACTGAAATTGAAGAAAGTAGGGAAAACCACTAGACCATTCAGGTATGGCCTAAATCAAATCCCTTATGATTATACAGTGGAAGTGAGAAATAGATTTAAAGGCCTAGATCTGAGAGACAGAGAGCCTGATGAACTATGGAATGAGGTTCGTGACATTGTACAGGAGACAGGGATCAAGACCATCCCCATGGAAAAGAAATGCAAAAAAGCAAAATGGCTGTCTAGGAAGGCCTTACAAATAGCTATGAAAAGAAGAGAAGCAACAAGCAAAGGAGAAAAGAAAAATATAAGCATCTGAATGCAGAGTTCCAAAGAATAGCAAGAAGAGATAAGAAAGCCTTCCTCAGTGATCAATACAAAGAAATAGAGGAAAACAACAGAATGGGAAAGACTAGGGATCTCTTCAAGTAAATTAGAGATACCAAGGGAACATTTCATGCAAAGATGGGCTCAATAAAGGACAGAAATGGTATGGACCTAACAGAAGCAGAAGATATCAAAAAGAGGCGGCAAGTATACACAGAAGAACTGTACAAAAAAATCTTCATGTCCCAGATAATCATGATGGTGTGATCACTGACCTAGAGCCAGACATCCTGGAATGTGAAGTCAAGTGGGCTTTAGAAAGCATCACTATGAACAAAGCTAGTGGAGGTGATGGAATTCCAATTGAGCTATTTCAAATCCTGAAAGATGATGCTGTGAAAGTGCTGCACTCAATATGCCAGCAAATTTGGAAAACTTAGCAGTGGCCACAGGACTGGAAAAGGTCAGTTTTCATTCCAATCCCAAAGAAAGGCAAGGCCAAAGAATGCTCAAGCTACTGCACAATTGCACTCATCTCACACGCTAGTAAAGTAATGCTCAAAATTCTCCAAGCCAGGCTTTAGCAATATGTGAACCGTGAACTTCCTGATGTTCCAGCTGGTTTTAGAAAAGGCAGAGGAACCAGAGATCAAATAGCCAACATCCACTGGATCATGGAAAAGCACGAGAGTTCCAGAAAAACATCTCTTTCTGCTTTATTGACTATGCCAAAGCCTTTGACTGTGTGGATCACAATAAACTGTGGGAAATTCTGAAAGAGATGGGAATACCAGACCACCTGACTTGCCTCTTGAGAAATCTGTATGCCGGTCAGGAAGCAACAGTTAGAACTGGACATGGAACAACAGACTGGTTCCAAAAAAGGAAAAGGAGTATGTCAAGGCTGTATATTGTCACCCTGCTTATTTAACTTATATGCAGAGTACATCATGAGAAACTCTGGGCTGGAGGAAGCACAACCTGGAATCAAGATTGCCGGGAGAAATATCAATAACCTCAGATATGCAGATGATGCCACCCTTATGGCAGAAAGTGAAGAGGAACTCAAAAGCCTCTTGATGAAAGTGAACGTGGAGAGTGAAAAAGTTGGCTTAAAGCTCAACATTCAGAAAACGAAGATCATGGCATCCGGTCCCATCACTTCATGGGAAATAGATGGAGAAACAGTGGAAATAGTGTCAGACTTTATTTTTCTGAGCTCCAAAATCACTGCAGATGGTGACTGCAGCCATGAAATGAAAAGACGCTTACTCCTTGGAAGGAAAGTTATGACCAACCTAGAGAGCATATCCAAAAGCAGAGACATTACTTTGCCAACAAAGGTCCGTCTAGTCAAGGCTATGGTTTTTCCTGTGGTCATGTATGGATGTGAGAGTTGGACTGTGAAGAAAGCTGAGCGCCGAAGAATTGATGCTTTTGAACTGTGGTGTTGGAAAAGACTCTTGAGAGTGCCTTGGCTGCAAGGAGATCCAACCAGTCCATTCTGAAGGAGGTCAGCCCTGGGATTTCTTTGGAAGGAATGATGCTCAAGCTGAAACTCCAGTACTTGGCCACCTCATGGGAAGAGTTGACTCATTGGAAAAGACTCTGATGCTGGGAGGGATTGGGGGCAGGAGGAGAAGGGGACGACAGAGGATGAGATGGCTGGATGGCATCACTGACTCAATGGATGTGAGTCTGAGTGAACTCTGGGAGTTGATGATGGACAGGGAGGCCTGGCGTGCTGCGATTCATGGGGTTGCAAAGAGTCGGACATGACTGAGGGACTGAACTGAACTGAAGTTAACTGTTGTTAGTCACTAAGTTGTGTTTGACTATTTCCAGCCCCATGGATGGAGAAGGCAATGGCACCCCACTCCAGTACTCTTGCCTGGAAAATCTCATGGATGGAGAAGCCTGGTAGGCTACAGTCCATGGGGTCGCCAAAAGTCACATATGACTGAGCGTCTTCACTTTCAGTTTTCACTTTCATGCATTGGAGAAGGAAATGGCAACCCACTCCAGTGTTCTTGCCTGGAGAATCCTGGTATGGGGAACCTGGTGGGCTGCCGTCCATGGGGTCACACAGAGTCGGACAGGACTCAAGTGACTTAGCAGCAGCAGCAGCAGCCCCATGGACAGTAGTCTGCCAGGCTCCTCTTGTCCATAGGATTTCCCAGGCAAGAATACTAGAGTGGGTTGCCATTTCCTTCTCCAGGGAATCTTCCTGACCTAGGGATTGAACCCACATCTCCAGCATTGCAGACAGACTCTTTACTGCTGAGTCACCAGGGAAGTCCATTAGAGGTCTACTTAAGCTAAAAGCAAATATCCCCAATTGGGTAGAAGCATACAAATCCTGATACTTGCAGGTTAACACTAGTTGATACACTCATCTTCTTCTCACATCCACTTCCAAGAGAACACTGCGTTCTTTTGTTCTACCCTAGGTCATCTTTGTACGTATCTTAGTGGATACTACTAGGTAATTAGGTAGGTATTTTTGTTTATCCAAGTGTAATGTTTACATATATATTATCTTTTTTAAAATCCAGGATGTAATACTTATCACCACCTTAAATTATTGAGTTATAAAAATAATGACCTCAAATTAAAACTTCGTAAAAAAAACACACCCTTATAGAATAAACATCTGCTCACATAGCCTTGTCTTTTTCACTTTTAGTTATCAGATTACTCTACACTCAGACACACATACACCACCATAATCTGTATTTTTTAGAAACACTCTTCTACTCTTTGTGTTGCCTGTATAACTTTGAAATGAAGGGAATTTGAACTGTTAAGTGGATTAAAAGGTTAATTGCCTAATCTTGATTTCTTTTCTAAAAGGACTATTTTGACCTATACAAGTTTCCTGTCTGGAAGCTAGGAATCTTTTGAAATATGCTTAAATGAATCAGTCTTATCCCAAAGGTTAACTGCTTATACATAATTATTCTAGTTTCTTGGCAACTGGTATTTGTCTTTTTGTGCCACTATGTTTGAAAAACTATTATCTCTAAGCTTTGTTTCTATCAAATATGATGGAAAATATGATGGAAAAATGTCACAAACATTTGAATAAGCCTTGTATATGTCCGTCTTTTCAAGATGATTGCAGTCTGATAATAAAATATCTGAAAAATCAGAGCTATTTAAGGAATTATTCTATTTCTATTTTTATTAAATATTTAGGATGACAAAGTGGCCCTTCAAAGGTGTTAGAAAAATATTTCATTTGCAATAACTTGCATAACAAAAATGTTTGAGATATCCCAGCATAGTTCTTGAAAGTCCTGGTGAAAAAATGCAGTTATTCTCAGCATACCGTTAACATTTAAGCATTTTATTCAGTAATGGGAATTTGAAACATTTCATGCTTTAAATTTCCCCATTGTGTTACTAGCTTGAATATTCACACTTTGTTTACATGATAAAAATAGAGCTAGTATTGATTTTATTGGGCTCAGCTTCTTGAGTTTCACCCTAAATAATCATCCTTTCATTTTTACACATTTGATATATTTGATTTGGATTCAGGGATATTTAAAATATACTGTTTCTTAGTGATATTAAAGCACTACACTGAAGAAGTGACTTTTAAGAACTTGATTCCAATCCTGTATTTTTTTAGGAACTTATAAAAATAGAGAAAAAGCTGAAGCAGAGCTGTCAGAGTTATTATCCTTGTTAAATTATTTTTTCTTTTACCAATTTAAAAGACAAGTTCCTTAGTTAATGCATTTTAATTCTTCTTTTCTTTATAAAATAATCTATTTAGGAAGAGACCTAAGTCAGTGTTTAGACATTTCCATGACGAAAAAGTAGTGGAAAGAAAAGCACCAAATGGGATTGTCAGGAAGGGAAGAAGAAAGCCAAAATAATAGGGCCTGAAGGCATAAGGGCAGGAAAAACTGAAATAATAAGAGAGAAAGAGAAACATCAGAATTAGAGGATAAATAGCACCAAGAAAAATGCCTGTGTTTCAGATGCCTAAAGTGTGGTGCTGCTGCTTCTAAGTTGCTTCAGTCGTGTCCGATTCTATGCGACCCGGTAGACGGCAGCCCACCAGGCTCCCCCGTCCCTGGGATTCTCCAGGCAAGAACACTGGAGTGGGTTGCCATTTCCTTCTCCGATGTGCTAGGTTCGGGTAAAATTCATTGGCAGACAAGGTGGTGACTAAAGAGAAGGAGCAAATGGGGTTGACCGAGTTAGGGTGGGAGCAGTTATTACCTCATGAGAACATTTATGTGGCTTGTCCTTAAAGGTCAATAAACTGCCATGTGACGTGGCTGCCATGGAGCAAGAAGCAAAATGGGTCAATATATCACAACAACTCTAAGTCGAGAATTGCTTCATTTCCGGTGTCTTTGGTCTTCAAAAAAAAAAAAAAAGTATAAAACACCAATACAGTATACTAACGCATATATATGGAATTTAGAAAGATGGTAACAATAACCCTGTGTAAGAGACAGCAAAAGAGACACTGATGTATAGAACAGTCTCGTGGACTCTGTGGGAGAGGGAGAGGGTGGGATGATTTGGGAGAATGGCATTGAAACATGTATAATATCATATATGAAACGAGTCTCTAGTCCAGGTTCGATGCACGATACTGGATGCTTGGGGCTGGTGCACTGGGACGACCCAAAGGGATGGTATGGGGAGGGAGGAGGGAGGAGGGTTCAGGATGGGAACACATGTATACCTGTGGCAGATTCATGTTGATATATGGCAAAACCAATACAATACTGTAAAGTTAAAAAATAAAATTAAATCAAAAAAGGAAGCAAAAAAAAATACAAAAGACTATATTAAGAGTGTAAAACAATGTTTCTCAAATCTAATTACAAGTTAGAATCACTTGGAAAACATTTGAACCCAGACATCTCAGGATAAATCAATCAGTGCCAGGGCATCAGGTTTTGTGTCTTGTTCTTGGTTTTTAAAGCTCTTCAGATGATTCCAAAGTACAGCTGGATTGAGAGCCACTAGCACAAAGAATGACTATAAGATTAATACTCATATATCCATCACAAGCTTAGGATATATAACATTACCAATTCCTTTGAAGGCCTCTGTGTTTCTCTAACAGAATTACTGCTGCTTCTCAGCCCAAATACACAAAGGCATCTATATCCTTCACTTTGTATTAATCATTCCTTGATTTTCTATCATGCATCTCCAAATATTTTAATTTTTAGCTTTCTGGTCTTAGATCTTTTTATAAATGGAGTTATACTAAGTATGAGGCTTCCCAGGTGGAGCTAGTGGTAAAGAACCCACCTGCCAATGTAGGGCCCATGGGTTTAAACCCTGGGCTAGAAACATCCCTTGGAGGAGAGCACAGCAACTCACTCCAGTATTCTTGCCTGGGGAATCCCATGGACAGAGGAGCCTGGAGGGCTAAAGTCTATGGGGTTGCAAAGAGTCGGACATGACTGAAGCGACTTAGCATGCACGCATACGGAATATGCCACTGCTGCTGCTAAGTCGCCTCAGTCGTGTCCGACTCTGTGCAACCCCATAGATGGCAGCCCACCAGGCTCCTCTTTCCCTGGGATTCCCCAGGCCAGAATACTGGAATGGGTTACCATTTCCTTCTCTAATGCATGCATGCATGCTAAGTTGCTTCAGTCATGTCTGACTCTGTGCGACCCCATGGACAGCAGCCCTCCAGGCTCCTCTGTCCACAAGGTTCTCCAGGCAAGAAAACTGGAGTGGGTTGCCATTTCCTTCTCCCGTACTGAATATACTCTTTTACATAAAGTATTTCATGGAATTACATTTTCTTGATGATTCTATTTGATACATGTAGTTACTATTCATTTGTTTCACTGTTGAATAATATTTGTTGTATGAACATAAGCCAGTTTATTGTAATATCTTGTGGTATCTTCTTAATATTATCTATAAACCTGGCAGGTGCTTTTTCTTATCTGTTGATCATAAAGAAATCTTACAAGGCTATAAGTGTGGGTTAAGGCAGCAGGGGCAATACAGCAGGATGTGCTGCTATGTAGACATTTAAACCATCTGCTCATTCAGCTTACTTGTGCATTTGTAGACTTGCTTTAGTTTGACATTTTTGTACCATTTCCACTTGGTTTTGAATTACTGCTTTGCATGACTGAACTAAAACTGGGTAGATCAGTTGAAAAAAACAATCCATGACATGTTTCAAGATCTCTGGATGCTGTCCGGTCAGATACTCAGTCTTTTGCTAGGCCCAGTAACAAGGATAAAAGCAGGATACAGTTTTACTTCTATCCCTTGGGGGTCAGCAGTGTGATTCTCCTATTTAGCTTGGCTAAAGGCTCTGTGCAAAGAGTTGACTCATTGGAAAAGACTCTGATGCTGGGAGAGATTGGGGGCAGGGGGAGAAGGGGATGACAGAGGATGAGATGGCTGGATGGCATCACCGACTCGATGGACATGAGTTTGAGTAGACTCCGGGAGTTGGTGATGAACAGGGAGGCCTGGTGGGCTGTGATTCATTGGGTAGCAAAGAGTCGGACACGACGGAGCGACTGAACAGAACTGAAAGGCTCTGTACAGAGCCCTTCTTGCCCTGGACAGTTTAAGTGTCATTTGAACTTGCTGGGTCATAAAATCCAATTGATAAACATGTTTCACTATGGTCAGACTTCATGTCATTTTCTTTTACTTTAAGCCCCACAACTCTCAGATTTACAGTTACTTGTTTAATGGATCAGTACAGAACACACAAATATGACTTTTGCCTTCGGAATCCAAAAATGCCTAGTAAGTATGACTTCTTCATGCTGAGGCTGTGTATGACAGTTTTTCTTTTTCTTTTTTTGCATTTTTCTTTTCTCTTTTTTTTTTTTTTTTTCATTTCACATATGATATTTTATATGTTTCAATGCCATTCTCCCATATCAGACAATTTTTCTTTGAAGGGATTTTTCTGGCACTCTATAGACCAATTAACCCCTAGAAATTTGACCATGATGCTGGGCCCCAGAAATGATACAGAGTTTATTTCCTTCTGGTACTGATAACCTCCTAAAGTGCTTGTTACATCCTGCTCAAGAGATCACGTTGGTGTGGTGACAACACAGGGAACTGGTGGGTGGCAGGGAGATGGGGATGGACAAGAAAGTGAACTAGTTCTCTGCAGGCTGATTATGGTAGAGAATATTAAAACTGAAAGAGCTCTGAGGCAATGCAGTGAAGATGCACAAGGCCCATGACAGGGGTAGGCTCTTTGGATGTCCTCTCCTCTATGCTGCTGATGCCTGGCCCCACACTGGATATCCCAGGACTGTTTCCTTCCTTAAGATTCCTTTAGCACCCTGTACTGAGAAAGCCTAACATCAAGCTCATCTTGAAGGAGAAAATCCTCAGTGAGTCTGCTATTTGTCCCTGCCTATACTGAAGGGGACATTCACAGCTGAGAGGCAATATAAGGAAAACTGACACAATAGGCGTTTTGCTGTTTAGCAAGAGAGACAGAAAGCCTTTGTCAGTTGATGCCAGCTAACCTCTGTCATCCACCACTCTGCTCCTAGCACAGTGGGCTCAGTCATGAAATAGCAATGGTGGCCAGGATGCGGTCTGCATGGGCTCCCATTCACCAGGGCTGCCACCATGGAATGTTTTGCTTGCCAGCAAGAGACCCATGTTATACCTCAGGATGGTCCCATCCCTCAAGGAGACCAAAGAATTAATTGGTAAGAAATTGAGTACACCAGATTCCTTACATCTTGGAAGTCAGCGATTTGTCTAGATCTGACGCATATTTCCTACATGTGTTTAACTTGCCTTCAGAGAACCTTAGCTAGCACCCCTCTATAAGAGTTTATTGTTGTTTGATTCACTGATATGTGATTTAACATGCCTCATACCAGGAACCCCTCTAATGCAAAGGAGCTATAGCTGTGAGCACATGACTTGAGATCCAATGTTCCTATCACCTACTCAACCACCCAGAAACTTCTGGCTTGATAGAGTAATGGAATGGATTGTAAAGGTGCAACCTGAATGTTATCTTAGGGATGATAGTCTGCAAGGACAGGCCTCCTTCTCCAGGGCACAGCACACACTAGCAACAATGAAAAATCCTCAGTGTAAGGAGCCAGAACCAAATACTGGAAATAGGAGTGGATTCACAGACCATCATTCTCCGTGATCCACTTGAAGATTTTATGTTAACTGAATCCCCAACTCTTAAGTTTATAGAGAGCCTGGTTCCCAGGGAAGGAATGTTTCTATCAGGGGACACAGATTCCTAAGAAATTTTATTCCACAGTTGCCATCTAATCATTTTGGATTCCTCCTTCAAAGAGACCAGTAGACAAGAAAAGAAATTGCTATACTGGCAAGGGTAATTGACTCTAGTTCTGTGCTATAAACTGAAGGGGATAAGAATGTATTTACCACTCAGATGATCCGTGTGTATGTCCTTCGTCATTTCTTTGCCCAGTTTTGATGGTGAGTGAATACGAGCAGCAGCCACAGCTGAAGGAGGGCTTAGTGAATAATGTTTAGAACAAGTGTTTTTCACCCCACACCCAAAGCACCTAAACCAGTAGATGTGGAAGCCAAGAGTGAATTGGGAATTGTCAGTAGAGTGGGAAGACAATGAATGTCAACTCTATCTCCAGAAACTGTTGCAATTGTGAGGGCTGTAGTATGTCCACTAATTTTGCCCTGGCAAATTTACACAGAAGAGATCAACTAGAGTCTAGGAGGAATTGTTTCCAGGTAGAAGAACTTATATGAAGCAGGTAGCTCCAAGTGTGGGTGCTTGTGGAGGTTGTGGGGAACCATCCCGAATCCAGGTTCTGCATCATTCCCCCAGCCACTGGGATTGTTGATTTCTGACAACTCACAGCTGAGGCCCATCTCGGCATGGCCGTCAGCCAAAGAGCTGGGCTTTGCCTAAGTTTATGGCGCCTTCTCAGAGGCAGCTGCCTTCAGTGACAGGTCAGAATGGAAGTAAAAGTGCCCAGCTTCCTTGCCTCAGTTCAGGACCTCTCTGAAGGGCCATGCCAGTTCCAGAACTTGTACAAGATTGATAAAGCCCTCTCTTGCAATTGCATTTCAGTTCAATTTCTCCCTCTCAATCGTGCTTAACTCACTAACAATGCTTTTCTGGAGAGCTCTCACTATTAAATATCATGAAGGCAGATCTTTTCATCAAAGTGTTTTCTCTGGGGTACCTGGACAAAAACAATGTCCCACAGTCTTGTACATTTTCAGACGTATATACTTTCTCATTGCTTTTGGTTTGTTTCTGTTTTTAAAAAACCTCATTCCTAGTTCACTGAAAACACTAGCACCTAGTTCTGCTGCTGCTGCTAAGTTGCTTCAGTTGTGTCCGACTCTGTGCGACCCCATAGACGGCAGCCCCACCAGGCTCCCCTGTCCCTGGGATTCTCCAGGCAAGAACACTGGAGTGGGTTGCTGTTTCCTTCTCCAGCACCTAGTTCTACTTCACTTTTTTTCAGCTGCGTTCAGTCTCCTGTTCAACTCATCTATTAATTTCTTAGCGTCAGATATTTTCTTTTTTATTTATGAAATGTTCATTGGATTCTATTTTATAGATTTTAATCCTCTGTTAAATTCTCCACTCTTTGATCTACTTTGCCTCTCTTTTTCTCCATGTTTTTTAACATTTAACCAGAGGTGTTTGAAAATTCTTGTTTGCCAACTCCAGTATTTGGTTCACTTCTCCTTTTCTCACGAGAGTTGGTCATATTTTCTTGTCTTCACACCTCTGCTGCTGCTAAGTCGCTTCAGTCGTGTCCGACTCTGTGCGACCCCGTAGACGGAAGCTCACCAGGCTCCCCCGTCCCTCTAGGACTTTCTTAATTCATGTTGGTGTTTTAACTCTCAAGGCTCTACGTTATGTTATCTTACCTTAGATACAAAGAGTGAGGATCAGAACTCCTGAATCCAATCAGACATTAATTAAAGTCGGGGCTGGGTTTCTGTTTTGGGTAGACCCAGCCCACTTCTGCAATACCCCTGCTTCTGTTTGCTGTGCTCCTTCTCTGCCTGCAGAGTTTTGATTCTAAGTTGGTATATCTCTGTCTCCTCCATTTTGGAAGACTGAACAAAATTCAGCTATGTCCTTCAGAGACCTTAGCTCAGCTCTTTGGTCTTCCTGCTTACATTACTTCAAAATAGGACCTGTTTCTTGAAGGTAAGACTGGTGGTATATTGAATTAGGTTACTTCCATCTGGAAATTCCACATTGCATTCAGGAAACTTTCCACTTAGTTTCTCAGCTTCCTGTTTAGCACAAAATTTAGCAAATGTTCTTTGGGGAGAGCGGTTGTGAGTTTGAAACCTCCCACGCTAGTCCTGCAGAATCACTGAAATTTTGCTAGTTTCTCTTTTCTGTAGCCCGGTCCCAGAGTTTCCAAGCCGGGGCCTCCATAAGCACCTGGAATCAGAAAATGCCTGCACGGGAAAGAGAAAATCCTTGCTCAAAAAAAAAAAAAAAAAAAGAGAGAGAGAGAGAGAGTTCCTTCTTTCTGGAATTTTAGTTTGTTGCTTCTGAAGTTCCCTGATGCTTTTAAAATATTATATTTATAATTTATTTGGCTTTGTCTAGTTTTAAAGCAAATGTGCTTTCTTGTTCTGACCTATTCTAAAACAAAAGTCCTCTTGTCATTAGTTTTTAACTCCATTAATTATACATTGTTAATATTATGGTTTGGTAAGATCAAGCATTCAATGATTTATTTGAGTTAGATTCATTTATTACAACCGAGTTTTTTTAGTTTTTTTTCTTATGGTCAATTTCTTTCTTCTTGAAGCCTTTTCTTTAGAAGTTCCTTTTAAGAAGCATTTGTTGATGGTAATAATGTTAGTAAATGTTTGCATAAAAATGTCTTTTTTCACCCCAGTTCTTAAAATATGGTTAAATTGGATATACACTGAATGTTATTTTTTTTTCTCTCTTTAAGATTTAATCCAACTCTCTCTTGCCTTCCATTGTTGAGAAATAAATTGGTGGTATAATGTAAACACTTTGTAAGTGGTTTTGTTTTTCTGTTGGGCTTTTAAATCTTTTTATACGTGGTGCTTTTCAGTTTCCTTGGATGGCCCTGACTGTAGACTTATTTATTTCATTGTGCTTAGGATGTATTTAGCCTCCTGAATCTAGGAGTCTTTTATCAATTCTGGAAAATATTATTACGTCTGAATATCCCTTTCCCCTTTTCCCCTCTAGCTCACCTAGAAGTTCAATGAAGTGTTTATCATATTGCTTCATTAAATCTTCTAAATCTTTTACTTTCATCTGTATTTTGCATCTCTTCCCTTAAGTTTTGTAAGGGATAATTTCTTCTGACCTACCTACTAGCTTACTAGTTCTGTTTAACTATATCTGTTTCTGCTATTGGATTGATTCAAAGAGATTTAAGTCTCCAGAGTTTCTGGTATTTCTAATTACTAAGGTCAGATTTTATCAACATATTTTAGAACACATGACTATCTTATTTTTAGCCCTTTTATATTTTATATGTTTTTTCCTGAGCTACATTCTAAATATTAGTTTCATATCTTTCAATTCATTGATTGTCTCTTCAGAATGTAATTAGTGTTTAATCTGGAGTTTCTAAATTCAATATTGCATTTTTTATTTCTAGAAATTACATCGAGTTCTTTCCGAATCTGCATGGCAAATTTAGAAACATTGTTACTGTTTAATTATAATTTTAGTGTATCATTTTAATATAATATTTTTCTTAATAGAAACATTTATATTATCCCTGTGATAATTTTAGTAATGGTAGCTTTTGCTTTTCTACTTCTGTAGTTTATTGTTTCTGCTCTCTTATGCATGGTCATTTGTCTCCTTACATGTTTTATTATTTTTACTTGTAATATCCTGGAATTATATCTTTGAGAATATTTGATCCTAGATTTAAAGTCTGTTTGTAGAGAGAGAATTTGTGTTTCATCCTCAAGGTACCTGGGGACTCTCAAAAACTTTGAGACTATTCTAATTTTTTGCTTGGACTTTTTTTTTTTCCCACAATACCTGTGAATATTAATTTCAGCACTATATCCTATTGAGGTCAGTTACTCCAATTATTTCTCTCTGTGGAGCAAACTTTGTTTTTTTCTTGTTGAATTATTTTAATCAAAATCATTAGGCTAAATGTAGTTAAAAATAAACTCCCAAATTTCAATGGCTTAACAGAATGAAGGTTTATGCCTCATGCCAAGTCTGATGTGAAGGGAGCTTTCCTCCCACCTTTTTAAACATTACAGTGTGGAATATGTTACCTCTAGAAAGCCAGGTCTGGAAATGGAGAACATCATTCCCACCCATATCCTACTTGGCCTGCTTGCTGTCACGCAGTCCCCCCAAAACAGCAAGGAAGGCTGGGAAGTGGGCCTTCCTCTGTGCCCAGGAAGAGAAAGGATTATGGTCAACATATAATATTGTTTCTGTCACATGCAGCGATGTTGAAAGCTGTTTGGGTATCTAGCATTGTGTCGAAGTCTCCATTCTGACTTTCTAACTTGCAGAGAACCTAAGCTTTCTCTTTAACACTGAGGCTCTAAGGCTTGTGGTCAGTTAAAATCACATCCTTGGGAATGCCACTTTTAGTGTTTCAGTGCTTTATGGGTTTGTACTTTGACAATTCTGGCTTCAGAGAATTTCCCTTATTTTTCTGCCAGCTCATCAGTGAATTTGTGTTAAGGTTTTTATGTGTTTTTAATGAGTACTCATGTATTTTTCTTAGGTATTCTGTACCTGGAAGATTCCTTAGAACAACTAGTCCGATATATTGCTAAAAATGAAAGTCAGTCTTGATTTTTGAGTTTATTTTGGCCCCAACTGATAGCCAGACATTGTGATTTCTCATATGGAAGAAGAAACTGGGAGCTTTCCTCATTTTGAAAGCATCTGAAATGTTAGGGCTGCCAGATAACTGCTTTCTAGTCATACTGCCTCTCTCAATTTTATACTTTATGTGAGAATCCAAGCTATTCCCAGACTAAGTTGTTTGAATTGTTTCCAAAGACTGCTGTTATCTAGTTTTCATTTCAGTCAGTACTATGTCATCTTTCTCATTATTCTTTCAAGATGTCCTTTGGGACATTTAATCTGGGGAAGAAGAACTAATTTGATAACACAAGACAAGTTGATGCTTGAACAACATGGGTTTGACTGCATAGTCCACTGATATGCTAATTTTTTTTTTTTTTTTTTTTTTAGTAAATATGACCCAAGTTAGTTGAATGCAAAGGTAAGGAGGAACTGTGGATACAGAGCTGACTATAAGAAATTATGAGATTTTCGACTGTTCAGAGGTTTGGCATCCCTAAACCCCAACGTTGTTTAAGGGTCAGCTGTAAATTCATAATTAACCACATTCCAGTTAAAACTAATATAAATGACATCAAAGATTGAGTTTATAGTTAGTATTGACGTTTCCTTTTTAAAAAAATAAAACTAAATAAAGTTCCCTTGTGGTAAAAACAGACTGAAGAATCAAGAATTAAGTGGTCCAATCCAAGATTATCCTATTGTGAGCTGTCATAGATCATGAACTAATTCAAATGTCATGTTTAATTACTTGTAAAAATTATTTTCTATTTTCTTCAAAGAAATGATTACCGTGGCATGGTTGATTTTATTTTGATTCCATTGTTATTGATCAAGGCTATACATTCTCATATAGTGTTAAATTTCTTTTGCAAAAATAAATAAGGTTTAAAACTACTGTTGAAAATTTTTGCAGACTTTGAGAGGCAACATCAAATAAGCTCAGTTGAGGATTTTAGATTGAAATTAGCTTTAATTAATTTAGTGTCTTGATAAAGTCTCTTGTGTTTTTGTTATATTTCTAAAAGAATTTCAATTTGAAAAATTGCTTAAGCCCCAGTTTTCTTTCTGACTTTATAAACTAACTTCAGGAACTCTACCATAAATGTTTGCTAAACAGTAGAATCAGTACCATATCAGTTCAGTTCATTTCAGTCGCTCAGTTGTGTCCAACTCTTTGTGACCCCGTGAATTGCAGAACGCCAGGACTCCCTGTCCATCACCAACTCCCGGAGTTCACTCAAACTCACATCCATCGAGTTGGTGATGCCATCCAGCCATCTCATCCTCTGTCGTCCCCTTCTCCTCCTGCCCCCAATCCCTCCCAGCATCAGAGTCTTTTCCAATGAGTCAACTCTTCACATGAGGTGGCCAAAGTATTGGCGTTTCAGCTTTAGCATCATTCCTTCCAAAGAACACCCAGGACTGATCTTCTTTAGAATGGACTGGTTGGATCTCCTTGCAGTCAAAGGGACTTGCAAGAGTCTTCTCCAACACCACAGTTCAAAAGCATCAATTCTTCGGCGCTCAGCTTTCTTCACAGTCCAACTCTCACATCCATACATGACCACTGGAAAAACCATAGCCTTGACTAGCTGGAGCTTTGTTGGCAAAGTAATGTCTCTGCTCTTGAATATGCTATCTAGGTTGGTCATAACTTTCCTTCCAAGGAGTAAGCGTCTTTTAATATCAAGGCTGCAGTCACCATCTGCAGTGATTTTGGAGCCCAGAAAAACAAAGTCTGACACTGTTTCCACTGTTTCCCCATCTATTTCCCATGAAGTGATGGGACTGGATGCCATGATCTTCGTTTTCTGAATGTGGAGCTTTAAGCCAACTTTTTCATTCTCCACTTTCACTTTCATCAAGAGGCTTTTTAGTTCCTCTTCACTTTCTGCCATAAAGGTGGTATCATCTGCATATCTGAGGTTATTGAGATTTCTCCCAGCAATCTTGATTCCAGCTTGTGCTTCCTCCAGCCCAGTGTTTGTCATGAGTACTATATAAGGTAGACTTAAAACTTTTTCTCAAATTATCTTTCAGATTTTTAAATGAACAGGTTGATACTCCTTGTTCAATTTTTTTTTTTTCTGTACTGCTTCCTTTAAATGTTTCACTTTTCTTCCAGTTACTAAGAAAAGTTGATTTTATGAATTTAATTGAGCTTCATTGGGGAAGACTCTGATGCTGGGAGGGATTGGGGGCAGGAGGAGAAGGGGACGACAGAGGATGAGATGGCTGGATGGCATCACTGACTCGATGGATGTGAGTCTGAGTGACCTCCGGGAGCTGGTGATGGACAGGGAGGCCTGGCGTGTTGCAGTTCATGGGGTCGCAAAGAGTCGGACACGACTGAGCGACTGATCTGATCTGATCTGATTGTAGTCTTAAATTCATGATATGTACTCTAATACTGTTAAGGGAAGCACACTGAAACCACCCACCCTGGCCAGGCACCATAGTAACCATTTGCATGAGTTGTTTTATGACAGGAAGTCCAGGTAACTAACACAGAACTAATAAGCCACCACCAACCAGAAGAGTTTGGGAAAGGTCAAAAGGAGATGCCACATGTCTGACCACCTCCCAGAATCCTTCTCACTGGCATCCATCTTGGCTGAACAAAGCATGCACCACCAGGAAGGACTCTGCATCAGAATGATTGGCCAAAGACAGCCTGGAATCTAATCCCATCACCATAAAACCTGAGACTGCCAGCCACGCAGCAGAGCAGTTCTCCTCGGTTCCCTTACCCTCCTGCTCTCCACCCGGTGCCCTTTCCCAATAAAATCTCTTGCTTATCAGCACATGTGTCTCCTCAAACAATTCATTTCTGAGTGTTAGACAAGAGCCCAGTTTTGGGCCCTGGAAGGGGTCCCCCTTCCTGCAACAATACTATTGCCAGTTTAGTTATAGAAGGTAATTATTGCCTTTTAAATATTTTATTTCTTGAAATGTTTCCTGTCTTGAATTTTGACAGGTAATATTCCTTTATTTTGCTCATTTTTTTCCATGACAGTATAGATTGTTGCATGAATAAGACACTGTGGCTTATAAATAGTACCTTTAAGTCCAACTAAAAGAAAACATGTATTAGTTAAGCAAATTCTGAGTAAATTTGAGATCAAATTGACTTTATTAAATGATTCATGAATCTGAGAGCAACCCACCTTTTAATAGTAGACAGACAAGTGCTCCAGGAAGTTTTACAACATGGAAGGCTTTTCTAGAAATAGGGTGGGACAAGGAGATTATTAACAACACAAGGACAGCAAAAATTGTTTCAGGCTAGGTCACCTTTCCTTAGTAGGAAGGGCAAAGAATCTTATCATGCAGATTACCTCATTATTGCTAACCAGGAAATTCCACACCACTGGCTTAAAATTCCATTCCTAGGAGAGGCTAAAACTGAAGTTGGGCTGGATATTAGAGTAAGTCTAGGTGAGCTTAGCAGAGTTTGGGGGCTTGTTTCTTTTTAAAGTAATGTTTGCTTTTAAAAAGAAATCCTGTTCTGTGGCCCTTGTGGAGGTTTTCTCTTAGACATTGTTTTGACTTTATTTACAGCTCCAAAAAGGTTTCCAATCTGCATCTTATAATTATTATAAAGGTGAAGGAATGTCTGCTGGTGAAAGCTAAACTGGCAGAGCTTGAATGTAAAGTATAAGCATCAGATGGGCAGCATAGACAGGGGAAGATAGAGGATTTGAGGAACGGATGACTACACTTGAATTGGAGAGGTCAGGAAAGATTCTAGGAGACAACAGGACTTGAAATAATCTATTATACTTTTCTTTTGTCTTCTCTTTGTTAAGCCACAAACTGCTAAACATTTTATGGGTAACTTATTTCTTTTGTAGTAGGATTATTTTACCAGGTTAAGTTGAAAAGGGAATCTCTTTATTCATATATCTAACATCTGGAAAAACATATCCTATAATTCAAGTAGGTAGATTTTTATATCTTAAGGGAAGCTTTGTCAGTGGATCCCACTGAGGTTCTTTCACCAGAAAAATTTCTATGTACCCAACATTTTACAATGTTTAACTGTTCTTGGAATGTATGCATTGGTCCCAGGTTAAGAATCACTAATATTTTAGTACCAACTGAATCAAATTTGAAAGTCTTAAGAAAGAAGGCTATGATAAAAGTGAATGATTCATGTACTTGAGTAGTTTCTGCCAATTTTTCTGTGTATTTCTATCAGATCAGATCAGATCAGATCAGTCGCTCAGTTATATCCAACTCTTTGTGACCCCATGAATTGCAGAACGCCAGGACTCCCTGTCCATCACCAACTCCCGGAGTTCACTCAAACTCATATCCATCGAGTTGGTGATGCCATCCAGCCATCTCATCCTCTGTCGTCCCCTTCTCGTCCTGCCCCCAATCCCTCCCAGCACCAGAGTCTTTTCCAATGAGTCAACTCTTCACATGAGGTGGCCAAAGTATTGGCGTTTCAGCTTTAGCATCATTCCTTCCAAAGAACACCCAGGACTGGTCTTCTTTAGAATGGACTGGTTGGATCTCCTTGCAGTCCAAGGGACTCTCAAGAGTCTTCTCCAACACCACAGTTCAAAAGCATCAATTCTTCAGCACTCAGCTTTCTTCACAGTCCAACTCTCACATCCATACATGACCACTGGAAAAACCATAGCCTTGACTAGCTGGAGCTTTGTTGGCAAAGTAATGTCTCTGCTTTTGAATATGCTCTTTAGGTTGGTCATAACTTTCCTTCCAAGGAGTAAGCGTCTTTTAATATCATGGCTGCAGTCAACACCTGCAGTGATTTTGGAGCCCCCCAAAATAAAATCTGACACTGTTTCCACTGTTTCCCCATCTATTTCCCATGAAGTGATGGGACTGGATGCCATGATCTTCGTTTTCTGAATGTGGAGCTTTAAGCCAACTTTTTCATTCTCCACTTTCACTTTCATCAAGAGGCTTTTTAGTTCCTCTTCACTTTCTGCCATAAGGGTGGTGTCATCTATATATCTGAAGTTATTGATATTTCTCCTGGCAGTATTAATTCCAGCTTGTGTATCTTCCAGCCCAGCATTTCTCATGATGTACTCTGCATGTAAATAAACAGGGTGACAATATACAGCCTTGACATACTCGTTTTCCTCTTTGGAACCAGTCTGTTGTTCCATGTCCAGTTCTAACTGTTGCTTCCTGACCTGCATACAGATTTCTCAAGAGGCAAGTCAGGTGGTCTGTTATTCCCATCTCTTTCAGAATTTTCCACAGTTTATTGTGATCCACACAGTCAAAGGCTTTGGCATAGTCAATAAAGCAGAATAGATGTTTTTCTGGAACTCTCAGCCATGGCGCCTTGGACGTGGGGTTGGTCCTCCCCTGTATTTCTATAGCTTTGTCTATTTTTTTGTTCAGATTTGAAGTATTAAAAACTGTACTCATGTATTAGATACCCTAGATGAAATAAAGTATTCAGGGAGAGTCTAAGGAGAGAAGCTAAGAGAAGGAAGGTGGGGAAGTTTCCAGAGATCCAGAATAAACAATTTCTGATGAGAACTCTGCATGTTAGTTTGCTACAACAATTTGGATGATGTCAATTGAAAGAAAAAAAAAGTATCATCTGAGAGTTGTATGCTTTATTATTTGGGGCAGAATGAAGAGTGTCGCCTGGGAGACAGCAATCAGGTAGCCCTGAGAGGTAGCACTCCAAAGAGGTAGGGGGAGGCCAGTTTATATGTGATTTTGGTGAAGGGGGAGTTCATTCAAACAAGCACATATTTTTTTGGCAGAAGGTTACTGCTGGTCACAAGGAGCAGATTTCACCATGAAGGATTTTAGTGCTCTTATAGATACAAGAAGATGCAAGAATTGCATTCATAAAATCATCTCCTGAAAATATCTGTCTGAAGACCTGCTCTGCCAGTTTTTCTCAGAGCACAAGTGTAACTCATTCCTGGTATCCTCCACAAACTCCTTACAGGGAGTGTTGAAGGTCAGCAGCTGTGAGGCTCATAATTTCATCCTTGTAAAGGCAGATGGCAAGTGCCAATTTGTAGATGGCAGTGACTTAAAAAAAAATAAATGTATTGTCTCTCAGTTCTGGAGGCTAGAAGTCCAAGATCAAGGTTCCAGTTGATTCAGTTTTTTGGTGAGGAATTTCTTCCTGGCTTACCACCAGCCTCCTTTTAGTCATATCCCCAAATGGCCTTTCCTAAGTGCATGTATGGAGAGAGAGCACATTCCCTGGTGTGTCTTCTTGTAGACATTAATCCTGTCAGAGCAGGACCCTACACTTAGGACCTCGTTTAACCTTAATTGTTTGCTTAGAGGGCCTATTTGCAAATACAGACATACTGAGAGTTAGGACTTCAACATATGAATTTGAAGAGGAGGAGAACAATTCATTTCATAACACTATGTGTCTCATAGTTGGCTCTAAGTCAATAGGGAATAGCCAGGGTGTTTTTCAAATTGTTTCTGAGTCACCTATGTTCAACTCATGTGACCAAATACATATTTAGAAGTTTCTGAACTCACATATTTACTGAAATAAAATTTCTAGTATTGAGGCAAAAATACCAATTCTAAATAATATCAGGTGATTAATTTGTACATCAGAACTGAGAATCATAACCTTATTAAAGAGTTGATACTGGGTGAAATCTGCAATTTCCATCAGAGATGCTATTTTATTAAGCACTCATTAAACTGTTCCTGTGTATAGTTGCAACTGCTGAAGACATTTTTTTCTTCCCTTCTAAGTTCTGGCTGGTCTAAAATTTAAATTTTCATGAGACAGATTAACAGGAGAAAAAAATTTAATATGAATACGTGGGAGTAATCTAGGAAAACTAACCCCTGAAAATGGCCAAAACCCTCACCTTAGATACCATCTTCAGCTAAACTTAAAGAGGATGTTGGGATAGTAGTTTAGGACTTTAAAGGGGAGAAAATCATATTAAGATGGAAAAACAATTTTTTGGCAATTAATGCTTTATTGACAATGCCAAAGCTATTCACTGTGTGGATCGCAATAAACTATGGAAAATTCTTCAAGAGATAGGAATACCAGACCACCTGACTGGCCTCTTGAGAAATCTGTATGCAGGTCAGGAAGCAACAGTTAGAACTGGACATGGAACAACAGACTGGTTCCAAAGAGGAAAAGGAGTATGTCAAGGCTGTATATTGTCTCCCTGCTTATTTAACTCATATACAGAGTACATCATGAGAAACGCTGGGCTGGAGGAAGCACAAGCTAGAATCAAGATTGCTGGGAGAAATCTCAATAACCTCAGATATGCAGATGACACCACCCTTATGGCAGAAAGGGAAGAGGAACTAAAGAGCCTCTTGATGAAAGTGAAAGAGGAGAGTGAAAAAGTTGGCTTAAAGCTCCACATTCAGAAAACGAAGATCATGGCATCCGGTCCCATCACTTCATGGGAAATAGATGGGGAAACAGTGTCAGACTTTATTTTGGGGGGCTCCAAAATCACTGCAGATGGTGACTGCAGCCATGATATTAAAAGACGCTTACTCCTTGGAAGGAAAGTTATGACCAACCTAAATAGCATATTCAAAAGCAGAGACATTACTTTGCCAACAAAGCTGCAGCTAGTCAAGGCTATGGTTTTTCCAGTGGTCATGTATGGATGTGAGAGTTGGACTGTGAAGAAAGCTGAGCGCCGAAGAATTGATGCTTTTGAACTGTGGTGTTGGAGAAGACTCTTGAAAGTCCCTTTGACTGCAAGGAGATCCAACCAGTCCATTCTAAAGAAGATCAGTCCTGGGTGTTCTTTGGAAGGAATGATGCTAAAGCTGAAACGCCAATACTTTGGCCACCTCATGTGAAGAGTTGACTCATTGGAAAAGACTCTGATGCTGGGAGGGATTGGGGGCAGGAGGAGAAGGGGACGACAGAGGATGAGATGGCTGGATGGCATCACCAACTCGATGGACATGAGTTTGAGTGAACTCTGGGAGTTGGTGATGGACAGGGAGTCCTGGCGTTCTGCAATTCATGGGGTCACAAAGAGTTGGACACGACTGAGCGACTGAGCTTAACTGAACTGAACTGATTGTTTCTTGGGCCATGCAAAGACAGTGGAACAGAGTGGACTTTGCTCCTAGCCCATATCAAATTTCCCTACCATACCTGACCCATTTTCTTTGTGGATATCTCTCTGACACCTCTCATATGGAACAGGCTTTTATCTAAATTCTTTTGAGGCAGTTAAGAAGGATGTAACAAGGAAAACTTCCTGAGTCATTGTTATGTATTCATTCATTGAAGATTTATTTTTATGTAATTTTGTAAAAGTTGTAGTTGTCTTATATTAGTTTCAGATATACAACATAGTGATTTGATGATTTTGTAGATTATATGCCACAGGAGGTTAATTCAATAGTACTGACTCTGTTCCCTTTGTACATTATATCCTATGAATTATTTTATAGCTAGTAGGTTGTACCACTTAATTCCATTCACCTATCTCTCCCACTCTCAAACCCCCTCCCCTTCTAACAGTTTATTCTCTATACCTATGTCTCTTTATGTTTTGTTCATTTGTTTTTTTATATTCCAGATGAAAGTGAAAATATACAGTATTTGTCGTCCTCTGTCATCTTTCACTTAGCATAGTACCCTCTGGGTCCATCCATATTATTGTAAATTACAAGATTTCATTCTTTTTTATGGGTGACTAGTGTTCAATATCGGAGAAGGCAATGGCAACCCACTCCAGTACTCTTGCCTGAACGTCCCATGGATGGAGGAGCCTGGTAGGCTGTAGTCCATGGGGTCTCTAAGAGTCGGACATGACTGAGCGACTTCCCTTTCACTTTTCACTTTCATGCACTGGAGAAGGAAATGGCAACCCACTTCAGTGTTCTTGCCTAGAGAATCCCAGGGACTGTGGAGCCTCATGGGCTGCCGTCTGTGAGGTCGCACACAGTCGGACACAACTGAAGTGACTTAGCAGCACCAGCAGCAGTGTTCAATATTGTGTGTGTATGTGTGAGATATATATGTACAAAGATTTTATATACATATACTATTAATATATATTATTATTTGTTCATTTATCTATGGATATGTAGGTGGGCTTTCATATCTTGGCTACTGTAACTAAGACTGCTGTGAATATTGGGGTCCATGTATCACTTTGAATTAGTGTTGGGCTGCATGTATTACTTTGAATTAGTGTTTTCATTTTCTTTGGGTAGATACCCAGGAGTGGAATTGTTGGATCTTATGGTAGTTTTATTTCTAGCTTTTTGATTGTGGGCTGTGTTTGCATTTCTGATTTTGTATAGATTTGCAAGACAAAAATAGTTGCTTCTCTTAAGCCTTGAACAATTGGCTTCAAGTTTCTACTTCACACTGTGTGGTCTCAGACTACCCCATTGGTTCCCATTAGCATGTTTGATTAACATTGCTTGAAGTTGGGGGTGTGGGGTTTACATGTCCTGTTTTATAATACCAGGGAGGGGGAATGTTCTTCGGTGAGATAGGACACCCATCATACCCCCCCCCCCCCCCCCCCTCATAACAGAGTCATCCGCAAAATAGGCAGCCACATTACATTAAGTCCGTTGAAATACTTCCACTTCATTCTCATGAACTCTTATACCTCTAACCATTGCCTCCACTAGGACTCCATTGACAGGTCTTGGTCTTACAGTACTGGGTAGGGAAAATGTTCTGGTCAGACACAGCATCAATAATCTCTTCACATAACACCCGTTTAAACATTCCAGCCTTTACAATCTTATCAATCCTTGTGTTTTTTAATCTAATTGTTTCTGGGTCCCACCAATGATTTTGGTAGCATAGCTCATAGGCTAACTACATCAAGGATCCCTGTTAACTTCTATTTTTAACTTTTATTTATTAATTAATTTATTGATTGATTATTTGACCAGGGGTTGAACCTGTACCTCCTGCATTGGAAGGCAGAGTCTTAACCACTGGACAACTAGAAAAGTCATCCCAAGAAACGTCTCCTTTTTATTCCTAAGCCCTTTTACCCACTTCTGTATAAAAGGCCTTAGGTCTCCAGGAGGGGTCAAGCCAGTGGACCCTTTTTGTTAATCTTTAATTTGATTAATCAGCCTAACTGCTACCCCTAAGTGATTGCTGGTGAGGTTTCTCACTGTAAATTTTGCCTTCTGGATTTTTAAGTTTTTCCAAACTGGGGTAAATAGAATGGACTTGCTTTGGCCCCTGTAGCATTAGGGGACCAGCATGGATGGTATCCCTTTGGCCTACGCACTCTTCAGTTGTGCTATATTAAAACTTTTGTTTTAACCCCATCAATGTTGGTTTTATTCATCCCATTTCTTAATAACCATCTAAAATTTTTTACCCTGCTGGGGTGAGTCCCATAATTCTTTCCTTTCTGATTCTTTTTTCTTCTGCCTTCTTTGAATAGTGCTCTGCAGTAACAGTCAGACACAACTGAGCAACTTTCACATACTTTATATACTGTATTTCTTAAAAACCCTTCAAAAGTTTCCAACGGTTTGGGAAGAGGCCCTTGCTTTCCCCTTGGGTTCTTCCAGTTCTTTTTTAAATAACCTAATATTTTTGGTAGCATCTGTAAAGCCCATGAGGGGAGACTGACCAGCAAATTTGATGAGACCTCTTGAGCTGTTTTGTTTTATTTTTTTAAATCAAGAGAGTTAAGACTAGCTATTCTATTTCTGTGTATCCACCTTTAAAATTTGATCCTTCATGGGTACCAGGAAAGTAACTGTTTGCTGTGAAACTGCACTAAAGATTTACCAATTTAGAAGTTTTTCCAATTTAAAGGACTCACTCTCTGGTCATTGATAAGTAGAATCTTAATAGTGACTCAAATGATAAGCTTTTTTATGGCTTAATCATGGTTGCAAGAAGCATCTTCAGAGGAGAGTACAAAAAGATGAAGTCAGATGGTCTAGAAAGTCCCCTCCCAAGAATATTCTAAGAAAGTAAAGGCCCTTGTTGCACAAGTTTAGTCACAAAACAACAAAAGTTGAGATGAAAAATATCCCTTATGGACAGGGACCCCTTATGACAAACTCCCCTGAAAGCTAGCATGGCTGGACGAATAAACTCCAGTTACTGTGATACCTGCTTCTGATCACCTGGCTATGGCTTCTTTGATCCCAGTCTACTCAGGGCTTCCCTAGTGGCTCAGATGGTAAAGAATATGTCTGCAAGGCAGGATACCTGGGTTCAATCCCTGGGTTGGGAAGATCTCTTGGAGAAGGCAATGGCGACTCACTTCAGTATTCTTGCCTGGAGAATTCCATGGACAGAGGGAACTGGCGGGCTCTGTCCATGGGGTCATGGGGTCACAGAGAGTCTATTCAACTGACCACCAGACACACACCAGTATGTACACCTTCCAGATGGCAGAGATCAGAAAGCATATCTTCACTGGTCATAAAGTCAAACTCTCAGGATATAGAACAAAACAAAAGATACAACAGAGACAAAGGGAAAGTGACCATCTTTGGGAGAGTGATGATCAATAAAGCCATGAGTTATTCTGTTAAATTTACTAGAGCTGTTAAGTCCAAGGAATTACTTCCATACATATTTTCTCCTGCTAATCTTAATTTTAGCAGAAAAAAATTCTTACCACCCTCCTTTCCAATAGAACCTGCAGGTGGAGATCAGGGAGACTGACATGGTAAGAATTCTTACCTTTTGTTGGGCTTTTTCACTTGTCTCGGGATCTCCACTTTGCTGAGATCTTCCAACCTCATGGAAGTGTCCAACCTGTGAAGTTGAATCCTGCCGACTACACCAACTGTTTGCAAGGCAGAAATTTTCCTCTGCTTTTTAAAGTCTTTCTGGCTGATTGAAGAATTAAATTCACATGAGGCAGATGAGCAGGAGAAAAAACTTTAAAGTTTAAAATTACATGAGTTACATTGGAGAGACCCAGGAAGATTGAGTGATTCGCCAAAATGGCTGAAACCCTCACCTTAGTTACCATCTTCAGGTAAGGGCAGAGGAGGATGTTGTGGGTCGTGGCTTGGGAACTCAAAAGGGTGGGAGAAAACTCCCATGGAAGTAAAAGCAAATGTTTGGTAAACAACTGTATGATGGGCCATGTGGAGACAGTGGGACAGAGAGTGCCCTGCTCTCCAGTGCCCCCACCACATCCGGCCCATGTTCTTGGCAGATATCTCTGATCATAGCTTTATTCTGGGAATAGGCCTTTTATCTAAATTATTTTAGGCTGTTAAGGAAGTAACAAGAAAAGTTCCTGAATTTTCTGTTTCTTAAAAATAATCAGCCTAAGTTAATCCTCATGCCACAGAGACACATTTTTTTGTTGGTAAATTTTGCTCCCATATACAAACTTAGTAAGTACTCTTTCACTAAACACTTTTGTCGCACCCAAACTGTGACAATAGTTTTCTTGTCCTTTGATAGTTTGCTATATTGTTTAGCAACATAGTTAATTTAATGAAAAATCTTGTCATTTGGACCCATGTAAAGAAAAAAAAAAAAAGTCTTGTTCTTTGGTATTGTAGTTGGCATAAATTCTAAAGAGTTATTTATTCAAATTTAGTTTAAAAAAATTGAGGAAGGTAACAGATTTTCTTACTGTATAAAAGAATGCCAATGCATGATTAAAAAACAACACTTTTCTTTGAATTGCAAATATCCATCTGAAATTGCCAAATTTACATGTGGGGAAGATGAAAGGGAAACCTGCCTTTTATTTGGTGGATTGATGATTGCTCTGTCGGATATCCAGGGGCAAAAATCAAGCAGAAGAAACGAGTTTCTATTTGCAAAGTGTTAAAGCAACAGCCAGATTGTTTCTTCTTCACTTACTGTGCACAGTATGGGCTGGCACCGTTGTGGTAGCTTAGAAATCTCAAATACTGTCAGGAAAAACAAACCCAGCCCTCCAGATAGAATTAAAGGGTGAAAAACAGGCAAGAAGGAAGACCAAGAATGTATCTGCAGTTAACAAAAGAATGATGTGTCTGCTAACAGTGGTGGAAACTGCTTGCAGAGGCGAGAGTGATGTCAGGAAATGTCTTTCTCCCATTTTGCTGTCTTTGTTCCTGAGTAATAGCCTAAATATTGATTTAATTACCAGTGAATTATTTTAAGATGTGAAATTTCCTTTATGACCCCAAAAACCTATATAGTCTGCATAATGCTGTTGACTTGAAGAGTTCATATTTTACTCAGATATTTACTGAAGAATGTCTTAGGAAATTTTTCATTGAAAACTGAGTGGTAAAAAGGAGAATAAAAACTTTTTTCTTTTGTTCTGCTAAACTAATTTTAAGCTGCTTACCTGGAGTATGTGCAAGGCAAATACTTGTTTGTTGTGGTAAATAATTTGCTTCTCTCCGCCCCCCCTAAAAAAAATATTAAATTTCTGGAAATTTCCTTTTGGAGTCATTATAATATCTATCACTAATAATGTATAGACAATTTTTAGCATAAACAGGTTTAAAGTATTAATGATACTCTGGTGACAGTGGCTGAAAAGAAACTAATTCTCTCCAAAAAAAGGAGTCAGTTAGATAGTTAGACACAAGGGATAGTTTCCCTTGTGTCTCATACAGTAAAGAATCTGCCTGCAATGCAGGAGACCTGGGTTTGGTGGCTGGGTTGGAAAGATCCCACGGAAAAGGGATACGGTTATCCACTCCAGTATAGAGAATTTCATGAACAGAGGAGCCTGGCAGACTACAGTACATGGGGTCACAAAGAGTTGGACATGACTGAGCGACTTTCACTTTTCAGACACTTTTACTGACACTATGGGTTGTTTGCTGAAATGACCAAATGACCAGTTTTCTTTTTTGTTGTTGCTGATTGGTTTTCTGCGTTTCTTTGTTGCCTTTTCTTACTCAGTATAGATCAGATTTTATCCTGATCATTTTGAAAGCATTTTTAGGTGGACTGGTGCTAAGAATCTGTCTACTCCTCTAAGAGTGCTCCAAACTGATTTTCACCTCTAGTAGTTTAGCTTGTCATGTGGTTTAATTTAATAACTGGAGATGGGGAAATTGATGCAATAAGATACATTAGCTGTAAATACTTTCATAGAATTTTTTGGATAATAGATTATTTTGCTAAATAATAAATTTCTCAGGGAGTAGAAGATATCATGTTAAAAGACTTTAGCCACACAGTGACTAATCGGGACTATGCGATAATCATTTATATTTGTATACCATTCAGACACTCAGAAAGAATTCTTGTAAACTCAAAAAAGATGATGGAAAAAGGTAGAAAATGATTATAAAGTTAATGAACTGGCTGCAACAGAAGTTCACATGCTATCCTGCTTGTGTTACCACAAGTATAAAATTTTAAATTTGCCTGAGTGCTCAGTCACATCCAAATCTTTGTGATCCCATGGACTTTAGCCCACCAGGCTCCTCTGTCTATGGGATTGTCCATGCAAGCATATTGGAGTGGGTTACCATTTCCTCCTGCAGGGGATCTTCCCAACCCAGGGATCGAACCTGCATTTCCCATTTCTCCTGCATTGCAGGCAGATTCTTTACCACTGGGAAGCCCAAGATTCTAAACTTAAGGACTTTGAAAAATTGTATAGTTAGATTTCTGTGAATCAGGTAGTGGTACCAGATTAGAGAATTAACTCAAACTGTTTTACTATTTTAATGTGTATGCTTACTTCATTATTTTAACACAGTTGTCTTGAAGACTGCGGTTGTCAAATGTTTCTGTGTGTTCATGTTTAACAGACTTTTCCTGACTATGCCTTTGAATAGTATGTAGATGCTCAGAAAATAGTTATTGAAACAATGAAAGAGTGAAGCCTTCTTAAACATCTTATGAAGAAAAAATGTGTATGTAATACTATAGGTCTGATATGTATTGCATTTTATAGCACATACATTACATTATATATTATGTGTATGTGTTTGCTGTTACTGTTACTGTTAAGTCGCTTCAGTTGTGTCCGACTCTGTGCGACCCCATAGACGGAAGCTCACCAGGCTCCCCCATCCCTGGGATTCTCCAGGCAAGAACACTGGAGTGGGTTGCCATTTCCTTCTCCGATGCATGAAAGTGAAAAGTGAAAGTGAAGTCGCTGAGTCCTGTCTAGTGTCTAGTAATTTTTTTTTTTTTTAAACTTGACTGTTCTTGGTCTTAGTTGTAGCACACAGGATCTTTAGCTGCAACATGAGAAGTCTTTAGTTGTAGCATGAGGAATATAGTTCCCTGACCAGGGATCAGACCCAGGAACCCTGCCTTGGGAGCGCAGAGTCTTAGCCAATGGACCACCAGAGAAGTCCCATGTGTAGTAATTTGAACTGACTTTATATTTTTGTATTTCTTTACTTATTTACATTCCTGTCATTAATGTGTGCCATAAAAGTAAGATGTAAAGTACAAGTCCCTCTCATTACTTATCCTCTTTAGTAGCTAAATTCTTATTCTGTCTGTGCTTTCCTCTAGCCAGGGTTCATTCTTCCATTGCTGACTTCTCAGCTCTTTCTATTGTTCTCATACTTGTTTTACCTCCTCACAGAATGCTTCTGATGTCCTTTCTTTTCCTTGATGTAATTTCCTTTGTCTATTGAAGACACTTGGTCTGTATAGTCATTTAAACTAAATGATGCTCATTCTGCTACATGCCCACATTTTTTTTTTCCTTTTAGATTTACTATGGTTTTTAGATTAATTAAGCATTCTTTAAATTTTTTCTTAGTAATTATAGAGATTACCATATTTCATCTCTCTGTAAAACTCTTTCATTATTCTAGGCTAATGAAGTCCAGTTATCTCTCCTACTTTTAAATATGAAAGTTTTCTAACTTCAGTTGTTGTTGTTTAATCTCTAAGTCATGTCTGACTCTTTTGTGACCCCCTAGACTATGGTCCACCAGACTCCTTTGTCCATGGAATTTTCCATGTAGGAATACTGGAGTGGGTTGCCATTTCCTACTCCAGGAGAATCTTTCTGACCTAGGGATTGAACCCATGTCTCTTGCATCTCCTGCATTGGCAAGCGGATTCTCTATCACTGCACCACCTGGGAAGCCTACTTTCAACAAGACTCTATTCTAACTTCAGTTATTCTCTCATATATACCAAGAATTTGGGCAATTTTAAATGTCTCTTTTCATCCCTTCCTTTGGTTCATTTCAATATTCCTGACCCATGTGATGCCTTCAGAGTTTGCAGTTCCATTCCAGACCATGTGAACTATATTCTTCTATGCATTACATTGACAGACCATAGATTTTTATATCATCTGAAATTCCAAACTTCTCCAGTCTTTTCCATAACAAAATCTTTCAAACACTTCATCAGAATCCTATCTCTCTCATTAACATTATAGCCACTATAACTTTTAGAAACTAGCTATATTTTTCCTTAGCATGTTCATCACTACTAAGAATTATTTTTTTACTAAATAAATACTTCTCTCTCAAAAATGCCATATAACTTTATTTCTCTCTCAAGAATGAAAACTCTTAGAGAATAGGAGTTTTGTTCATAATACATGGCCAAAATGTAAAATAATGCACAATGTAGAGTTGGCATTAGATAATATCTGTTGAATTGTTGAATGAATAAGGTAATTCCAGTGAATCAAGTATTTAAAAAAAAACATTATTGTATATTAAGCGAACTTTTTCAATCATGTCTATAAGATTGTTTTCCTTAAAACTATCTCAGAAGCATGTGCATTTTGGGGTAATATTTACTTTAGAATACGTTTATAAATATAGTATATTATAGTACAGTGAATTAACTATCAGTTCAGTTCAGTCGCCCAGTCGTGTCCGACTCTTTGCGACCCCATGAATCGCAGCACGCCAGGCCTCCCTGTCCATCACCAACTCCCAGAGTTCACTCAGACTCACGTCCATTGAGTCAGTGATGCCATCCAGCCATCTCATCCTCTGTTGTCCCCTTCTCCTCTTGCCCCCAATCCCTCCCAGCATCAGAGTCTTTTCCAATGAGTCAACTCTTCGCATGAGGTGGCCAAAGTACTGGAGTTTCAGCTTTAGCATCATTCCTTCCAAAGAAATTCCAGGGCTGATCTCCTTCAGAATGGACTGGTTGGATCTCCTTGCAGTCCAAGGGGCTCTCAAGAGTCTTCTCCAACACCACCGTTCAAAAGCATCAATTCTTCGGCGCTCAGCCTTCTTCACAGTCCAGCTCTCACATCCATACATGACCACAGGAAAAACCATAGCCTTGACTAGGCGAACCTTTGTTGGCAAAGTAATGTCTGTGCTTTTGAATATGTGATCTAGGTTGGTCATAACTTTCCTTCCAAGGAGTAAGTGTCTTTTAATATCATGGCTGCAGTCACCATCTGCAGTGATTTTTGAGCCCCCCAAAATAAAGTCTGACACTGTTTCCACTGTTTCCCCATCTATTTCCCATGAAGTGATGGAACGGAGGCCATGATCTTCGTTTTCTGAATGTTGAGTGTTAGGCCAACTTTTTCATTCTCCACTTTCACTTTCATCAAGAGGCTTTTGAGTTCCTCTTCCCTTTCTGCCATAAGGGTGGTGTCATCTGCATATCTGAGGTTATTGAGATTTCTCCCAGCAATCTTGATTCCAGCTTGTGCTTCTTCCAGCCCAGCTTTTCTCATGATGTACTCCGCATAGAAGTTAAATAAGCAGGGTGACAATATACAGCCTTGACGTACTCCTTTTCCTATTTGGAACCAGTATGTTTTTCCATGTCCAGTTCTAACTGTTGCTTCCTGATCTGAATACAGATTTCTCAAGAGTAAAGTAAATAAACTATAATAAATTAGGCACATTATCTTTTATGATTGAATTACGCTTTTTTCCATCTGTCTACATTAAAGACTGCAAATATTAAAGAGCCAAAAAAACAAAAAACAGTTCTTTCTAACCAAAAGTATGATTTGAGAAGTGATATACATGTATATGTTATAGAAAATTTTGGTATAAAGCCTAGATCAATGATATATGAAATTTCTTTTATATTTTACCCAGAAACCAGAACTCCCTCTGATGCATTTATTTGATATTATCTACATAGATTGTTTTATTTTCTTACTTTTAAATATTATGTTGTAACTCTACTTTTTAAAAAAAGGTATAATTCCCATTGTAAAATGAGAATTAAACAGTGATGTGAGCTTTCTATCAGTGCTGGTATTATTTATAAAGTATTATATAGAACATAATTGAGAAGGATAATATTATCTTTGTGTTACTCCAAAAGCAAAACACTATGTCTAACAGTGCTTGAAAAATGATCAATCAGAGTCATTATACTCTTAAAAGCTAGTATTTAATATGAATTTTTATTCATTTTCTCAAAATTAGTCATTGCTTTTTTGTTTGTCCTTTGTCATCATTAAAGTCTATGATAAATTATCATGTAATTATGATTGAATAATACATAGCCGAAAATTCATAGTCTCATAGGAAGAATATCTTGAAAGCAGAATTTCAGGACTAGATGGGTCATTAGAGATTAGCCAGTCCTACCATTTTATTTTACAGATGGACAAAAATGTCCCCGAGAGGGAAGTTGACTTGCCTGGAGTTTTACAACTGTTTAAAGGGATTAGAATCTAGGTCACTCAGTGCTGGGCTATTTCCATTTTATTAGATGATTGTGTACCATTAGGCACATTCAGAGAGTGATAAATCTATTTGTGCAACATTTTATGTGGAGGTGATTTTCAAACTTTTTCAATAACACACTCTAATGAAAAATTTTGAGGATACTCTTAAAATATCTAAAATTATTTATTAAAAAATTACTTACTAAAGTTCTATATATTTTCATAATAGAAATTAAAAAGAATAATGTAGAGTAATAACATTTTCAAATAATTTACTTTTATTATTAATACAAGCATCCTTTCCTATTTTCATCCAACATTATTATTAATATTGTAGAGAATGAATGTGTTATATTTTAATGTGCTTCATCATTTTTGAAAATCTTGATTTAAATATTATTTAGAGTGATGTAAGAGTCAGATTTTGAATTCAGGTTATTTGGATTGTTGGTTTTAATAACTATCATAGAAATAGGACATTTAAATGGAAGAAATAGCATATAAACTTCCACTTATAAAATGAGTAAATTCTGAGAATCTAAACTACAGCATGGTAACTAGTTAATAATACTATATTATATACATGAAAGTCACTGAGAGAATAGATTTCAAATGTTTTTCCCATACACAGTCAGTTCAGTCACTCAGTCATGTCCGACTCTTTGCAACACCATGAATTGCAGCACGCCAGGCCTCCCTGTCCATCACCAACTCCTGGAGTTTACCCAAACTCATAACTGTTGAGTCAGTGATGCCATCCAACCATGTCATCCTCTGTCGTCCCCTTCTCCTCTTGCCCTCAATCTTTCCCAGCATCAGGGTCTCTTCCAATGAGTCGGCTCTTTGCATCAGGTGGCCAAAGTATTGGAGTTTTATCTTCAACATCAGTCCTTCCTATGAACAATTGGGACTGAGCTCCTTTAGGATGGACTGGTTGGATTTCCATGCAGTCCAAGGGACTCTCAAGAGTCTTTTCCAATACCACAGTTTAGAAGCATCAATTCTTTGGCACTCAGCTTTCTTTACAGTCCAACTCTCACATCCATACATGACCACTGAAAAAACCATAGCCTTTACTACATGGACCTTTGTTGGCAAAGTAATGTCTCTGCTTTTCAATATGCTGTCTAGGTTGGTCATAACTTTCCTCTAAGGAGTAAGCATCTTTTAATTTCATGGTTGCAGTCATCATCTGCAGTGATTTTAGAGCCCCCGCAAATAAAGTCAGCCACTGTTTCCACTGTTTCCCCATCTATTTGCCATGAAGTGATGGGACCAGATGCCATGATCTTATGTGGAGCTTTAAGCCAACTTTTTCACTCTCCTCTTTCACTTTCATCAAGAGGCTTTTTAGTTCCTCTTTACTTTCTGCCATGAGGGTGGTGTCATCTGCGTATCTGAGGTTATTGATATTTCCTCTCCCTTCCTCCCATTCCATGATTACTTCTTGTTTTCATGATTTTGATCCCCCAAATTAAATAAACATGGTGACAATATACAGCCTTGACGTACTCCTTTTCCTATTTGGAACCAGTCTGTTGTTCCATGTCCAGTTATAACTGTTGCTTCCTGACCTGCATAGAGATTTCTCAAGAGGCAGATCAGGTGGTCTGGTATTCCCATCTCTTTCAGAATTTTCCACAGTTTATTGTGATCTACACAGTCAAAGGCTTTGGCATAGTCAAGAAAGCAGAAATAGATATTTTTCTGGAACTCTCTTGCTTTTTCCATGATCCAGAGGATGTTGGCAGTTTGATCTCTGGTTCCTCTGCCTTTTCTAAAACCAGCTTGAACGTTTATATATATATATATATATATATATATATATATATATATATATATATAAAGGGGTAACGGGGTGACATGATGGAGGTGTTAACTAATCCTATTGTGGTAATGATTTTGCAATATATATGTATCAAGTCATCATCTATATATTAAGCTTATTCAATAATATATGTCAATTATATCTCAAAACTCAAAGAAAAATAGACACATGTAAAAATGGAAGAAATAGCTCATTGGCTGCAGCTAATGTAATATGATATTCAATTTTAAACTGTTTCACTAATTATGCAAAAATTTGTAGGTTGAATTCATCTTAAATTCTAGTCTCACCTGGGAATCAGTAATTTATTCTTGCAAACAAAATCTAGATTTTGAACAAATGCTGTAAATATCTAAAACTGTTTCTTTGAATGAAAACTTACAAATTTTTCATTTAAAATGTTAATATGCACACATTTTGACAATAACTATATCAAATCAGATCAGATCAGTCTTTCAGTCGTGTCCGACTCTTTGCGACCCCATGAATCACAACACGCCAGACCTCCCTGTCCATCACCAACTCGGGGAGGTCACTGAGACTCACATCATCGAGTCAGTGTTGCCATCCAGCCATCTCATCCTCTGTCATCCCCTTCTCCTCTTGCCCTCAATCCCTCCAGCATCACAGTCTTCTCCATTGAGTCTACTCTTCACATGAGGTGGCCAAAGTACTGGAGTTTCAGCTTTAGCATCATTCCTTCCAAAGAAATCTCAGGGTTGATCTCCTTCAGAATGGACTGGTTGGATCTCCTTGCAGTCCAAGGGACTTTCAAGAGTCTTCTCCAACACCACAGTTCAAAAGCATCAATTCTTCGGCGCTCAGCCTTCTTCACAGTCCAGCTCTCACATCCATACATGACCACAGGAAAGACCATAGCCTTGACTAGACAGACCTTTGCTGGCAAAGTAATGTCTCTGCTTTTGAATATGTGATCTAGGTTGGTCATAACTTTCCTTCCTAGGAGTAAGCGTCTTTTAATTTCATGGCTGCACTCACCATCTGTAGTAATTTTGCTACTGCTACTGCTAAGTCACTTCAGTCGTGTCCGACTCTGTGTGATCCCACAGACGGCAGCCCACCAGGCTTCCCCGTCCCTGGGATTCTCCAGGCAAGAACACTGGAGTGGGTTGCCATTTCCTTCTCCAGTGCATCAAAGTGAAAAGTGAAAGTGAAGTCGCTCAGTCGTGTCTGACTCTAGCGACCCCATGGACTGCAGCCTACCAGGCTCCTCCGTCCATGGGATTTTCTAGGCAAAATTATTGGAGTGGGGTGCCATTGCCTTCTCCGGAGACCAGAAGCACAACCCCCTGCAAAAAAAAAAAAAAAAATCTTGCAGCCCCCCAAAATAAAGTCTGACTCTGTTTCCACTGTTTACCCATCTATTTCCCATGAAGTAGTGGGATCGGATGCCATGATCTTCATTTTCTGAATGTTGAGATTTAAGCCAACTTTTTCACTCTCCTCTTTCACTTTCTTCAAGAGGATTTTTAGTCCCTCTTCCCTTTCTGCCATAAGGGTGGTGTCATCTGCATATCTGAGTTTATTGATATTTCTCCCGGCATTCTTGATTCCAACTTGTGTTTCTTCCTGTCCAGCGAACAGGAGAGATATTTCCTCAATTTTTTTCCTTCAAAATGTTTTCTTCATAACATGAAGATATTTTGGAAACTAACTGCTTTCTCAGTCCTTGTTAAAGTCACAGTGCAGTGCAGTGCAAGTCGCTCAGTCCTGTCTGACCCATGTGATCTCATGGACTGGGAATTCTCCAGACTAGAATACTGGAGTGAGTACCCTTTCCCTTCTCCAGGGGCTCTTTCCAACCCAGGTCTCCTGAATTGCAGGCGTATTCTTTACCAGCTGAGCCACTAGGGGAGCTCAAGAATACTGGAATGGGTAGCCTATTCTTTTTCCAGCAGATCTTCCTGATCCAGGAATGAACCAGAGTCTCCTGCATTGCAGGCAGATTCTTTACCACCTGAGCTATCAGGGAAGCCCTAATGTTAAAGTCACAAACACTCTATAAAAATGTTCATTGCAAATAATATATGAATTCACACTTCAAAAGTCTTCTAGATAATTTCAGTATTCTGGACAACTTCTTGTCTGATTTGATTAGGTTATCATTATTTATATTTCAGTGTGGCTGATGAGCTGGTACTAAATAGTATAAGCTTTAACGTGCAATTTTTTATTGTTCAGTTTTTCTCTCTTCCTCATATCACCAATTCTTGACTTTTAACAAAAATATCTTATGTTTTATACCCATTTAATGAGGATCAGTTTATTTACAACTGGGTAATATAATACACAAATCTCCTTCTTGGTTGCCTGTACACTGAAATGCTCTCTGTTTGAAAGTACAAAGGTATGAGTGGGACCACCATATCAAACTCTCCATTGTGGAACTTCTGTTTCTTTGGTATAGCAATACCACATAACATGAATTTATCTAAATATGAATCTGGTATAGACTGAGTGATGACATTGCTATGAAATTATGTTAATAGCTAAAAACCAAAAAATATTGGTTTTTTTTTTTTGTCATTCTTTTAAAGTATAAGTAGAGATTTTAATTTTTTTTTTCTGTCACCCCAATAGGTCATTTTGCATACACAGGTGGGTGTTTTCAGCCCTCCTTGCAGTTAAATGTCTTTTGTGAGGTTGCTTACCTTGTTTGCCTAATCTTTAAACTGAAATCAAGAATGTAACCAAAAACAGTCTGGAGAGAGTTTGCTCTGACTATATATCTATGTAGATATAACTAAGATGATTATCAAAGCTGAGTCTAGCTTTGAGATGTTATCTATTTGCGGATTGTTGATTTGGGCTAGAATACTACTTTCTTGAATTGAGATTGGATTACTACTTACAAAAACATTAAAGTTTCTTTGATGTTTTAATTGCTCAAAGTTTAAGTTTCATTGATACTTAGATACACTTCACACAATATGTTGTTCAGTGACTGAACAACAACAAAGTGTTTCTTAAGAGATTGCTGATAGCTTAAGGTGAATGATGTCAGAATCATGATCTCGAAAGAAGATGATTTAGCTTCGGGACCAGGGAGCAGGCGTGATCACTCAAGAGCTTTTGTGTAGCAGAGTTTTATTAAATTATGAAAAGGAGAGAGAAAGCTTCTGATGTAGACATGAGAAGGGGATGGAGAGTGTCCCCTCACTAGTCTTAGAAAAGGGAGTTATATACTTTTTAAACTGGTTATTACAATAAATCAAAAGAATGTTTCAAGGTTGTAAAGATCTTACTAGACCCAATCCCACAATTTACATTTTAAGATAACAAGATTAGTCAGGAGGTTTTCAAGAAAGAGAAGCTGTTCTCAAGCAGGAAAAATTGTTGTTATATAATCCTTAGTATAGAGTTTAAACTGAGTTGTTTTTTGTGTAATCATCAGCTCTGGGCTTAAAGAAAATAATGTTTTGTGTGACTAAGACTAAGGCATGTAGAGAACAACAAGAAAAAAGTTTGTCCTTTCCTTCTCCTTGAGAATTCAAGACTCCTCTCTCTTCCTTGGGAACCTCAGACTTCTTATCAACCTGTCTAGGAATTGACTCCCCCCTTTTCTTTTAGGAGAATTATGTTGCCAAGGGAAGGGGGCATCATTTTCATTCCATAGCTACTTCTGCTTTGATAGGGTGCTGTCCCTAAATTGTTGAGACAACATATTCTCCTAACCCTCATATTGAGGGTCTCTGATCCAGGGGCCCCAAGTAATAGCTGAATGAGGCTATGGCACTCCTAGGAGCCTGGACAACCATTTGTAACCTAAAAGATTTCAGATGGTTAGGAACAAACCCCATTATACAGTTACAAATGTAAGGCAAAATAGTCATTAAACCAAGTTAAAGCATAATCAAAATTAAAAGTTACATTATGTCCATAGTTTCATCAGTCCATCTTAGGATTGCTAGATGTCATCAGATCAAGAAGAGACATCACATATGATTGTTGTTGGTGAAGGTATTCGCAGAGTTGAAGAGAGTCCTTTCTTTGAAGTGGAGAAACTGACCATGGGAAACCTTCAGTTGATGAGGAGGTTGAAAAGCTGAAAGCTGAGTCAAATAGTTAGTTCTAAGGCTTTAATATCTATGACAATATCTGTGTGCACAAACAGTCTATCATAGAGATACTCCCTTCTTCTTAAGGGCAGTTCAAGCCCGCATTAAAGCTATGGGTAAAACTTTAAACTAACAGTCTTGTGTTTCCTGAGTTACCTTATGCAGATACCTCTTAATAATGTCATTAGCCTTTTTAACTGTTTCTGAAGATTGGGGTCCCTAAGAACAATGTAAGTGATATTCTATTCCTAGAGCTTTTGATACCCCTTGAGTTACAACAGCTTTAAAGATGGAGCCATTGTTGCTCTGAACTTTATAGAGTTTAAGATCCCACTTACATCATGAGAAGTCAGTGCAGTAAGATTTTGTCCATTGGTAAACTTCTGAGCTTTGCTGCTGCTAAGTCGTTTCAGTCGTGTCCAACTCTGTGCGACCCCAGAGATGGCAGCCCACAAGGCTCCCCTGTCCCTGGAATTCTCCAGGCAAGAACACTGGAGTGGGTTGCCATTTCCTTCTTCAATGCATGAAAGTGAAAAGTGAAAGTGAAGTTGCTCAGTCATGTCCGACTCCTAGCGACCCCATGGACTGCAGCCCACCAGGCGCCTCTGTCCATGGGATTTTCCAGGCAACAGTACTGGAGTGGGGTGCCATTGCCTTCTCTGAAACAATAGTAGCAATTACCCTTAAACAATGTGCCATAGCCTTTTTTCAGTAACAAAGTAAACTCTGATCCTGTGGGCAAGCCCAAAGTGGGAAACTGCAAGAGAGCAGTTTGAAGAGACTTAAAAGCCTTTTGAGTCTATGGGGACCAAACCAGTTTGTTGGTTTGGGCCTGCTGAGTTTCAGTTATAAGTTTATATAAAGGCCAGGCAAGTTCCCCATAACCCGGAATCCAAATGCAGCTATAGCCTGCAATGCTCAAGAATCCTCTCAATTGTCTTAAATATAGGATGCTTTAATATAGGTTTAATTCCAGAAAACAACCTTCAAATCAGTGACTGAAAAATATTTGGCTCGTTCAGGTATTTCAGAAAATAAGTTATAAGGATTAGGCACTTTTTATTTGTATATCTCGAATTAGTCTCCACTTATCATTTGACTTTTTTACATCCAAATTAGGAGTGTTATATGGACTGTTACAGGGAATTAGTAGCCCCTGTTCCTTTAAATTTTCAATGATGGGTTTTAACCTTTCCTTAACACCATAGGCTTTAATGAATACTGCTTTTGATGTGAAAATAGGTGAAGGTCTTTGAGCTTGATAAAGACAGGAACAGCATTTTGTGCTCAACCCACAGTTTTTCTATCAGCCCACACTTTAGGATTTACATTTTGTTCAATTAATGGGAGAGAAAGAGCAGTCTTCCTATTTATGAAAACAGTGGCCTGGACCTCGTTCAGTATATCCCTCCCCAGAAGGGGTGAGGGAGACTCCGGCACAGTTAGAAACTTGAGAAAATAGCACAGAGTCCCAGTTTCACCTTAAAGGATGACTGAAATAATAGCATTTGGCTTGTCCAGACAGTCCCATTAGGGTAGTGGATCTGGAGGAAAACGGACCAGTGAGCACAGAGAAAGTTGCCCCAGTGTCCAAAGGAAAATTGACTGATTGGCCCCCACAGTTATTAATACCCTGGGTTCCTCGGGTGTAATTAGGATGAGAACTTGTGAGGGGACCCCCAGGCACCTTCAGTCCAGATTGTCTTGAGAGTCTGACCCCTGGGGCCTACGCCTTGGAGGCCAGGCTCTTCTCCAGTATGATCCTTTGCAGACCAGACATGGAGCTGTGGGTGGCTTAGATGCCTGAGGGCAATCCCATTTGAGATGCCCCTCCTTTCCACAGTAATAACAAGCTCATCCCTTTTCACCTTGGTTCCTCTAGGCATTTTTTCCCTCAGGCTGTTTCAGGGCAAGTCTAACAGCCATTGTTGGGGCTTCTGTCTTTTGTGAGTGAGTGAGTGATTGAAGTCGCTCAGTCGTGTTCAACTGTTTGCGACCCCGTGGACTGTAGCCCACCAGGCTCCTCCGTCCATGGGATTCTCCAGGAATACTGGAGTGGGTTGCCATTTCCTTCTCCAGGGGATCTTCCCAATCCAGGGATCGAACCCAAGTCTCCCACATTGCAGACAGACGCTTTAACCTCTGAGCCACCAGGGAAGCCCTTTCTGTCTTTTGTAGGTTCTTTTATCTTCCTATTTTCCTTCGTGTATTTTTTACCATAATATACCATCTGAGCCAGGTGCAACAATTTTTTTTTTATAGACTGATTTGGTCCAAACTCCTGTTTTTGTAACTTTCAGCAGATATCTGGAGCCAACTGAGTAAGAAATCTATCTTTTAAGATCATTTCTCCCTCTGAACTTTCAAGATCAACATTAGTAAACTTGTAGGGAACCTTCCATAATTATCTAGGAATTTACCAGGAGTTTATCAGGAGTTTCCTTCTCTCCCTGTTCTATGTCAGCCAACTTAGCATAATTTTAAAGTCTTTGGCACATGCTCACTTGAGCCCTACAGAATACATCGGACAAAGTGGCTCTGTTAGAGGAACTGCTTGGCTCCCAGTAGGGAGGAGGGCTATTTTGTGTTTCCTCTTTCCCTTGCCTTCAAGCCATTCATCTCCCAAAGTAGTAGCTTCCCTCAAAACTTAAGCTCTCGAGTCAGGAGTCAGCATCTGTCCCAAGACATGTATTATATCTCTCCAAGTAAGATCATAAAGTAAAATTAGCTCCATAAAGACCTCTAGGTACTTTTTGGATCCTCAAAATAGTCTTGACCACAATCAGGACAGTTTGAATTTCTACTGAGACTGAGGCAACCCCTCCTGGAAGGGTGCCCCGATTTTCAGGCTGTTCAGTTGGGATCCCCGGGTGTGGGAGCAAAGTAAGAGAACAGGAGGGAGCTGAAGGTTTCACACCCAAATCTGTACCCTTAGGACGTAAGTCTGGCACATCTCACAGAGAGATAAAGAGCAACACATATGTCACTTCTACCCATTTCCCTTGTTTTCTACAGAACTGATCCAATTGTGAAACAGTATTATAGTTGAGGCCCTTCAGTAACAGTTCAGTGTTCCCCATCTTCCAAAGGATACTGTGGCCATTCAGTATCACAGAAGAAGATCAGGCATGTCTTTTTCAAACTCTGGGGATCAAACTTGTCCCAGCTTTTTTTTTTTTTTTTACTATATTTTAAAGGAGTGGTTCTGAAACTGCTAGCCTCCATCTGTAAGAGAGAAAAAAGTGGCATTCACAGCCATGGCTTCTAGATGGAGGTGTAGACAGACTCTCCACCGAAGTTTTCCTTCCCTGTTCGGACTTAGTCTGTCCCTTACTGACACAGGCACCATATTCGTCTCTCCCAGTTCTACCATTGAGGCGGAGTGGAGATGCATGAGGGGTAGACCTGGTGGTATCCTAGACTGATTTATTTCCATACCACCAAGACCTTTGTTTGATTTGCCCTTTTCTCTGATGCCTTCTCGGGTGGAGCAGAGTAGCTTTTCAGAATGCTTCCCAAGCTAGTCCTACTAGGGGAAGCGTCCGTCTTGCGTGTGTACTGAGCACAGTCCTGACAGCAGTAGACATGGTGAGTCATAAAGGGATGAACAACAACCAAGATGTCCCTTCTGAGTATCACCACAGCAGTATAGCAAAAGAGGTGGTGGAGGGTTGGCCAGCAAGGAAAAAGCGATTTTTGTCTGCAAGCTACTAGGGCTAGTCCTTCCAGTTCATTCCCATAGATTCCACAAAAGGAATATCTAGGGGGTTGAGACAAAAGCCACATGAGAGCCTCCTCTGGTCCACTAAGAGCTAGCGCTACCAAAGGAAGAAGCCCATTGTACTTCTAATCTGACCAGATCCTGCAGTTCCCCATCTGTGGCCTCAAAAACCTCATGGTCACCAGCAGTGCTTCTATCCACATAGATGGGAGGCACAGCTATGACAAAGACTCACTTTTAGGACTCTGGCCCCTGAGTCAAGCAGCCAAGAGAGTGACCTCTAGCCTGAGAGATATTCCTGGGGCTAGAGCTCCTTCTCGCTCCCAAACGTACTCTTGTAACTTTCAGCTCCTAGCAAGGCTACGCACTTCCATACTTGAGGTCTAAGTGAAAATACATACTAACAGCATGGATCACAATTCCCTTGAAAGTCTGTGATCTGACAGATTAGGTTAGTAGTTCTAATTCCCCACACAATTACTAAATGGTCAAAGAGACCAGGAAAAGATGACTGAGAAGGGAAAATTCCAACCACGTGCTTTGCCCATCTCTAGCCGCTCCCCTTGAAGGGATGTTGGGTGTCTCTTGGCATGGGCAAGTCAATATAAATCCCCAACAAAGTTCCCCTCTTTGGAGCTGCATTCAGTCCTTATGAGGCGCCTTGAAACCGCAGAGCAGGGCTCAACACTTGCTTCATGCAAGGTGTGTCTTTCATTCACACAAACACATTGCAAAGTTAGTAAAGTAAAGCAGAAAATATGTATATACTGAAATAGCAGAGAGGTTAGAGCTCTTGAGTGCTCTTACCTTGTCCAGAAGATCCTGGACAAGCCCCCAAGATGATAACTTATGATGAAAGATGTCGGATTGGTGATCTCTGAATAAGATTTAGCTTTGGGACCAGGGACCAGGCTTGATCACTCAAGAGCTTTTGTGTAGCCAAGTTTTATTAAAATATGAAAAGAGACAGAGAAAGCTTCTGACATAGACATCACAAGGGGGACAGAGAGTACCCCCTCGTTAGTCTTAGAAAAGGGAGTTACATACTTTTTAAACTGGTTATTACAATAAATCAAAAGAATGTTTCAAGGTTGTAAAGATCTTACTAGACCCACTTCCACAATTTACATTTTAAGTAACAGGATTAGTCAGGAGGTTTTCAAGAAGGAGAAACTGTCCTCAAGCAGGAAAAATTGTTGTTATATAATCCTTAGATTATAGAGTTTAAACTGGGTTGTTTGTTGTGTAATCATCAGTTCCAGGCTTAAAGGAAAAAACGTTTTATGTGACTAAGACTAACGAATGTAGAGAAGGAAAAAAAAAAAAAAGATGTTTGTCCTTTTCTTCTCCTTGAGAATTCCAGACCCTTGTCTCCTCTTCAAGAGCCTCAGACCCCTCTGTCCTCCCTGCGAGCCCCAGACTTCTTATCAAGCTGCCAAGGAATTGGCTCTCTCATTACTTTCTTCATTATGATTATTTTGTAGCTGTTCTCTCTGTTGTGAATACTCTGTGCGCTGCTCTAGGTTGTATGATCTGAAAGGTGATTAGCTCAAATTAAATGAAATGCTGATGACGCGACACTCCCTCTGTGGCTCTACTGTGTACATGTCATTTAAGATGATTTTTTTTGTTTGTTTCAAATCAAAGTTTAACACTTAAAATTGCAATATACATATTTTCCATTTTCCTTTATATAAAAATGAAAGTTATTATACTAAACCTTTGGTTAGAAGAGATCTTAAATATAATAATGTAGATCATTTGGGTATCTGCTTCAGCTATATCATAGTATATTGCATTAGTATTCTACAGGGTGGGTTCCTATCTTGTAACATATATACAAATAAATTCAAAACAGTAAAGACTCAAGTGTAAAAGCAAAAATTTTAAAATTGTTGGTAAAGCAATAGGTGTAAATCTTTATCACCTTGGATTAGGTAATGGTTCTTAAAATATACAGCTAAATCACTTCTTGGCTTTCTGGTTAAGATCAAGTATAAAATATGACTGCAAAAGCATAAACAATTGAAAAATAGATAAATCAAATTTCCTAAAAATTAAAAACTTTTATGCCTCAAAGGACATTAAGAAAGTGAAAAGACAGCCCACAGAATGATAAGGAATAATTTCAAATCACATATCTGATGAGTCTTATACTCAGAATATTTGAAACTTTTACTACTAAATTAAAAAAGCTAAATAAAAATAAGTTGTCTAAATAGACCTTTTTTCTCTAAAATAAAATATGAAAATGGCCAATAAACATACAAAAAGATGCTCAATATCATTACTTATCTGGGACATGTCTATCAAAACCACAATAAAATATCACTTCATACCTACTAAGATGGTTATGTTTTGTTTAGTCACCAAGTTGTGTCTGACTGTTTGCAACCCCATGGACTGTACCACACCAGGCCTCCCTGTCCCCATCTCGAGTAGTTTGCCCAAGTTCATGTCCATTGCATTGGTGATGCCATCTAACCTTCTCATCCTCTGTCACCCTCTTCTGCCTTCAGTCTTTCCCAGCAGTGAGTCAGCACTTTGCATCAGGTAGCCAAATTATTGGAGCTTCAGTTTCAGTTCAGTTCAGTAGAACAGTTGTGTCTGACTCTTTGCGACCCCATGGACTGCAGCACACCAGGCCTCTCTGTCCATCACCAACTCCCAGAGTTTACTCAAAGTCATGTCCATCGAGTTGATGATGCCATCCAACCATCTCATCCTCTGCTGTCCCTTTCTCCTCCTGCCTTCAAACTTTCCCAGCATCAGGGTCTTTTCAAATAAGTCAGTTCTTCACATCAGGTGGCCAAAGTATTAGAGCTTCAGCATCAGACCTTCCAATGAATATTCAGGACTGATTTCTTTTAGGATTAACTGGTTGGATCTCCTTGCAGTCCAAGGAACTCTCAAGAGTCTTCTTGAACACCATAGTTCAGAAGCATCAGTTCTTCAGTGCTCAGCTTTCTTGATGGTCCGACTCTCACATCCATATATGACTACTGGGAAAATCATAGCTTTGACTAGACAGACCTTTGTCAGAAAAGTAATGTCTCTGCTTTTTAATATGCTGTCTAGGTTTGTCATAGCTTTCCTGCCAAGAAGCAATAGTCTTCTAATTTCATGGCTGCAGTCACCATCTTCAGTGATTTTGGAGCCCAAGAAAATAAAGTCTGTCACTGTTTCCATTGTTTCCTCATCTATTGTCATGAAGTGTTGAGACTAGATGCCATGATCTTAATTCTTTTTTTAATATTTAGTTTTAAGCTGGCTTTTTCACTTTGCTTCTTCACCTTCATCAAGAGGCTCTTTAGTTTCTCTTCACTATCTGCCATTAGAGTGGTATCATCGGCATATTTGAGGTTGTTATTTCTCCTGGCAATCTTGATTCCAGCTTGTAACTCACCTAGCCTGGTGTTTCTCATGATGTGGGTTGGAAAGATTCCCTGCTGCTGCTAAGTCGCTTCAGTCGTGTCCAACTCTGTGCGACCCTATAGACGGCAACCCAACAGGCTCCCCTGTCCCTGGGATTCTCCAGACAAGAACACTGGAGTGGGTTGCCGTTTCCTTCTCCAGGAAAGATTCCCTAGAGAAGGAATAAGCTACCCACTCCAGTATTCTTGGGCTCCCCTGTGGCTTAGATGGTAAAGAGGTGCCTGCAGTGTGGGAGACCTGGGTTCAATCCGTGGGTTGGGAAGATTCCCTGGAGGAGGGCATGGCAACTCACTCTATTATTCTTGCCTGGAAAATTCCGTGGACAGAGCCTGGCAGGCTGCAGTCCATGGGATCAAAAAGAGTTGAACACGACTGAGCAAAAGCGTACAGTGCAGCTTTGAGTGTAAGTTAAGTAACAGTGTAGCAATAAACAGCTTTGTCGTACTTCTTTCTTAATCCTGAACCTGTTGTTACATTTTCAGTTCTAACCGCTGCTTCTTGACAGCACACAAGTTTCTCAGGAGACAGGTAAGATGGTTTGGTATTACCACCTCTTTTGTCAGAGTTTCCCACAGTTTGTTATGATGCACACAGTCAAAGGCTTTAGCATAGTCAATGAAACAGAGGCTGATGTTTTTCTGGAATTCCCTTACTTTCTCCATGATCTAGCGAATGTTGGAAATGTGATCTCTGGTTCCTCTGCCTTTTTTAAACCCAGCTCAGATGTCTGGAAGTTCTCAGTTCATGCAATGCTGAAGCCTCGCATGCAGGATTTTGAGCATAACCTTACTGGCATGGGAGACGAGAATAATCATCCGGTGGTTTGGTGCCTATAGGTTTTTTGTTGTTGTTGTTGTTTTTTAAGGAAATAACAAATATTGGCAAGGATGTAGAGAAATGGGAACCTTATACTTTTCTGGTGGGCATGTAAAATAGGGTAGTGCCTTTGGAAAACAGTTTGGCAAATCCTCAGAAAGTTAAGCATAGAGTTATCATTTGACTCAGCAGTTATCCAAAAAGCTGCAAACAAATGTTCACACAATATTCATAGTATTATAAATGAGAGCCAAAAATGTGCAAAACCCCCAAATGTTCAACTGATGAATGAATGAAGATAATGTGATATATCTATATATAGTTGACCCTTGAGCGGTGCAAAGTCAATCCGTGTATCTCTTACAGTTTTTCCTCCATATGGTGGTTCCTCTGCATCCACAGATTCAACTAACCATAGACTGTTCAGTGCTATAGTCTTTACTATGGACAAATACCTGCATTAAGTGTGCCCACACAGTTCAAATGCCAGCTGGAATGGAATATTATTCAGCAACAAAACTAAATGAAATACTGATACATTCAACAGCATGGATATACCTTGAGAATCAATAAAAACTCTCACTTCTCTCCCCAGGTGGGGGAAAAAAAAAACATATCCAAATACACAGGCAAAAGCTTTACCACACATTTCTGGACATTTACAAGTCTCCTAAAATATTTTGTGAAATCCTAAGGCTCTTTGACCCCAAGCTAAGAATCCCTGACTGGCAAGATGCTGGATGAAATGATTTGATCTTGAATAATTCTGGCAGCTATCAGTATAATAGTTACAATATTTGTGTGGCAATAACAACCAAAACAGCTACAGCAATAGCAAGCATAAATGTTGACATTTATCAATAATTTCTTACATTTTGAGTGTTGGACTTTACAAGCATTTTCTCATTTAATAATCTCTACTCTGTACCCACAAGTTAATTATAAAATGTATAATGTGGACAAGGCATTGGAGTAGAAATGAGGAGTTTCTGATACCAGTTCAAACTGATTCTGCTATTAATATCAATTAGCTTATATAATTTTGAGCAGTTACCAAGTTTCTGGGTATCAGTTGCTTTATCTATAAAATGATAACATGATTAAGATATATTATTCTTTTAATTTCTTTGAAGCTATTATTGGAGGAGGGCATGGCAACCCACTCCAGTATTTTTGCCTGGAGAATCCCATAGACCGAGGAGCCTGGCTGGCTGTATAGTCCACAGGGTGGCAAAGAGTCAGACATGACTGAAGCGACTTAACATGAAGCTATTACATATTATTCCAGTTTAACTTAAGTTTGTTTTGTATATAGTATAAATGTATATGATATTTAAAGTAAGGGATTATTATTGCTAAAATACACTTAACAAATATATTATTTCTAAATCAAATAAGATGCTTTGCAGAGGGTGTTATAGGGAAGGATACTAAAAATGTCACAGCGGCATAGGCAGCAGGGTCAAGACCTTGTGGGAATTAAAGATGGTAGGAGTCCAAGATAAGAAAATAGCCACTTTGCAGATCTAGTCAATTCTTCTTTGACAAGTATTTTCTCTAAGGTGGGAAACAGTGCTAACTATTTACTTAAGCACCAGAGGGACTCTGCAAAAGGATTGACTCTAGAAAGTTTCAAAGGAAGCTCAAGTGACTTTTGAACATATTTATAGAATAAAAGAATATAATTTAAACTGAGCTACTTTTTTTGTATTAATTTTTTAAATTAAATTTTATTTTGCTTAACTTTACAATATTGTATTGCTTTTGCCATACATCGACATGGATCCGCCACCAGTATACACGTGCTCCCCATCCTGAACCCTCCTCCCTCCTCCCTCCCCATACCATCCCTCTGGGTCGTCCCAGTGCACCAGCCCCAGGCTTCCGTTATTGGGCATCGTACCTGGACTGGCGACTCGTTTCAGATATGATATTATACATATTTCAATGCTATTCTCCCAAATCATCCCACCCTCTCCCGGTCCCAGAGTCCAAAAGTCTGTTCTATACATCAGTATCTCTTTTGCTGTCTCGTAAACAGGGTTATTATTACCATCTTTCTAAATTCCATATATATGCGTTAGTATACTGTATTTGTGTTTTTCTTTCTGGCTTACTTCACTCTGTATAATAGGCTCCAGTTCCATCCACCTCATGAGAACTGATTCAAATGTATTCTTTTTAATGGCTGAGTAATACTCCATTGTGTATATGTATCACAGTTTTCTTATCCATTCATCTGCGGATGGACATCTAGGTTGCTTCCAAGTCCTGGCTATTGTACACAGTGCTGTTATGAACATTGGGGTACAAGTGTCTCTTTCAATTCTGGTTTTCTCTGCCCATCAGTGGGATTGCTGGATCATAATGCAGTTCTATTCCCAGTTTTTTGAGGAATCTCCATACTGTTCTCCATAGTGGCTGTACTAGTTTGCATTCCCACCAACAGTGTAAGAGGGTTCCCTTTTCTCCGCACCCTCTCCAGCATTTATTGCTTGTGGACTTTTGGATCTCAGCCATTCTGACTGGCGTGAAATGGTACCTCATAGTGGTTTTGATTTGCATTTCTCTGATAATGAGTGATGTGGAACATACCTCAACATAATAAAAGCTATATATGACAAGCCCATAGCAAACATTATCCTCAATGGTGAAAAATTGAAAGCATTTCTTCTAAAGTCAGGAACAAGACAAGAATGCCCACTTTCACCATTACTATTCAACATAGTTTTGGAAGTTTTGGCCACAGCAATCAGAGCAGAAAAAGAAATAAAAGGAATCCAAATTGGAAAAGAAGTAAAACTCTCACTGTTTGCAGATGACATGATCTTCTATGTAGAAAACCCTAAAGACTCCACCAGAAAATTACTAGAACTAATCAGTGAATATAGTAAAGTTGCAGGATATAAAATCAACACACAGAAATCCCTTGCATTCCTGTACACTAATAATGAGAAAATAGAAAGAGAAATTAAGGAAACAATTCCATTCACCATTGCAATGAAAAGAATAAAATACTTAGGAATATATCTTCCTAAAGAAACTGAAGACCTATATATAGAAAACTATAAAACACTGGTGAAAGAAATCAAAGAGGACACTAATAGATGGAGAAATATACCATGTTCATGGATTGGTAGACTCAATATAGTGAAAATGAGTATACTACCCAAAGCAATTTATAGATTCAATGCAATCCCCATCAAGCTACCAACGGTATTCTTCACAGAGCTAGAACAAATAATTTCTCAATTTGTATGGAAATACAAAAAACCTCAAATAGCCAAAGCTGTCTTGAGAAAGAGGAACAGGACTGGAGGAATCAACCTGCCTGACTTCAGGCTCTACTACAAAGCCACAGTCATCAAGACAGTATGGTACTGGCACAAGGACAGAAATATAGATCAATGGAACAAAATAGAAAGCCCAGAGATAAATCCACGCACATATGGTCACCTTATCTTTGACAAAGGAGGCAAGAATATACAATGGATTAAAGAGAATCTCTTTAACAAGTGGTGCTGGGAAAACTGGTCAACCACTTGTAAAAGAATGAAACTAGAACACTTTCTAACAGCATACACAAAAATAAACTTAAAATGGATTAAAGATCTAAATGTAAGACCAGAAACCATAAAACTCCTAGAGGAAAACATAGGCAAAACACTCTCTGACTTACATCACAGCAGGATCCTCTATGATCCACCTCCCTGAATATCGGAAATAAAATCAAAAATAAACAAATGGGACCTAATCAAACTTAAAAGCTTCTGCACAACAAAGGAAACTATAAGCAAGGTGAAAAGACAGCCTTCAGAATGGGAGAAAATAATAGCAAATGAAGCAACAGACAAACAACTAATCTCAAAAATATACAGCTCAATTCCAGAAAAATAAATGACCCAATCAAAAAATGGGCCAAAGAACTAAATAGACATTTCTCCAAAGAAGACATACAGATGGCTAACAAACACATGAATAAACTGAGCTACTTTTTAAAAAATAAAATTTAAACTGAACTATTCACTGAAAATCTTATTTTCTGAGTGTAAACTTACCTTGACTAAGGCTTTTGTGCCTTCCTCCTATCTGAAAATTTCCTCAGTCACATGTTGAGGCAGCAACAAAATATCCACTTGGAAAACTGGGTCCTCTCTATGGACCCAATTGGATTAAAAGGAAAGTAGAATTAATGCCTAATGAAAAAAATTTCTCCAAACTAAATTTCTTTACTCTGACTTCTGGACAAAAGTACTCTGGATATCAAATTGTACCCAATCAGGCATCTTGCTTCTGAGACAGCAGTTCCATGGTTAGAAATGGAGAAAGATGTCTCTGGATAATTGAAGAGTAGTTGTCAAGAAAGGGTACAGAGAAAATACAATGGAAGAAATGAGGAAGAATATAAAGAGCTGAATGGAAAATAGAGAGATCCGAGACACTGGTAGTATTTACTTAGGGAGTAAATTGCATCTTACACAGGGATTGAGGGGCTAGCATAGTATAGAATAGAAGATGTTATGAGATTATTCCTTTTATCTTTTGCTTAAAAAAAGTTTTCCAGTTTTAATGTATTCTTGTTTTTGAAATGAGAAAGCATAAACGGGAGAACTCTTCCCTTTGCTTGGTAAACTACTGCTTCAAGTATTTTAAGACCCAACTTCAGTTTTCCTTTCTCCCAACTTTCTGATTTCCAGCTCCTGTAGGATTGACTCCTGTCCCTTTATGCTTTTATTATATGTGTACATTACAACATTCTGTGTTTATCTCTTATATACCATATATCACATTGTATTAACACTCATTGGCTTACCTGTGGGTTTCCTCTAACAGAATATAAGCCCTTTGAGAGATGATCGTGTTTATTTTACTAGCACCTACCCTGGGTCCTGGCAGAACTGCACAACTCAGATTGGCACTCAAACCCTATCATACCTCAATTGGGACTTCAACACACCATCCCTGGCTTAGGAGGGAACTTGAACCCACAGTCTCCCAGCAGAAACCACACACCTTGTCCCAGGACTTAATGAAACTCAGGTTCTTTGTTTCAGTGCAGAAGGATTTCGTCGTGAGGCAAAGTGATAGGCAAGAAGTAGATTTATTAATATAGAATGCTCGTAAAGGCTACAGACAGGCAGGCAAGAGAGCTCTGCCCCTAGAGCTAAGTGGGGAAGTAGGTTTATTTATGGTGATAACAGATTTCACAGAGTGTGGGCCACCTTAGAAGGCAAGAGGCCCTGAAATATGGGGTGATTAGTTTTTATAGGCTGGGTAATTTCATAAGCTAATGACTAGGAGGATTATTTCAACTAAGATGCAGAGCTTTCCAGGCATTGGGTCACTGCCCACTTTTTGGCCTTTTGTGGGCAGTCTCAAAACTGTCATGGCACCCCTGGTTGTGTCCCTTAGCATAGGCTCAGATCAGATCAGTCGCTCAGTCGTGTCCGACTCTTTGCGACCCCATGAACCACATAGGCTAATGTCTTACAATAAGCATAGAATGAAGCTCAAGGTCTACTGAAAGTTGAATCTTCTGTTGTTTTAGGCCTAATGAGTTCTTATTAGTTTTTCTTGTATTCCCCAGTGGCCTTGTCATTAAAGTCTGTGCCCTGGCCTGTTCCCTCTTGTCTCACTGGCATATTTACATTCAGCCAGTTGATCAAATGACTTAATGAAAATTTATTATCCAAGGTCTTTAAATTTTAGGAATCACAATATTGGTGTGGTTTTGATGTGATCTTGTCATCTTAAAAAAACAATAAAACAAAAAAACCTTAATTCTGAGCCTCCCAAAGTTGCTGGCCTTCTAGAATTTCATCTTCTTTTGAGGCTGAGGTGGCTACCCTGCTCTTCTAAAAGGCAACAGACACTTATACAATCTAGAGAATAGGATGCCAGAAAGAAAAATAGTATGTATTTCAGAATTTTGCAGAAATACAATTCACACAAAGTAAAGAGACTTAGCCAAGTCTCAGCAGGAATAGGATGAGGATAGGCTGTGGGGACAAAAAGATATCACACAGATTCTAACTTGGAAATAGCCTAACACTGCTGGACTTGGGTGAGTGTTAAAAATGGCTCACAAGCGTCCTTCCCATTCTCACTTCTCTTTGCCTGCCATATGTATCATGGCAAGTGGAGATGGAAGGAAACTATAGAGAAAGATTGTTGTTGACCTAGGTCATTGTGATTCTTGTAGATCAGAAATAATAAAATCAAACTGTAGGAGGATAGAGGAGAGTTTTCACCGGAAAACTTTAGGGAAAGAAAGAGAGATATAGGAGAAGTGAATGTTTCGGTCAAGAAAATGATTTTCTTACTCATAGCTGAGAAAATGCTTTCAAGTTTGAAAGTCCCATAAAGAGACCCATACATCTAGTAAAAAAGTGAGCAGGGAAATAAGAAAAATTGAAATTATAGGTTATAAGCTACTATGTGAAACTATCATGAAATTCAACATAGGAAAAAAAAAGTTTGGAAATTATTTTTTTTTTCAGAAAATATACTATTTATTTTCCTTGTATGATGAAAGTCTCTTGTGATAACTAAGATCTATGTCAGTGGTTATCGACTTTACCAGGAGTCAGTTTGACTTTCACTTGTTCACTCCTCCACTGACCTTATATTTTGGAAAAAAATGATAGTTCAATTATATTTATTAATAATCATTTTTCACTATATACGTTGGAAAGTAGGGGGGATGAGACTTTGAGATCTTCCAAACTGATCATTTAATTCAGAAAGAACAGATTATAAAGAAAATAATAGGAAATAATGGCTTCATCAATTCAAACTGTTTCTAATTTAGTGGAAAGTGCTGTGAACTGCAGTTTTGTAAAGACAGAGTACCAGTAAGAGTTTCCAAGCTTTACAGGCTTTTAGGAACACACTTTAAATTACCTGATATGCTGTCCAACTGTTAACAAAAAAAAAAAAAAAAAAAGAAGAAACCTTTTGCAATAATATGTATTGGGAATTTTATTTCATTCTATCCCTTTCTAAATTTGAAGGTTGAAACTAATCAAAATCTCCTCACACAGGTTGTGTGTGTGTGTGTGTGTGTGTGTGTGTGTGTGCGCGTGTGTGCGCGCACGCACGTGCGCGTTCAATCACTCTGCCGTGTCCCAGTCTTTGTGATCCCATGGACTGTAGTCTACCAGGTTCCTCTGTCCATGGAATTTTCCAGGCAAGAATCCTGGATTGGGTTGCCATTTCCTACTCCATCCACCCACATGGTTCTGTTAAACACGATATATCATTTACCAGTTTTTACATCTTTAGCTTACTGGGCAGACTTAATAGAGGTTGTCAATGCCTGGTTTTATTTTTTACTATAATCTTTACAGATTTAAATATTGAGGCTTAGTCTAAGAAAAGCTATGAATTAAAACTTATTTTGAAATTTTACTGATAATCACTGTCATTCTATTGCTGAGGAATGAATTACTGGGAAGTGTGGCCCCAGCTGGATTTGAACATAGAGCAGCCCATGTTGTCTCCAATGGAAAAACTGGTTTGAGTACCACATTACCTGGGACAGAGTAACTAAAGTGGTCTTGGACTATGTGATTAGGCCATTAATTTCAGCGTATGTTGAGGGAACCTGATGTTGTCTAAGAGAAATGAACTAAAGGCTCTGACACTATAATTTCCACATACAGGACTGGGAAAAAGAAGAACACGGTTAACTCAGCAGCACCACTGAAGTCTCTAGTAAACTACTAGCTAAGTAGTTTACTTCTATTAACTACTATTACTGCTACCACTGTTATTATTACTAAAAACAAAAACAGCAACAGCTTCCATAAATTTAGAAGCATCTCCTTTATGCCAGTGCTCAACATTTCAAATCATGATTTCAAATTCTTTCAACAAACTGTAAACAAGTGATATTTCCAATCTTGAGCATCAGACATTGAATTTTGCAGAAATTGCTTTTCTCAAGTCAACTTGTATTATGTGGTAGAGCCTGGATTGACCTGGTTGGATTACTTCTGAACTTCATGTTTTTTAGTTTTTGTTTGTTAGCATTAAATACATTGCCCAGATTCTGTAACAATTCCTGTGATAAAGACAGGAAGGAAGCAAGAGGAATGCCAAAGAACTAGCCTGCACCCCTGGCATTTCACTGAGGATCAGGAATCTGCTGCTGCTCCAGGCCTCCTACCCAGCTGGATATTTGGGTGGAGGAGTTATTTCTTTTCTTTACTGCTCTCTTGTATAGTACATATACATATATGTATATGTATGTATATATATGTATACATATATGCAGTATATGTATACTGCATAAACTTGTAATATGCCCTTTCTTCTACACCCATTCATACTTGGCAATAGAATCATACAGATAATTCAACTTTGTGATATTTTTATTTAGGTTTGAGAGACCAATTGTTTGCTATTCTGTTGTTCAATTCCTGTTTATGCTTAGAGACTGATATTCAGATAAGATCAGTCGCTCAGTCGTGTCCAACTCTTTGCGACCCCATGAACTGCAGCACGCCAGGCCTCCCTGTCCATCACCAACTCCCGGAGGTCACTCAGACTCACATCCATCGAGTCAGTGATGCCATCCAGCCATCTCATCCTCTGTCGTCCCCTTCTCCTCCTGCCCTCAATCCCTCCCAGCATCAGAGTCTTCTCCAATGAGTCAACTCTTCGCATGAGGTGACCAAAATACTGGAGTTTCAGCTTTAGCATCATTCCTTCCAAAGAAATTCCAGGGCTGATCTCCTTCAGAATGGACTGGTTGGATCTCCGTGCAGTCCAAGGGGCTCTCAAGAGTCTTCTCCAACACCACAGTTCAAAAGCATCTATTCTTCGGCGCTCAGCCTTCACAGTCCAGCTCTCACATCCATACATGACCACAGGAAAGACCATAGCCTTGACTAGGCGAACCTTTGTTGGCAAAGTAATGTCTCTGCTTTTGAAAATGCTATCTAGGGTGGTCATAACTTTCCTTCCAAGGAGTAAGCGTCTTTTAATTTCATGGCTGCAGTCACCATCTGCAGTGATTTTGGAGCCCAGAAAAATAAAGTCTGACACTGTTTCCACTATTTCTCCATCTATTTCCCATGTAGATATGGGACCAGATGCCATGATCTTCGTCTTCTGAATATTGAGCTTTAAGCCAACCTTTTCACTCTCCACTTTCACTTTCATCAAGAGGCTTTTTATATTACTGTGCACATTAATGAGAAAACTTAGGATTTTGAACCTGTTCTGTTTAGTTCTAAGAAATGAAATTTGTAGTCCCAGTGTAAAAATGACAATCATCTTCAACCTCAATGTAGATTTCTATGTTTAAATACAATCTTTGCCCCATTACAACATGGTGAGGGGATGATCATTTTTGAAGAGAATGCAAGTCATAAGCACCCTTTCTAAAACTAAATATATTCCTCTCTAAAGCAAAAAATTATCTAAATGGTAAATCCAACTGGTACATGGTTTTGGTGAAATTAGCCAAGAGAAGAATCTGAGATAATTAGCAATGACTCTGTTTCTTTTTGCTTCTTTGTATATTTATGCATGATCCTTCTCTGACAATTTTGAAACCAAGGACAATTAATAGTTATTAAAAAGTATTCAAGCTCATATTTTCTTATATCTACTTTTGGGTTATTGTTCATTGGCTAAGTTATGTCCAACTCTTTGTGATCCTATGGACTGCAGCATGCCAGGCTTCTCTCTCCTCCACCATCTCCCAGAGTTTGCTTGATAGATTATCAAACCAGTCAATTTACTTTTATAATGTTCAACATTTCTTATTGTGATAAATGTACAAGCCGGCATGTGTGTGTATAATTTTATATTAATTTTACTTGTTGATTTTTGCCCATGATAAACACAAAGGCACTATATAAAGATGGAAGGAAGAATATACCAGTAAACTATCATTTATGTAACATTGTCTAGAAAGTAGCTACAGTGTCACTAGCAAGGTGCTGTGAACATCAACAATGATTCATTTCCTGCTGTCATGGGATATAGGTTAGGGGAGTAACACAGAGGCATATTTCTTTGGATTTGGTGTTTTTTGTTTTTGTTTTTTAACTTCTCTTTCCTGGTCTATTTATGCTTCTGGAATATTCTGAAAGGGCAGAAGTCTCAGAGTCAGACTATATTATACTCAGTCTAGCTAGTTCTGAGCTCACTCTAAACTTCACCTTTCCCATTTGTTAAGTGGGAAACAGTTGTCAGATTACAGGAAATACTGTATGTGAAGAGTGCAGCATAGTACCAGACAGGGAGGCCCTTGATAGCTTTTATTACTACCATCTCTGTTTCTTTCTGACATCTGTCTCCCTGCCATTGCATGCTATTCTCTGTGGAAATCTTGTCTGTGAAGTCTTAAGAGATCAGTACCCGTGGATTCTAGGACTACAGATCCTAGCACTGAGACCAAGCTACCTTGGATTAAGAAATCGAGCATCTTGGCTCAAAGATCAGAAACAGGGAAATCAGAGGATTGTACCTGGGGACTGAGGGTCCTCAGCATGACGAGGCAGTCGATTTACTGTTTTATGGAGGTATAGTTTTCTGTCTATGTTTTAAAGATACAGGCATACCTCATTTTAATGCACTTTGTTTTACTGTGTTTCATGGGTGCTGCATGTTTTAACAAACTGAAGGTTTGTGGCAACTCTGCGTCAAGCAAGGCTACCTGTGTCAGTTTTCCAACAGCATTTGCTCATTTTGTGTCTGTGTCACATTTTGGTGACTCTTGCATTATTTCAAACGTTTTCATTATTATAATATTATTATGGTATCTTTGATTTTTGTTGTTATTGTAACTGTCTTGGGGCACCATGAACTATACTATATATTGCTGCTGCTGCTGCTGCTAAGTCTCTTCAGTTGTGTCTGACTCTGTGCAACCACATAGTCGGCAGCCCACCAGGTTCCCCCATCCCTGGGATTCTCCAGGCAAGAACACTGGAGTGGTTGGAGTGGGTTGCCATTTCCTTCTCCAATGCAGGAAAGTGAAAAGTGAAAGTGAAGTCGCTCAGACGTGTTCTACCCTTAGCACCCCCATGGACTGCAGCCAACCAGGTTCCTCCGTTCATGGGATTTTCCAGGCAAGAGTACTGGAGTGGGTTGCCATTTCCTTCTCCAATACTATATTTTGATGAACTTAATTGATAAATGCATGAGATAAATTGATAAATTCCAACTGCTTCACCAACTCACCCTTCCCAATCTCTCTCCCTCTCTTCAGCTCTCTCTGTTCCTTGAGATACAATAAATATTCAAAGTAGGCCAGTTTGATATCCTCACAATGGTTTCTAAGTGTTCAAGTGAAAGGACAGTTGTACATCTCTCATTTTTAAATCAAAAGTTAGAAATGATTACACTTAATGAAGAAGGCATGTCGAAAGCTGAGGCAGGCCAAAAGCTGGTCCTCTTGTACCAAACAGTTAGCTAAGTTGTGAATGCAAAGGAAAAGTTCATGAAGGAAATTAAAAGTGCTACTCCAGTAAACACACAAATAAGAAAACAAAACAGCATTATTGTTGATATGGAGAAAGCTATTGTGTTCTGGATCGAAGATCAGACTAAGCACAACAGTCCCTTAAGCCAAAGCCTAATCCAGAGCCAGGCCATAGCCCTTTTGAATTCCATGAAGGCCGAGAGAGGTGAGAAAGTTGCAAAAGGAAAGTCTGAAGCTAGCAGAGGTTGACTCATGAGGTTTAAGGAAAGAACCTGTTTCCATAGCATCGAAGTACAAGATGAAGCAGCAAGTGCTAATGCAGAAGCTGTAGCAGATTATCCAGAAGATCTAGTGAACATCATTAGTGATGGTGGCTACACTAAACAACAGACTTTCAATGTAGATGAAATGACTTATGTTGGAAGAAGATGCCATCTACACTTCCATAGCCAGAGAGGAGAAGTCAATGCCTGGCTTGAAAGCTTCAAAGGACAGTCTTACTCTTTTGTTAGGGGCTAATACAGCTGGGGACCTTAAGTTGAGGCCAGTGCTCATTTTCCATTCCCCAAATCCTAGGGCCTTTAAGAATTTTGCTAAATCTACTCATTGTTCTCTAAATGGAATAATAAAGTTGGAATGGTAGCACATCTGTTTATAACACAGTTTCTTGAATATTTTAAGGCCACTACTGAGACTTGCTGTTTAGAAAAGATTTCTTTCAAAATATTACTGTTCACTGACAATGCACCTGATTGCATTGCATTTCTCTGATGGAAATATATGATGAGATTCATGTTGTTTTCATGCCTGCATTCTGCAGCCCATGGATCAGGGACTAATTTCAACTTTCAGGACTTAATATTTAAGAATTACATTTTCTAAGGCTGTAGCTGTTGTAGATAGCGACTCCTCTGATGAATCTGGCAAAGTAAATTAAAACTTTCTGGAAAGTATTCACTGTTCTAGATGCCATTAATAACTTTTACGGTTTATGGAAACAATATCAAATATCAACATTAATAGGAATTTGAAAGGACTTGATTCCAACTCTCATGAATAACTGAGGGGTTCAAGACTTGGGAGGAGGAAGTAACTGCAGATGCCATAGAAAGAGCAAGAGAATTAAAAGTAGAATATAAAGATGTGACTGAATTGCTATAGCTTTGTGATAAAGCATTCACATTGGGGAGTGCTTCTTATGGATGGATATGCAAAGAAACTGGTTTATCTAAATGGAATTTATCCCTGGTGAAGATGCTGTGAAGATTGTTGAAATGCCAGAGGATTTAGAGTATTACATAAACTTAGTTTATAAAGCAGCAGCAGAGTTTGAGAGGATCAACTCCAATTTTGAAAGAAGTTCTGTTATGGGTAAAATGCTATTAAAGAGCATTTCACACTATAGAGAAAATATGAAAGGGTCAATCTGTGGGTCAAACTTCACTGTTCTCATATTTTAAAAACTTGTCATAGCCACCCCAACCTTTAGCAGCCACCATCCTGATCAGTCAGCAGCCATCAACTTGAGGCAAGACTCTACACCAGCAAAAAGATTAAGACTTGCTGAAGGCTCAGATGATGCTTAGCATTTATAAGCAATAAAGTATTTTTTTAGTTAAAGTATGTACATTGTGGTTTTTTGTTTGTTTTTTTACATAATGCTATTACACACTTAATAAACTAAAGTGTAAACATAACTTTTATAACTACTGGGAAACCACAAAATCCATGTGACTCACTTTATTGTGATTTTTGCCTTGTTGTGGTAGTCTGGAGCCAAATCCATAATGTCTCTGAGGTATTCCTGTATTAGTAAGTAAAGTCATTATTAAGCAAAATGTACATCAGTCAGTTCAGTTCAGTTGCTCAGTCGTGTCTGACTCTTTGCGATCCCATGTATCGCAGCACACTAGGCCTCCCTGTCCATCACCAACTCCTGGAGTTCACCCAGACTCACGTCTGTGATGCCATCCAGCCATCTCATCCTCTGTCATCCCCTTCTCCTCCTGCCCCCAATCCCTCCCAGCATCAGAGTCTTTTCCAATGAGTCAACTCTTTGCATGAGGTGGCCAAAGTACTGGAGTTTCAGCTTTAGCATCATTCCTTCCAAAGAAATCCCAGGCCTGATCTCCTTCAAAATGGACTGGTTGGAAAACATAGCCAATGGTAAAAGAACTATTAATCAAAATGAAAAGAAAAAAAAAAACACACACACACACAATTTTACATGACTAAATACCTAGCTGTAGTAGAATCAAAGCTTTTTTCCCCCTCAATTATTTCTGGGTATTATAGGAGAAATCAAAAAACCATATATCCTTGGCACACAGCTTATGCTCAATATATATTTGCCAAACAAGTAAATGAACAACCAAAAAGAAGTGAATGGATAGGTCTTCCCTTGATTAAATAAAATTTTGAAAATCTCTCTAGAACTAGGGATTTACAAGAGGTAGGCAAATCAGTTAACAGTTTTGAATTTTATTGATATTGGTGAAGATTTAAAATGTGTATTAACCCTGCTGAAGTTAAACCTTTAGGGACATACATGTTAGTTTTCACAGCTTTCATCCAAGAGCACAGAGGCAGTAACTTTTCTGTACAGAAAAAATACAACTACCTTATAGCTCAGTTGGTAAAGAATCCATTTGCAATGCAGGAGATCCCAGTTCAATTCCTGGGTCAGGGAGATGCGCTGGAGAAGGGAAAGGCTACCCACTCCAGTATTCTTGGGCTTCCCTCATGGCTCAGCTGGTAAAGAATCCACCTGCAATGAAGGAGACCTTGGTTCAGTCCCTAGGTTCAGAAGATCCCCTGGAGACGGGAAAGGCTACCCACTCCAGTATTCTGGCCTGGAGAATTCCATGGACTGTATAGTCCATGGGGTTGCAAAAGTCGGATGACTGAGCGACTTTCACTTTCACTACTCAATTAAATTTTTCTCAGAGATGTACTGTACCAAATGCCATGTATTAATCTAGAGTGACACAATATACCTGAATGAACTAACAGAATTTCTTGCCATTAACACACAGTCCTTGTTGTTTGACCACATTAATCAGAAAAATGTGTTACCTTTCAAAAAGAAGCATTATCCATTGTTTTAGGAAGTTCTCCAAACATGATTAATTCATTAAAGCTTCTTAAATGTTATGTTACTTTGTAATTCCGTTTATGATATAAAAATTCTTGTTGAAATTTATTCTGATTAAAAGTCATTTTCTCCTGAAAGATAAATTAGAAATGGCCAATGGTTTTATCCCTTCATTCCATGATCTCACTGAAGTTCTAATAATGTTCAGATAGTGTTTCACTTAGTTGGACAATGATTTAGAAAAAACAAAGCATTTGAGCAAACTCATAAAATTAGAGACTTTGGAGAAGGCAATGGCACCCCACTCCATACTCCTGCCTGGAAAATCCCATGGACTGAGGAGCCAGGTCGGACAAGACTGATCAACTTCACTTTCACTTTTCACTTTCATGCACTGGAGAAGGAAATGGCAACCCACTCCAGTGTTCTTGCCTGGAGAATCCCAGTGACGGGGGAGCCTGGTGGGCTGCCGTCTATGGGGTCACACAGAGTCTGACATGACTGAAGTGACTTAGCAGCAGCAGCAGCAGCAGCAGCAGCAGCAGGGAACCTACAGAACATCTAGTCCAAACCTGCATTTCAGGAACTAGAAAATTGAAAAAGAGGAAGAGTAATTGTTTGCCTCAAGGTTGTTCACTTTGATAGGGAAAACATTGCTTTTTTAAAGGAATCATGAAGCTTTATCTGTAGGGGAAATTCTCTTTCAGATAAACAAGTTTATGTAAGTTTACAAATACCAACCTTGAGGTTGGCATATTTGTTTGTTTGTTTTTAAGTGTATTTGCTTTCTCTTAATTAGTTGGCCATGACTCTTTTTCCATGACCTCTAAAATTCTTACAAGAAATATTTTAAAGAAGAAACTGTGAAATAGAGATAGGTATAAAATGTTGGCTTTTTTTCCCAAATTACTATTAGTTGACTGGTTTTTAGCACTGATCCGTGCTTTATTCTGGTCTTCCCAGGTGGCTCAGTGGTTTAAAAAAAAAAAATCCACCTGCCAATGTAGGGACTTTGCAGGAGCCTTGGGTTCCATCTCTGAGTTGAAAAGACCCTCCAGAAAAGGAAATGGCAACCCCCTCCTATAGTCTTCCCTGGAAAATCCCATGGACAGAGGAACCTGGCAGGCTACAGTCTCTCGGGTCACAAAGAGTTGAACACGGTTTAGTGACTAAATAACAACAACAGCTTTGCTTTATTTCACTCCTAGTAACTATTCCTTAGCCCCTCCTCTGTTGTCCTTAAAATACTATACAAAGTTGATGTCCCAACAGGAGAGGATTCAGGTTTTGTTCTGCTTTGGTTTTGTGTGTGTGTGTGTGTGTGTGTGTGCATTTATCCTTAAAATTCTTCTAGTAGATCATCTATACCTGAGTTTGTTTTTTTTTTTAATTTAATGGAGATTAAATAGAAATATAACACCTTTTTTTTTTCAATTGATCCATCAATATAGATATCTATATAATTTTTCCATATACAGACCCTCTTTTTAGAGAAACAGCAGGGCAAATACATAGTAGGTAGCATGGTTTATGTTATGATTTGCCTGATAACCAAAGTCAGACAGTGGGAAATTGGGTGATAAACATTAGTAGATCCTACCTTACTCAGATAAAATTGAGCCTCTGCCATTTTTCAGTATCTGACAATTTCATTCAATGATAATAGGTGGAAATTCAGCTTATTTTTGTTAGAAAAAGTCACTTCTCTCAGTAACATCATTTGTGGCAAATTGTGGTAGAGCAATAAAAGTAACAGAGAAGCAATAAATTGTTGCTTGTGTTTATCACAAACAATAAAATCCCATGAAACTAATGTTTCTTTTATTTCTTATCACATCTAGAGACATTCCATTTTGTTATTTATGTCTTATGCTTTAAGATTTTTTTTCTGGAAAGTTTGTTTTTTAGAAAAAAGTCTGTGGAACATAGTACCTGCCATTCAAATGTTCTTGGCTTCCATTTACTCATCTGTAAAATTAATGGGTTAATTTTTAGACATTTTTTAGGTCACTTCCAGTACTGAAAGTCAGATTCTATTATTTAGTTACACCAATGAAACAGTTATTCTCTGTCGAAATAAGATGCATTTGTGTGTAAGTGATCAAAAATCCTATCTACACTGTATTCATTTCAGCCAGTGTGTACAATTTGCTGGCAATTTGTGCTCACTGACATGAGTCAAGGATTGGCAGACCATGGTCCCCAGTCTAATTGTGACCTGCCACATATTTTGTGAAAAAATCTGTTTACAACATAGCCACACCATGTTGATTGATTCTGTCTATGGCTGTTTTTGTTCTCCAAGGCAGAGTTGATGGGTTGTGAAAAGCATATTGCTCTAAAAACCCCTAATATTTACCATTTGGTCTTTAACAGAAAAAAGTTTGCAAAACAAAAAATTTTTATGTATATGTTCATTTTATTGACTCTGTTACAGGTTTTTATTTCTCTATGATAGGAGTTTTTGTTGTTAGCATCCTCCTTGCATTTGTGTATGTATGTGTATTTGATCATGACAGTAAATGCCATCTTTGTTTTGTTTATTTTTCAACTTAATATTCTGTTCCATGCTAATATTTCTTTTTTATTTAAATTTATTTCAGGAAGCAACAGTTAGAACTGGTCATGGAACAACAGACTGGTTCCAAATAGGAAAGGGAGTACGTCAAGGCTGTATATTGTCACCATGTTTATTTAACTTATATGCAGAGTACATCATGAGAAATGCTGGACTGGAGGAAACACAAGCTGGAATCAAGATTGCTGGGAGAAATATCAATAACCTCAGATATGCAGATGACACCACCCTTATGGCAGAAAGTGAAGAGGAACTCAAAAGCCTCTTGATGAAAGTGAAAGTGGAGAGTGAAAAGGTTGGCTTAAAGCTCAACATTCAGAAAACGAAGATCATGGCATCTGGTCCCATCACTACATGGGAAATAGATGGAGAAACAGTGGAAACAGTGTCAGACTTTGTTTTTCTGGGCTCCAAAATCACTGCAGATGGTGACTGCAGCCATGAAATTAAAAGACGCTTACTCCTTGGAAGGAAGGTTATGACCAACCTAGATAGCATATTCAAAAGCAGAGACATCACTTTGCCAACAAAGGTTCGCCTGGTCAAGGCTATGGTCTTTCCTGTGGTCATGTATGGATGTGAGAGCTGGACTCTGAAGAAAGCTGAGCGCCGAAGAATAGATGCTTTTGAACTGTGGTGTTGGAGAAGACTCTTGAGAGTCCCTTGGACTGCAAGGAGATCCAACCGGTCCATTCTGAAGGAGATCAGACCTGGGATTTCTTTGGAGGGAATGATGCTGAAGCTGAAGCTCCAGTATTTTGGCCACCTCATGCGAAGAGTTGACTCATTGGAGAAGACTCTGATGCTGGGAGGGATTGAGGGCAGGAGGACAAGGGGACGACAGAGGATGAGATGGCTGGATGGCATCACTGACTTGATGAATGTGAGTCTGGGTGACCTCCGAGAGCTGGTGATGGATAGGGAGGCCTGGCGTGCTGCGGTTCATGGGGTCGCAAAGAGTCGGACACGACTGAGCGACTGATCTGATCTGATCTGATTTATTTTAATTGGAGGCTAATTGCTTTACAATATTGTATTGGTTTTGCCATGCATCAACATGAATCTGCCACGGGTGTACACGTGTTCCACATCCTGAAACCCCCTTCCATCTCCCTCCCTGTACCATCCCTCTGGGTCATACCAGTGCACCAGCCCCAAGCATCCTGTATCCTGCATCGAACCTGGACTGGGGATTCATTTCGTATATGATATTATACATGTTTCAATGCCATTCTCCCAAATCATCCCACCCACTCCCTCTCCCACAGGGTCCAAAAGACTGTTCTATACATCTGTGTCTCTTTTGCTGTCTCACATACAGGGTTATCCTTACCATCTTTCTAAATTCCATATATATGCGTTAGTATACAGTATTGGGAGAAGGCAATGGCACCCCACTCCAGTACTTTTGCCTAGAAAATCCCATGGACAGAGGAGCCTGGTAGGCTGCAGTCCATGGGGTCGCTAGAGTCGGACACGACTGAGCGACTTCACTTTCACTTTTCACTTTCATGCATTGGAGAAGGAAATGGCAACCCACTCCAGTGTTCTTGCCTGGAGAATCCCAGGGATGGGAAGCCTGGTGGGCTGTCGTCTCTGGGGTCGCACAGAGTCGAACATGACTTAAGCGATTCAGCAGCAGCAGCAGCATCATACTGTATTGGTGTTTTTCCTTCTGGCTTACCTCAATCTGTATAATAGGCTCCAGTTTCATCCATCTCATTAGAACTGATTCAAATGTATTCTTTTTAATGGCTGAGTAATATCCATTGTGTATATGTACCACTGCTTTCTTACACATTCATCTGCTGATGAACATCTAGGTTGCTTCCATGTCCAGGCTATTATAAACAGTGCTGTGATGAACATTGGGGTACACGTGTCTCTTTCAATTCTGATTTCCTCGGTGTGTATAGCCAGCAGTGGGATTGCTGGGTCATAAGGCAGTTCTATGTCCAGTTTTTTAAGGAATCTCCACACTGTTCTCCATAGAGGCTGTACTAATTTGCATTCCCACCCACAGTGAAAAAGGGTTCCTTTTTGTCCACACCCTCTCCAGGATTTATTGCTTATAGACTTTTGGATCGCAGCCATTCTGCCTGGCGTGAAATGGTACCTCATACTGGTTTTGATTTGCATTTCTCTGATAATGAGTGATGTTGAGCATCTTTTCATGTGTTTGTTAGCCATCCGTATGTCTTCTTTGGAGAAATGTCTATTTAGTTCTTTGGCCCATTTTTTGATTGGGTCCTTTATTTTTCTAGAATTCAGCTGCAGGTGTTACTTGTATATTTTTGAGATTAGTTGTTTGTCAGTTGCTTCATTTGCTATTATTTTCTCCCATTCTGAAGGCTGTCTTTTCACCTTGCTTATAGTTTCCTTTGTTGTGCAGAAGCTTTTTAATTCTAATTAGGTCACATTTGTTTATTTTTGCTTTTATTTCCAATATTCTGGGAGGTGGGTCATAGAGGATCCTGCTGTGATGTATGTCGGAGAGTGTTTTGCTTATGTTCTCCTCTCGGAGTTTTATAGTTTCTGGTCTTACATTTAGATCTTTAATCCATTTTGAGTTTATTTTTGTGTATGGTGTTAGAAAGTGTTCTAGTTTCATTCTTTTACAAGTGGTTGACCAGTTTTCCCAGTACCACTTGTTAAAGAGATTGTCTTTAATCCATTATATATTCTTGCCTCCTTTGTCAAAGATAAGGTGTCCATAGGTGCATGGATTTATCTCTGGGCATTCTATTTTGTTCCATTGATCTATATTTCTGTCTTTGTGCCAGTACCATACTATCTTGATGACTGTGGCTTTGTAGTACAGCCTGAAGTCAGGCAGGTTGATTCCTCCAGTTCCATTCTTCTTTCTCAAGATTGCTTTGGCTATTTGAGGTTTTTTCTATTTCCATACAAATTGAGAAATTATTTGTTCTACCTCTGTGAAAAATACCACTGGTAGCTTGGTAGGGATTGCATTGAATCTATAAATTGCTTTGGGTAGTGTACTCATTTTCATTATACTGATTCTTCCAATCCATGAACATGGTATATTTCTCCGTCTATTAGTGTCCTCTTTGATTTCTTTCACAAGTGTTTTATGGTTATCTATATATAGGTCTTTAGTTTCTTTAGGTAGATATATTCTTAAGTATTTTATTCTTTTCATTGCAATGGTGAGTGGAATTATTTACTTAATTTCTCTTTCTATTTTCTCATTGTTATTGTATAGGAATACATGGGATTTCTGTGTATTGATTTTATATCCTGCAACTTTACTATATTCATTGATAGCTCTAGTAATTTTCTGGTGGAGTCCTTAAGGTTTTCTATGTAGAGGATCATGTCATCTGCAAATAGTGAGTTTTACTTCTTCTTTTCCAATTTGGATTCCTCGTATTTCTTTTTCTGCTCTGATTGCTGTGGCCAAAACTTCCAAAACTATGTTGAATAGTAGTGGTGAGAGTGGGCACCCTTGTCTTGTTCCTGACTTTAGAGGAAATGCTTTCAATTTTTCACCATTTAGGATAATGTTTGCTGTGGGTTTGTCATATATAGCTTTTATTATGTTGAGGTATGTTCCTTCTATTCCTGCTTTCTGGAGAGTTTTTTTTTTTTTTATCATAAATGGATGTTGAATTTTGTCAAAGGCTTTGTCTGCGTCTATTGAGATAATCATATGGTTTTTATTTTTCAACTTGTTACTGTGGTTTATTACATTGATTGATTTGTGGATATTGAAGAATCCTTGCATCCCTGGGATAAAGCCCACTTGGTCATGGTGTATGATCTTTTTAATGTGTTGTTGGATTCTGATTGCTAGAATTTTGTTAAGGATTTTTGCATCTATGTTCATCAGTGATATTGGCCTGTAGTATTCTTTTTTTGGTGGGATCTTTGTCAGGTTTTGGTATTAGAGTCATGGTGGCCTCATAGTACAAGTTTGGAAGTTTATCTTCCTCTGCAATTTTCTGGAAGAGTTTAGTAGGATAGATGTTAGCTCTTCTCTCAATTTTTGGTAGCATTCAGCTGTGAAGCCATCTGGACCTGGGCTTTTGTTTGCTAGAAGATTCCTGATTACAGTTTCAATTTCCATGCTTGTGATGGGGTCGTTAAGATTTTCTATTTCTTCCTGGTTCAGTTTTGGAAAGTTGTACTTTTCTAGGAATTTGTCCATTTCTTCCACATTGTATATTCAAAAGCAGAGACATTACTTTGCCAACAAAGGTTTGTCTAGTCAAGGCTATGGTTTTTCCTGTGGTCATGTATGGATTTGAGAGTTGGACTGTGAAGAAGTCTGAGCGCCAAAGAATTGATGCTTTTGAACTGTGGTGTTGGAGAAGACTCTTGAGAGTCCCTTGGACTGCAAGGAGATCCAACCAGTCCATTCTGAAGGAGATCAGCCCTGGGCTTTCTTTGGAAGGAATGATGCTAAAGCTGAAACTCCAGTACTTTGGCCACCTCATGCAAAGATTGAGTCATTGGAGAAGATTCTGATGCTGGGAGGGATTGGGGGCAAGAGGAGAAGGGGACGACAGAGGATGAGATGGCTGGATGGCATCACTGACTCGATGGATGTGAGTCTGAGTGAACTCTGGGAGTTGATGGACAGCGAGGCCTGGCATGCTGCAATTCATGGGGTCGCAAAGAGTCGGACACGACTGAGCATCTGATCTGATCTGATCTGAGTAGTCTCTAATGATCCTTTGTATTTCTGTGTTGTCTGTTGTGATCTCTCCATTTTCATTTCTAATTTTATTGATTTGATTTTTCTCCTTTGTTTCTTGATGAAGCTGGCTAATGGTTTGTCAATTTTATTTATCCTTTCAAAGAACCAGCTTTTGGCTTTGTTGATTTTTGCTATGGTCTCCTTTGTTTCTTTGCACTTATTTCTGCACTAATTTTTAAGATTTCTTTCCTTTTATTGACGCTGGGGGTCTTCATTTCTTCCTTTTCTAGTTGCTTTAGGTGTAGAGTTAGGTTATTTATTTGACTTCTTTTTTTTTTGAGGTATGCCTGTATTGCTATGAACTTTCCCCTTAGCACTGCTTTTACAATGTTGCACACGTTTTGGGTTGTTGTGTTTTCATTTTCTTTTGTTTCTATGCATATTTTAGTTTCTTTTTTGATTTCTTCTCTGATTTGTTGGTTATTCAGCAGTGTGTTGTTCTGCCTCCATATGTTGGAATTTTTAATAATTTTTCTCCTGTAATTGAGATCTAATCTTACTGCATTGTGGTCAGAAAAGATGCTTGGAATGATTTCATTTTTTTGAACTTACCTAGGCTAGATTTATGGCCCAGGATGCGATCTATCCTGGAGAAGGTTCTGTGTTCGCTTGAGAAAAAGGTGGAATTCATTGTTTGGGGGTGAAATGTCCTATAGATATCAATTAGGTCTAGCTGGTCTATTGTGTCATTTAAAGTTTGTGTTTCCTTGTTAATTTTCTGTTTAGTTGATCTATCCATTGTTAATTTCCCCTTTCATACTTGTTAGCATTTGTCTTACATATTGCAGTGCTACTATGATGGGTGCATATATATTTATAATTGTTATATATTCTTCTTGGATTGATCTTTTGATCGTTATGTAGTGTCCTTCTTTGCCTCTTTTCACAGCCTTTGTTTTAAAGTCTATTTTATCTAATATGAGTATTGCTGCTCCTGCTTTCTTTTGGTCTCTATTTGCATGGAATATCTTTTTCCAGCCCTTCACTTTCAGTCTGTATGTATTCCCTGTTTTGAGGTGGGTCACTTGTAGACAACATATGTAGGGGTCTTGTTTTTGTATCCATTCAGCCAGTCTTTGTCCTTTGGTTGGGGCATTCAACCCATTTACATTTAAGGTAATTATTGATAAGTATGATCCCATTGCCATTTACTTTATTGTTTTGAGTTTGAGTTTATACACCCTATTTGTATTTCCTGTCTAGAGAAGATCCTTTAGCATTTGTTGGAGAGCTGGTTTTGTGGTGCTGAATTCTCTCAGCTTTTGCTTGTCTGTAAAGTTTTTGATTTCTCCTTCATATTTGAATGAGATCCTTGCTGGGTACAGTAATCTGTGCTGTAGATTATTTTCCTTCATCACTTTAAGTATGTCTTGCCATTCCCTCCTGGCCTGAAGAGTTTCTATTGAAAGATCAGCTGTTATCCTTATGGGAATCCCCTTGTGTGGTATTTGTTGTTTTGCCTTGCTGCTTTTAATATTTGTTCTTTGTGTTTGATCTTTGTTAATTTGATTACTATGTGTCTTGGAGTGTTTTGCTTTGGGCTTATCCTGTTTGGGACTCTCTGGGTTTCTTGGACTTGGGTGATTATTTCCTTCCCCATTTTAGGGAAGTTTTCAACTATTATCTCCTCAAGTATTTTCTCATGGTTTTTCTTTTTGTCTTCTTCTTCTGGGACTCCTATGATTCGAATGTTGGGGCATTTAATATTGTCCTGTAGGTCGCTGAGACTGTCCTCATTTCTTTTAATTCGTTTTTCTTTTTTCCTCTCTGATTCACTTATTTCTACCATTCTATCTTCTACTTCACTAATCCTATCTTCTGCCTCCATTATTCTACTATTTCTTCCCTCCAGAGTGTTTTTGATTTCATTTATTGCATTATTCATTATATATCAACTCTTTTGTATTTCTTCTAGGTCCTTTTTAAACCTTTCTTGCATCTTCTCAATCCATGTCTCCAAGCTATTTATCTGTGATTCCATTTTGATTTTAAGATTTTGTATCATTTTCACTATCATTATTTGGAATTCTTTATCAGGTAGATTCCCTATCTCTTCTTCTTTTGTTTGGTTTGATAGGCATTTATCCTGTTCCTTTACTTGCTGGGTATTCCTCTGTCTCTTCATCTTGTTTATATTGCTGTGTTTGGGGTGGCCTTTCTGTATTCTGACAGTTTGTGGGGTTCTCTTTATTGTGGAGTTTCCTCGCTGTGGTTGGGGTTGTATGGGTGGCTTGTCAAGGTTTCTTGGTTAGGGAAGCTTGTGTCGGTGTTCTGGTGGGTGGAGCTGGATTTCTTCTCTGTGGAGTGCAATGAAGTGTCCAGTAATGAGTTATGAGATGTCAATGGCTTTGGAGTAACTTTGGGCAGCCTGTATGTTGAAGCTCAAGGCTGTGTTCTTGTGTTGCTGGAGAATTTGCATGGTATGTCTTGCTCTTGGGTGGTGCTTGGTTTCAGTGTACGTATGGAGGCATTTGATAAGCTCCTGTTGGTTAATGTTCCCTGGAATCAGGAATTCTCTGGTGTTCTCAGGATTTGGACTTAAGCCTCCTGCTTCTGGTTTTCAGACTTATTTTTACAGTAGTCTCAAGACTTCTCTTTCTATACAGCACCACTGATAAGACATCTAGGTTAAAGATGAAATGTTTCTCTACTGTGAGGGACACAAAGAGAGGTTCACAGCATTACATGGAGAAGAGAAGAGGGAGGAGGGAGTTAGAGGTGACCCGAATGAGATGAGGTGGAATCAAAAGAGGAGAGAGCAAGCTAGCCAGTAATCGCTTCCTTATGTGCACTCCATAGTCTGGACAGCTCAGAGATGTTCACGAAGTTATACAGAGAAGAGAAGAGGGAGGAAGGAGACAGAGGTGGCCTGGAGGATAAAAGGGGGAAATCAAAAAGAGAGAGATGGATCCAGCCAGTAATCAGTTCCCTAAGTGTTCTCCACTGTCTGGAACACACAGAGATTCATAGAGATGTGTAGATAAGAGAAGGGGGAGGGAGGAGACAGAGGCGACCTGTTGGATAAAAAGGAGAGTCCAAAGGGGGAGTGAGCAGTCAAGCCAGTGATCTCGCTCCCAAGTAAAAATGGGTACTGAAGATTGAGTTCTTAAAGCTACAAAAGTGATAAATACCAAAAAGCAAAGATTAAAAATCTAGAGTAGAGGTTGGAATTTTAAAAACACATTATTAAAGAAAATAAGAAGAAGAAGAAGAAGAAAAAACCAAGTCACAAAAATTATAAATAAATAAATAAATACACACACACACACACACACACACACACACACACACACACATATGAAGTTTGCTTTAAAAAATATGGTCTTTTTTTTTGAAAAGTAATAGTGGGTTATAAAAATGAAAATTAAAGGAGTAATAGAGGACTTAAAATATTTTTAAAAAAGAGTTATCATAAAAATAGTAAAAATATATCTAGGACTTTCTCTGGTGTTGTTGTGGGCAGTGTGGGGTCAGTTCATTCTCAGATAGTTCCTTGTTCCGGCTTATATTTCTCAAGAAAGAATAGCAAGAAGAGATAAGAAAGCTTTCTTCAGCGATAAATGCAAAGAAATAGAGAAAAACAACAGAATGGGAAAGACTAGGGATCTCTTCAAGAAAATTAGAGATACCAAGGGAACATTTCATGCAAAGATGGACTCGATGAAGGACAGAAATGGTATAGACCTAACAGAAGCAGAAGATATTAAGAAGAGGTGGCAAGAATACACAGAAGAACTGTACAAAAAAGAGCTTCACGACCCAGTTAATCACGATGGTGTGATCACTCACCGAGAGCCAGACATCCTGGAATGTGAGTCAGGTGGGCCTTAGAAAGGATCACTACAAACAAGGCTAGTGGAGGTGATTAAATTACAGTAAAGCTATTTCAAATGCTGAAAGATGATGCTATAAAAGTGCTGAACTCAATATGCCAGCAAATTTGGAAAACTCAGCAGTGGCCACAGGACTGGAAAAGGTCAGTTTTCATTCCAATCCCAAAGAAAGGCAATGCCAAAGAATGCTCAAACTACCACACAATTGCACTCATCTTACAGGCTGGTAAAGTAATGCTCAAAATTCTCCAAGCCAGGCTTCAGCAATATGTGAACAGTGAACTTCCTGATGTTCAAGCTGGTTTTAGAAAAGGCAGAGGAGCCAGAGATCAAATTGCCAACATCCGCTGGATCATGGAAAAAGCAAGAGAGTTCCAGAAAAAACATCTCTTTCTGCTTTATTGACTATGCCAAAGCCTTTGACTGTGTGGATCACAATAAACTGTGGAAAATTCTGATAGAGATGGGAATACCAGACCACCTGATCTGCCTCTTGAAAAATTGGATGCAGGTCAGGAAGCAACTGTTAGAACTGGACATGGAACAACAGACTGGTTGCAAATAGGAAAAGGAGTTTGTCAAGGCTGTATATTGTCACCCTGTTTATTTAACTTATATGCAGAGTACATCATGAGAAACGCTGGACTGGAAGAAGCACAAGCTGGAATCAAGATTGCTGGGAGAAATATCAATCACCTCAGATATGCAGATGACCCCACCCTTATGGCAGAAAGTGAAGAGGAACTCAAAAAGCCTCTTGATGAAAGTGAAAGTGGAGAGTAAAAAAGTTGGCTTAAAGCTCAACATTCAGAAAACGAAGATCATGGCATCTGGTCCCATCACTTCATGGGAAATAGATGGGAAAACAGTGGAAACAGTGTCAGAGTTTATTTTTCTGGGCTCCAAAATCACTACAGATGGTGACAGAAGCCATGAAATTAAAGATGCTTACTCCTTGGAAGGAGAGTTATGACCAACCTAGATAGCATATTCAGAAGCAGAGACATTACTTTGCCAACAAATGTTTGTCTAGTGAAGGCTATGGTTTTTCCTGTGGTCATGTATGGATGTGAGGGTTGGGCTGTGAAGAAGGCTGAGTGCAGAAGAATTAATGCTTTTGAACTGTGGTGTTGGAGAAGACTCTTGAGAGTCCCTTGGACTGCAAGGAGACCCAACCAGTCCATTCTGAAGGAGATCAGCCCTGGGATTTCTTTGGAAGGGATGATACTAAAGCTGAAACTCCAGTACTTTGGCCACCTCATACAAAATTTGACTCATTGGAAAAGACTCTGATGCTGGGAGGGATTGGTGGCAAGAGGAGAAGGGGACGACAAAGGATGAGATGGCTGAATGGCATCACTGACACGATGGACATCAGCTTGAACATTAGTGAGTCTGAGTGAACTCCAGGAATTGGTAATGGACAGGGAGGCCTGGTGTGCTGCAATTCATGGTGTTGTAAAGAGTTGGACATGACTGAGCGACTGATCTGATCTGATAGGCCCCTTCCTATGCTACTGGCTCTAACTACAGGGTTTTATTCAGACTTAAATTGAAGAAAGTAGGGAAAACCACTAGACCATTCAGGTATGACCTAAATCAAATCCCTTATGATTATGCAGTGGAAGTGAGAAATAGATTTAAGGGCCTAGATCTGATAGATAGAATGCCTGATGAACTATGGAATGAGGTTTGTCACATTGTACAGAAGACAGGGATCAAGACCATCCCCATGGACAAGAAATGCAAAAAGCAAAATGGCTGTCTGGGGAGGCCTTGCAAATAGCTGTGAAAAGAAGAGAAGCGAAAAGCAAAGGAGAAAAGGAAAGATATAAACATCTGAATGCAGAGTTCCAAAGAATAGCAAGAAGAGATAAGAAAGCCTTCTTCAGTGATCAGTGCAAAGAAATAGAGGAAAACAACAGAATGGGAAAGACTAGGGGTCTATTCAAGAAAATCAGAGATACCAAAAGAACATTTCATGCAAAATGGGCTCGATAAAGGACAGAGATGGTGTGGACCTAACAGAAGCAGAAGATATTAAGAAGAGGTGGCAAGAATACACAGAAGAACCGTACAAAAAAGAGCTTCACGACCCAGATAATCATGATGGTGTGATCACTGACCTAGAGCCAGACATCCTGGAATGTGAAGTCAAGTGGGCCTTAGAAAGCATCACTAGGAACAAAGCTAGTGGAGGTGATGGAATTCCAGTTGAGCTATTCCAAATCCTGAAAGATGATGCTGTGAAAGTGCTGCACTCAATATGCCAGCAAATCTGGAAAACTCAGCAGTGCCCACAAGATTGGAAAAGGTCAGTTTTCATCCCAATCCCAAAGAAAGGCAATGCCAAAGAGTGCTCAAACTACCGCACAATTGCACTCATCTCACATGCTAGTAAAGTAATGCTCAAAATTCTCCAAGCCAGGCTTCAGCAATATGTGAACCATGAACTTCCTGATGTTCAAGCTGGTTTTAGAAAAGGCAGAGGAACCAGAGATCAAATTGCCATCATCCGCTGGATCATGGAAAAAGCAAGAGAGTTCCAGAAAAACATCTATTTCTGCTTTATTGACTATGCCAAAGCCTTTGACTGTGTGGATCACAATAAACTGTGGAAAATTCTGAAAGAGATGGGAATACCAGACCACCTGATCTGCCTCTTGAGAAATCTGTATGTAGGTCAGGAAGCAACAGTTAGAACTGGTCATGGAACAACAGACTGGTTCCAAATAGGAAAAGGAGTACGTCAAGGCTGTATATTGTCACCATGTTTGTTTAACTTATATGCAGAGTACATCATGAGAAATGCTGGACTGGAAGAAACACAAGTTGGAATCAAGATTACTGGGAGAAAGATCAATAACCTCAGATATGCGGATGACACCACCCTTATGGCAGAAAGTGAAGAGGAACTCAAAAGCCTCTTGATGAAAGTGAAAGTGGAGGGTGAAAAGGTTGGCTTAAAGCTCAACATTCAGAAAACGAAGATCATGGCATCTGGTCCCATCACTACATGGGAAATAGATGGAGAAACAGTGGAAACATTGTCAGACTTTATTTTTCTGGGCTCCAAAATCACTGCAGATGGTGACTGCAGCCATGAAATTAAAAGACGCTTACTCCTTGGAAGGAAAGTTATGACCAACCTAGATAGCATATTCAAAAGCAGAGACATTACTTTGCCAACAAAGGTTCGCCTAGTCAAGGCTATGGTCTTTCCTGTGGTCATGTATGGATGTGAGAGCTGGACTGTGAAGAAGGCTGAGCACCAAAGAATTGATGCTTTTGAACTGTAGTGTTGGAGAAGACTCTTGAGAGTCCCTTGGACTGCAAGAAGATCCAACCAGTCCATTCTGAAGGAGATCAACCCTGGGATTTCTTTGGAAGGAATGATGCTAAGGCTGAAACTCCAGTATTTTGGCCACCTCATGCGAAGAGCTGACTTATTGGAGAAGACTCTGATGCTGGGAGGGATTGGGGGCAGGAGGAGAAGGAGACGACAGAGGATGAGATGGCTGGATGGCATCACTGACTCGATGGATATGAGTCTGAGTGACCTCCGGGAGTTGGTGATGGACAGGGAGGCCTGGCGTGCTGCAGTTCATGGGGTCGCAAAGAGTCGGACACGACTGAGCGACTGATCTCATCTGATCTGATCTGACAGGGTTTTAATCTATTGCACCTGTCACTTCCAAGGTGTTTCCCTTTGTTTTAGATTCTGTTTGCGTCTCTACAGTGTCTGATTTCAGCCCTGACACAAGGCGGGATGGTGATGGACACTTTTTTTAGGCTCATTTGTTCAGTTGTGATGTGGGGAGGGAGGGATGCTGCAAACGAATAATACTGGCAGGTGCTCACAGTGTCTCAGCCGCACTGGGCCTGCCCGTACTCACAGCGTATGTTCCCTCTCTGCCACTACTGCTCAGGCTGTAGGTTGCTCTGCTGGGAACCGTCAGAGGCCAGCCCTGAGCTGCATGCACCTCCCATGTCTTAGCCGCTCAGGTTCAGGCACTTGGGTAGTCCTCAAAGGCACAGACTCGGTTGGGCCTGGGTTTTATGCCCTTCCCAGGTCTGAGCAGCTCGGGAGATGAGGTGTTTAGCGAGCATGGTTGCTGCGACTTATCGCCTCCCCTGTCCCTGCTGCTCGGTTTTCTGGGTGTACAACCAGCGCACCTTCTCAGGCAGATGTTGACTGTCCAGAACCCCAAGAAGTCTTAGTTAGCAAAGAAGCCTCTTGCAGTTTGGTAGATAATGTCTCTCTGTGGCTGTGATTGCCCCCTTTCGGCTCCGGCTGCCTGTCACTGGAGGGGGACGGTCTGCAGCTGGCTAGTTCTTTCAGTCCTTTGTTCTGCGCATGGGTCCGATGGTGTCTTAGGTTAGGGCTTTTCACGTGGTAGCTATCCCACAGTCTGGTTTGCTAGCCCAAGTTAGTTCCCTCAAATTGCCCTCAGGGCATTCAGGCCCAGTCCTTACTCTAAGCAATGCAGCCTGTGCCTCCCAGCCCAGCCCTCGCTTGCTAGTGGCGGATGCAGGTGTCTGTGCTGCTTCTCTGCTGGGAGATTTACTGTTGGACTTGTAATCTGTGGGTTTTAATTATTTATTTATTTTTGCTCCCTGTTCTGTTGCCCTGTGTGGTTCCAAGGCTTGCCACAGACTCAGCAGTGAGAGTGTTTCCTGGTGTTTGGAAACTTCTCTCTTTTAAGACTCCCTTCCTAGGTTGGAGCTCCGTCCCTACCTCTTTTGTCTCCTTTTTGTCTTTTATATTTTTTCCTACCTCCTTTTGAAGACAATGGACTGCTTTTCTGGGTGCCTGATGTTCTCTGTCGGCATTCAGAAGTGGTTTTGTGGAATTTACTCAGCATTTAAATGTTCTTTTGATGAATTTGTGGGGGAGAAAGTGGTCTCCCCATCTTATTCCTCCGCCATCTTCCATGCTAATATTTCAATTGATTTTACCTTAAGTGAACAACTGGTGACTTGTCATTTCACTCAAAGGACAGTAAAGGATAATAGTCCTGATGATATTTAAAGGTGACAGAAATAGCTTGAAAATAACTTGTATTTTCATGAAAATGCTGTCAGTGAATTGAGGAGCCATTTCCAGGTTCTCTGTCACTGGAGTAGGTTGCATTAGAATATTTTCTTTTAGGGATGATCGGGAGAGAATGTCCAAGTTATAATTTGTCAGATTATTTTAAGTTTCATATTTATAGAACTTGGAGTTGATTGGAAAGTAAATCCCATTTGACAAAACAGGATTTTTCAGACTGCTGTTTTTTCTTTCTAAAATGACCTTTTCATTTACAGGTCATTTTCAGTTTTTCCTTGATTTTGTTTTTCCATATAGCATGGTGGGGAGAGTAGAGGATGAAGAAAAAGGGGAAAACTGAAGAAGCAGTCAGAGGCACGTGAGGAAAGTGTCTTGTTTTAGTTAACATTTAGGCATGATAGTTGCTTAAGCTTCATGGTTCCCCATCATCTCCTCAGGAAATTAGACTTAATGCTTAATGCTATTTCACAATTGACTCTATTTTATGAGAGAATGATTAATGAAGATGACATATACCCTGATTGTTGTGCTCTTTAGAAAGATATTCTCCATGAAGAGCTCATGTTTCTAGGCTGCAGATAGGGGTGACGTTCTTGGCGAGAGAAATACAGTTGACCTGTATCACTAATCACACTTTCAGGTACAGATTCTTATTATAGTACTTCTTGTCGGACTCATCAGAGGAGAGATATTTTCTTTGAAGTACAGTACTCATCAGTTTCTGAGCACTGAATTGCATAACCTCCTTCTCTTTTGTCTACAGTTCATTGAAGACGCTAACATTCTGCCTTAAATTAAACTGAATTATTTGAAAAATTCCAGGAATTTTTTGTTGGAAAAACTTCAAAGTTTCCAACTGTGGCTTCAATTGGTGATCCAGAACCTGAATATCTAAAAGCAGTCAGGGTTTGCATCCCATAAATTTACCTTTTGGTTCTCACAAGTAGGAAGATGACACAATGATTCCAATTTTTCAGGGATTCCGATATCCTTGTCCTTTTTGACATTCAGCCATTTTTGCTCATCAGCATCAAACATCGAAAAGTTTAGATCTATTCTGGAGTTATTGGAAGCTAAATGGGCTGGAAATAGTGCTAATCGAATTGCTATATAATTCTGTAGATATGGAAGGCAACATTGATTTTTGTACCAGGGGACAAAGTAGTCTAGAAGAGGGGAACTTGTCTGAATTTCTTCCCCGCAGAAGCAGATACTGTGGTTACTGTGTCTGGACTAGATTTATTTGTTAATTATTAATTGAGTTTCTCATACACATTAGCCACTGTGTTTGCTTTCATGGAGGTCAGAGTCTAACAAGACCCAGAGGCATTGTTTGAGCCCCATTGTAGCCAGGACACATACACAAGACTGACCTGAAGGCCCTAGACCATGATAGCCAGTGGAATCTAAAAGACAGCTTTGAGGGAACAAATCTGAAAATGAGATTTAAGACAGACAGTCTAATGAGAAAAGTATTGAAAGTGTTAGTCACTCAGTCGTGTCTAACTGTGACCCCATAGGCTGTAGCCATCCAGGCTCCTCTGTCTGTGGGATTCTCCAGGCAAGAATACTAGAGGGGGTTGCCATGCCCCCTCCAGGGGATCTTCCATACACAGAGTTGAACCTGAGTCTCCTGCATTGCAGGCATATGCTTTACCACCTGGGCATTATTTCGAAGGACCAGGCAGAATCTAGGTATGCGCTCACAAGTCTATACCAGAGTTATCAGGCAGACATGAAAGACTGGATCAGATAATTTGATGAGGAGCTGGGACAGGGGTCTATTCAGAACACCAAGCTGTTTCAGCAGAACTCACCTTCTGACTAATACAGAATAATCCTGGCGAAGAGCCTCTGAAATATTAAGAGCAGGCTCAGTCACAGGAATCTTGAAAGAAATTATTTTTTACGTTAAAAATGCTCCTTTGTTACTAGCATCTAGAACATCAAGGCTATTGTCCCACAGCAATACCTCAGGAATGGTCTTAAGAAAAGATACCATGGATTTGTAATTAGAACATAATGTTTTCATAGTCTTTATTGCCTCTAACATACTTTAAAATAGCTTTTGCCTACTCAGGTAAAATGTTTTCCTTGCCGTTATATTTAGGCTCTTGCTTATTTAAGTCTTTCTCTATGTGTTGTGAAAAATCAGCTTTCTTTCTTTTAATGCTTTAATTACTTGGTAACAAATCTTAAGTTGTTAGAGTCCAAATGAACCTTTTTTAGAAACATTCATTAGTCACACCACCTTAGGAGAAGTGACAACTTTTTATTTTTCATTCTACTCATTGATAGTTACATTTAGGACTTTATCTCATTAGAATGAAAATTATAAATCAGCAATAACTTATGTATCATTATAAATTTAGGAAGATCCTACTCTGAGTGTTGTGGATCTGGTGAGAATATGCTGCTGCTAAGTCACTTCAGTCTGTCCGACTCTGTACGACCCCATAGACGGCAGCCCACCAGGCTCCCCAGTCCCTGGGATTCTCCAGGCAAGAACACTGAAGTGGGTTGCCATTTCCTTCTCCAATGCATGAAAGTGAAAAGTGAAAGTAAAGTTGCTCAGTCGTGCCGGACTCTTAGCGACGACATGGACTGCAGCCTACCAGGCTCCTCCATCCATGGGATTTTCCAGGCAAGGGTACTGGAGTGGGGTGCCATTGCCTTTTCCGTGGTGAGAATATAAACAGATTCAAAGAAAAGACCTGTCTCCTTAAGGAGATGAATACACTTCCTCAAGTATATTTTAATACTTTAATACTTCCAGAATATAGATGAGTCTTTGATTACAAAAGAATGTTGCCAGTCAAAATTCAATTTTTTTTACTCCCGTAATACTGTCAGTTAATTGATGAAGTGCCTTGCATTCAAAGGTGTTTAGGAATAAGAATATGTGGCTTTTAAACATTTTCTTTGACATTCTCATATTTTAGAGGTGTCTGCTCTTTAGCAGCTGTCTAATTTCAGCTGTAAATCTGATAAGCTTTCCCTTCTAACCCTACTAAAATAATATGCTTCTATTCACTTCTTCTTTTGCCCTTTTAAAAAATACTTTTGCTTGGCAACTTTATCCTTTTATAATTCCTTTTCCTGTTTCTGACATAAACCATTACCATTTTCCTTAAGCTCTTCAATCCATCCTTGAGTCTTCGCTGTCAAAATATGACATTTTAGTCTTGATCAAATAAAAGAGACTTGCTCAAATTTTCTACAAACTATACCTTTCCAGTTTTTATTTCATTAGTCTGTCTGAGAAAATGATCTTTTCATCCACCCTCATCTCTTTTGTGGCTTTGCCCCGTTATTGACTCCCTCTTTCTATAGCATCTTCCAATTTCTTTGCATTGATTCCTTCTCTTCAGATTCTGACCATGACTGACTCTCTCATATAACACAAAATTATACAAAATAAATTTTTAAAAAAAAAAAAAAAAAAACAAACACCCTTAACTTACATTAGTTCACAAGTTTACTTTCCTTCTTCCCACCCTTTCAAAAAAGATCAAATTCACCATCTCTGTTGCCCAGTTCATCCCCTTGGTCATTCTTCAACGTACAGTAATCTGAATATACCTGCCTTTTGAAATTGCCCTCAGTCGTCAACAACTCTGCCCTGGTTACAGCTTCTAATGACCTTTTCTTAAAATTCTGCCTTTCAACATGTGTAGAGTTTATACTGATGACTTCCCTCAGGCAACTGCTACTTCTGTGTCTCATATAGGTTTACTTTCAGCATCCTCAACATACAATCTTGAATTTGTTCTTAACTGTTGGTATTTCCCAGGTTTCCACATCATTATTTCTCTCATTTTGCTTTCTATTTTCCCTCCCACCCATTACTAATTCAATACATCAAATCAACAGCAAGCCCTCCTAATTCTACCTTAGAATGTCTTATCCTGAGCTATCATTTTCTTCTATTTTTATTACTGAATCTTTAGTTCAGTTTCTCATGGCCATAAAAAACATATTTGAGCTCCTTAATGTGTCCTATCTCTAACATGTCCTGTTTCAAATCCTATTTTGAACTGACTTTTTCAGTGTATTCTGATGCTTTCCCCCAAGTCTTGCCACTGTGGGTCATATGCTGCTGCTGCTGCTGCTGCTAAGTCGCTTCAGTCGTGTCCGACTCTGTGCGACCCCACAGACAGAAGCCCACCTGGGTCATATAGTATCCCCTAAATAATAATTTTAGGAATAAAATGTTGAAAAGCTTACCACTTTTAGCTTTTGATCATTTCATTTCTTCTGCTTACAGTTCCTAACTTTCCTTTTGGAAAATTCTGGCCACTTATAAATAAAGTAATTTTTTAAAACTTTATTTGGTAAATAAAATAAATTGCTTTATTTGGTAAAATTCTAGCCACTTATAAATCTCTATACATGTGTTCTCTTCTTTGTTCCCTACTTTTGTACTCAGGTCCCTCTCCATATCTCAGTTGTGGCTATTTTGCTTTTGTGTACAAAAATGTAGTCAGATTAGATTAAATGGGAAGAGATTCAAGGGAGAAAAAAGATAAAATATCCTTCACTTACATAACCATTTGTGTTAGTAATCAATCACTGTGTAACAAATTAGTCCCAAATTTAGAGGCTTGCATAGTAAAAGTTGCTTCAGTAGTTTCCAAATCTTTGTGACCCTAGAGACTGTAGCCCACCAGGCTCCTCTGTCCATGCAATTCTCCAGGCAAGAATACTGGAGTGTGTTGCCATGCCCTCCTCCAGGGGATCTTCCTGACCCAGGGATCAAGCCCATATCTCCTGCTAGAGGCTTACAACAATACATATTTTCTGTATTACAATTTCTGTGAGAATAGAAACCTGAGTGTAGCTTGCCTGGGTTTTCTACTTCATGGCTTTTCAAAAGACTAATTAAAATATCAGTTCAGGATTGGCACTATTATCTTTATGCTTGAATGGGGGAGGATTCACTTCTAAGTTCAGTTCCTGAGGGCTCTTGGACTGAGGCCCTCAGCATCTTGCTGTTCAGTCTTCTCCAGCATGTCAGTTGCTTCATCAATGCCAACCAAGAGAGTCCAGTAGCAAGACAGAAATCACAGTTATTTGTAACTTAATCATGGAAGTGCCATCCTGCTATCCTTGTGATGTTCTATTAGTTAAAAGCAAGGTTATCTCACATGCAAGGGAAGGGAATGACACGTGGTTGTGAATACAGGAGGTGAAGATCATTTGGTAGTATTTTAGAAGTCTGTCTATCACAGACTGCCACCCAGCACTCAGCAATCCTGAAAGGTCCATTGCAATAGTATCATCTTATTTGCCACAGAAAAAAATTAGCACTGAGGGGCAGAGTAGCTTGCTGATGGTCATACATACAGTGAGTAAGCGAAAGAACTCAGATCCAAAACCAGGCCGTCTGCCTCCAGAGTCCTGATATTTAATCACCATGGAATCCCAGGAAAGGAAGAAACCAGCATAACTCTGGGACTAGTGGCAGCAACTCTGGGGAAGTAGCACTCATGAAAGTGGAGTTTTATTCTAGTATTTTACTGACAGCACTCAGCTCCCAGACATCTATATTTATTTCACTCAGTCTGTATTCTTAGGAAAAAGTCTCTCTCTGCTTACCATCCAATGAGTAGCCTCCTCTGGGTCTGATCTCTGCCTTTGATTGAAATAATTATAGCCAAGAAGGTAAGTTTAGCTAGTACAACAAAGCTTCAGGATTTCTGGCAGAATGGTATTTCACAGGCAAGTGGAATGTGGAGTGAAAAGATAGGTCTGTTGGGTCATGCTCTTAGAGAATTCACCAAATCACACTGTATCACAGTGAGTTGTTTTAATATGCATGCCTTCCAATTCAGTTTTCAGACAGAGCTGATCACATCTCATGTATCTGTCGAATCCCAAATGTCCAGTACAATGAAACTGAGCCTTATTGAGATTTTTCTGGGTAGTTTAATTTTCTTTTTATGTGCTTTTGACCCTTGTGGGACTGACGATGTTAAGAATGAGACAGTCTGAGAAACAATGCTATTGTTGTCTTTGACAAGAACTACAAAAAAGCAAAAGGCATGATCTTCTAGAACCTTTAATTATATATAAAGTTTGGTGCTGTTGTCTTCAATATATACTTGTGTGACTGAGACTTAACACGAAGGTTTGGTTTCATTCTGTGATACTAACAGGTGCTCAAAATGAGAGGTAATAGAGCCAGAGTAGTAATGGCATCTTGCACTCTTTCCCATTTTAAAATATTATCTCTTAGGCTCCTTTATATGGGGAACATTTACATAGGCTACAAAACTTCCTTTTCCTTGTAGCCTAAAGTAGTCATTCAACATATGTTTATAAAATAGGTATTGTATATGAGCCAAAGTAATGGATATTGATGGCACTATGAATATGGCAGTTTCTGCTCTCCACAAACTCTGTCTACTGGGAAAAATAATTTAATTAATATAAAACCATTGGTAAATGTATGTTTACAGGAGAGAGAATCTGAAATACTTTTTGCATGAAGGTCCACAGTATTTGTATTAGTTATAGGAATATCTGCCTTAAATCACTTGTTTCAGCTGTTTCTGTGTTTGCCTCATTTCTTTTTTTTAATATAAATTTATTTATTTTCATTGGAGGCTAATTATTTACAATTTTGTATTGGTTTTGCCATACATCAACATGAATCCACCATGGGTGTACATGTGCTCCCCATCCTGAACCCCTGTCCCACCTCCCTCCCCATACCATCCCTCTGGGTCATTCCAGTGCACCAGCCCCAAGCATCCTGTATCCTGAATCGAACCTGGACTGGGGATTCGTTTCATACATGATATTATACATGTTTCAATGCCATTCTCCCAAATCATCCAACCCTCGCCCTCTTGCACAAAGTCCAAAAAACAGTTCTACACATCTGTGTCTCTTTTGCTGTCTCACATACAGGGTTATTGTTACCATCTTTCTAAATTCCATATATATGCGTTAGTATACTGTATTGGTGTTTTTCTTTCTGGCTTACTTCACTCTGTATAATAGGCTCCAGTTCCACCCACCTCATTAGAACTGATTCAAATGTATTCTTTTTAATGGCTGAGTAATATCCATTGTGTATATGTACCACTGCTTTCTTACCCATTCAACAGCTGATGGACACCGAGGTTGCTTCCATGTCCAGGCTATTATAAACAGTGCTGCGATGAACACTGGGGTACACATGTCTCTTTCAATTCTGGTTTCCTCGGTGTGTATGGCCAGGAGTGGGATTGCTGGGTCATAAAGCAGTTCTATGTCCAGTTTTTTAAGGAATCTCCACACTGTTCTCCATAGTGGCTGTACTAGTTTGCATTCCCACCAACAGTGTAAGAGGGTTCCTTTTTGTTCACACCCTCTCCAGGATTTATTGCGTGTAGACTTGGATGGAAGCCATTCTGACTGGCGTGAATGGTACCTAATTGTGGTTTTGATTTGCATTTCTCTGATAATGAGTGATGTTGAGCATTTCTTCATGTGTTTCTAAGCCATCCGTATGTCTTCTTTGGAGAAATGTCTATTTAGTTCTTTGGCCCATTTTTTGATTGGGTTGTTTATTTTTCTGGACTTGAGCTGCAGGAGCTGCTTGTATAATTTTGTCAGTTGCTTCATTTGCTATTATTTTCTCCCATTCTGAAGGTTGTCTTTTCACCTTGCTTATAGTTTCCTTTGTTATGCAGAAGCTTTTTAATTCTAATTAGGTCACATTTGTTTATTTTTGCTTTTATTTCCAATATTCTGGGAGATGCATCATAGAGGATCCTGCTGTGATGTATGTTGGAAAGTGTTTTGCTTATGTTCTCCTCTAGGAGTTTTATAGTTTCTGGTCTTACATTTAGATATTTAATCCATTTTGAGTTTATTTTTGTGTATGGTGTTAGAAAGTGTTCTAGTTTCATTCTTTTACAAATGGTTGACTAGTTTTCCCAGCACCACTTGTTAAAGAGATTGTCTTTAATCCATTGTATATTCTTGCCTCCTTTGTCAAAGATAAGGTGTCCTTAGGGGCGTGGATTTATCTCTGGGCTTTCTATTTTGTTCCATTGATCTATATTTTTGTCTTTGTGCCAGTACCATACTGTCTCGATGATTGTGGCTTTGTAGTAGAGCCTGAAGTCAGGCAGGTTGATTCCTCCAGTTCCATTCTTCTTTCTCAAGATTGCTTTGTCTATTCGAGGTTTTTTGTATTCCCATACAAATTATGAAATTATTTGTTCTAGCTCTGTGAAGAATACCATTGGTAGCTTGGTTGGGATTGCATTGAATCTATAAATTGCTTTGGGTAGTATACTCATTTTCACTATATTGATTCTGCCAACCCATGAACATGGTATATTTCTCCATCTATTAGTGTCCTCTTTGATTTCTTTCACCAGTGTTTTATGGTTTTCTATATATAGATCTTTAGTTTCTTTAGGTAGATATATTCCTAAGTATTTTATTCTTTTCGTTGCAATGGTGAATGGAATTATTTCCTTAATTTCTCTTTCTATTTTCTCATTATTAGTGTATAGAAATGCAAGGGATTTCTGTGTGTTGATTTTATCTTCTGCAACTTTACTATATTCATTGATTAGCTCTAGTAATTTTCTGGTGGAGTCTTTAGGGTTTTCTATGTAGAGGATCATGTCATCTGCAAACAGTGAGAGTTCCAATTTGGATTCCTTTTATTTCTTTTTATGCTCTGATTGCTGAGGCCAAAACTTCCAAAACTATGTTGAATAGTAGTGGTGAGAGTGGGCACCCTTGTCTTGTTCCTGACTTTAGGGGAAATGCTTTCAATTTTTCACCATTGAGGATAATGTTTGCTGTGGGTTTGTCATATAGAGCTTTTATTATGTTGAGGTATGTTCCTTCTATTCCTGCTTTCTGGAGAGTTTTTATCATAAATGGATGTTGAATTTTGGCAAAGGCTTTTCTGCATCTATTGAGATAATCATATGGTTTTTATTATTCAATTTGTTACTGTGGTGTGTTACATTGATTTGTGGATATTGAAGAATCCTTGCATCCCTGGGATAAAGCCCACTTGGTCATGGTGTATGATCTTTTTAATGTATTGTTGGATTCTGATTGCTAGAATTTTGTTAAGGATTTTTGCATCTATGTTTATCAGTGATATTGGCCTGTAGTTTTCTTTTTTTGTGGCATCTGTGTCAGGTTTTGGTATTAGGGAGATGGAGTTTGGAAGTTTACCTTCCTCTGCAATTTCCTGGAAGAGTTTAAGTAGGGTAGGTGTTAGCTCTTCTCAAAATTTTTGGTGGAATTCAGCTGTGAAGAATTCTGGACCTGGACTTTTTTCTGCTGGAAGATTTCTGATTACAGTTTCAATTTCTGTGCTTGTGATAGGTCTGTTAAGATTTCCTATTTCTTCCTGGTCCAGTTTTGGAAAGTTGTACTTTTCTAAGACTTTGTCCATTTCTTCCACGTTGTCCATTTTATTGGCATATAATTGCTGATAGTAGTCTCTTATGATCCTTTGTATTTTTGTGTTGTCTGTTGTGATGTCTCCTTTTTCATTTCTAATTTTATTGCTTTGATTTTTCTCCTTTTGTTTCTTGATGAGTCTGGCTAGTGGTTTGTCAATTTTATTTACCCTTTCAAAGAACCAGCTTTTGGCTTTGTTGATTTTTGCTATGATTTCTTTTGCATTTATTTCTGCCCTAATTTTTAAGATTTCTATCCTTCTACTAAGCCTGGGGTTCTTCATTTCTTCCTTTTCTAGTTGCTTTCGGCATAGAGTTAGGTTATTTATTTGACTTTTTTCTTGTTTCTTGAGGTATGCCTGTATTGCTATGAACCTTCCCCTTAGCACTGTTTTTAAGCAGAGACACTACTTTGCCAACACAGGTCCATCTAGACAAGGCTATGGTTTTTCCAGTGGTCATGTATGGATGTGAGAGTTGGACTGTAAAGAAAGCTGAGCACGGAAGAATTGATGCTTTTGAACTGTGGTGTTGGAGAAGACTCTTGTGAGTCCCTTGGACTGCAAGGAGATCCAACCAGTCCATTCTGAAGGAGATCAGCCCTGGGATTTCTTTGGAAGGAATGATGCTAGAGCTGAAACTCCGGTACTTTGCCCACCTCATGCGAAGAGTAGACTCATTGGAAAAGACTCTGATTCTGGGAGGGATTGGGGCAGGAGAAGGGGACCACAGAGGGTGAGATGTCTTGGTGGCATCACTGACTCGATGGTCGTGAGTCTGAGTGAATTCCAGGAGTTGGTAATGGACAGGGAGGCCTGGCGTGCTGTGATTCATGGGGTTGCAAAGAGTTAGACACGACGGAGCAACTGAACTGAACTGAACAGGTTTTGGGCTGTTGTGGTTTCATTTTCATTTGTTTCAATGCATATTTTGATTTCTTTTTTGATTTCTTCTGTGATTTGTTGGTTGTTCTGCAGCGTGTTGTTCAGCCTCCATATGTTTGAATTTTTAATAGTTTTTCTCCTGTAATTGAGATATAATCTTACTGCATTGCAGTCAGAAGAGATGCTTGGAATGATTTCAATTTTTTTGAATTTACCAAGGCTAGATTTATGGCCCAGGGTGTGATCTGTCCTGGAGAAGGTTTCGTGTGTGCTTGAGGAAAAGGTAAAAATTATTGTTTTGCGGTGAAAAGCCCTATCAGATCAAATCTGATCAGTCGCTCAGTCGTGTCCGACTCTTTACAACCCCATGAATCGCAGCACGCCAGGCCTTCCTGTTCATCACTAACTCCCAGAGTTCACTGAGACTCATGTCCATCGAGTCAGTGATGCCATCCAGCCATCTCATCCTCTGTCGTCCCCTTGTCCTCTTGCCCCCAATCCCTCCCAGCATTAGAGTCTTTTCCAATGAGTCTACTCTTCGCATGAGGTGGGCAAAGTACTGGAGTTTCAGCTTTAGCATCATTCCTTCCAAAGAAATGCCAGGGCTATCTCCTTCAGAATGGACTGGTTGGATCTTCTTGCAGTCCAAGGGACTCTCAAGAGTCTTCTCCAACACCACAGTTCAAAAGCATCAATTCTTCGGTGCTTGGCCTTCTTCACAGTCCAGCTCTCACATCCATACATGACCACAGGAAAAACCATAGCCTTGACTAGATGAACCTTTGTTGGCAAAGTAATGTCTCTGCTTTTGAATATGCTAACTAGGTTGGTCATAACTTTCCTTCCAAGGAGTAAGCGTCTTTTCATTTCATGGCTGTAGTCACCATCTGCAGTGATTTTGGAGCCCAGAAAAATAAAGTCTGACACTGTTTCCACTGTTTCCCCATCTATAGATATCAATTAGGTCTAACTGGTCTATTGTATCATTTAAAGTTTGTGTTTCCTTGTTAATTATCTGTTTAGTTGATCTATTCATAGTTGTGAGTGAGGTATTAAAGTCTCCCACTCTTATTGTGTTATTGTTAATTTCCCTTTCATACTTATTATTATTTGTCTTACATATTGCAGTGCTCCCATGTTGGGTGCATATATATATTTATTTGTTATATCTTTTTCTTAGATTGATCCTTTGATCATTATGTAGTATCCTTCTTTGTCCCTTTTCACAACCTTTGTTTTAAAGTCTGTTTTATCTGATATGCGTATTGCTACTCCAGCTTTCTTTTGGTCTCTATTTGTGTGGAATATCTTTTTCCAGCCCTTCACTTTCAGTCTGTATGTGTCCCCTGTTTTGAGGTGGGTTTTTTGTAGACAACATATATATGGTTCTTGTTTTTGTATCTATTCAGCCAGTCTTTGTCTTTTGGTTGGGACATTCAACCCATTAACATTTATGGTAATTATTGTAAGTATGATCCCGTTGCCATTTACTTTATTGTTTTGGGTTTGAGTTTATACACCCTTTTTGTGTTTCCTGTCTAGAGAAGATGCTTTAGCATTTGTTGGAGAGCTGGTTTTGTGGTGCTGAATTCTCTCAGCTTTTGCTTGTCTATAAAGCTTTTGATTTCTCCTTCATATTTGAATGAGATCCTTGCTGGGTACAGTAATCTGGGCTGTAGGGTATTTTCTTTCATCACTTTAACTATGTCTTGCCATTCCCTCCTGGCTTGGAGAGTTTCTATTGAAAGATCAGCTGTTATCCTTATGGGAATACCCTTGTGTGGTATTTGTTGTCTTTCCCTTGCTGCTTTTAATATTTGTTCTTTGTGTTTGATCTTTGTTAATTTGATTACTATGTGTCTTGTGGTGTTTCGCATTGGGCTTATCCTGTTTGGGACTCTCTGGGTTTCTTGGACTTGAGTGATTATTTCCTTCCCCATTTTAGGGAAGTTTTCAACTATTATCTCCACAAGTATTTTCTCATGGTCTTTCTTTTTGTCTTCTTCTTCTGGGACTCCTATGATTCGAATGTTGGGGCATTTAATATTGTCTTGTAAGTCTCTGAGATTGTCCTCATTTCTTTTAATTCGTTTTTCTTTTTTCCTCTCTGATTCACTTATTTCTACCATTTTATGTTCTACTTCACCAATCCTATCTTCTGCCTGCATTATTCTATTATTTGTTCCCTCCAGAGTGTTTTTGATCTCATTTATTGCATTATTCATTATATACTGACTCTTTTTTATTTCTTCTAGGCCCTTGTTCAGAGAAGGCAATGGCACCCCAGTCCAGTACTCTTGTCTGGAAAATCCCATGGATGGAGGAGCCTGGTGAGCTGCAGTCCATGGGGTCGCACGAAGTCGGACAGGACTGAGCGACTTCACTTTCACTGTTCACTTTCATGCATTGGAGAAGGAAATGGCAACCCACTCCAGTGTTCTTGCCTGGAGAATCCCAGGGATGGGGAAGCCTGGTGGGCTGCCATCTATGGCATTGAACAGAGTCGGACACGATTGAAGTGACTTAGCAGCAGCAGCAGCAGCAGGCCCTTCTAAACCTTTCTTGCATCATCTCAATCCTTGTCTCCAGGCTATTTATCTGATTCCATTTTGATTTCAAGATTTTGTATCATTTTCTCTATCATTATTTGGAGTTCTTTATCAGGTAGATTCCCTATCTCTTCCTCTTTTGTTTGGTTCGGTGGGCATTTATCCTGTTCCTTTACCTGCTGGGTATTCCTCTGTCTCTTCATCTTGTTTATATTACTGTGTTGGGATGGCCTTTCTGTATTCTGGCAGTTTGTGGGGTTCTCTTTATTGTGGAGTTTCCTTGCTGTGCTTGGGATTGTATGGATGGCTTTTCAAGGTTTATTGGTTAGGGAAGCTAGTGTCGGTGTTCTGGTGGATGGAGCTGGATTTCTTCTCTCTGGAGTGCAATGAAGTGTCCAGTAATGAGTTATGAGATGTCAGTGGCTTTGGAGTAACTTTGGGCAGTCTGTATATTGAAGCTTAAGGCTGTGTTCTTGTGTTGCTGGAGAACTTGCGTGGTATGTCTTACTCTTGGGTGGTGCTTGATTTCAGTGTACGTATGGAGGCGTTTGATGAGCTCCTGTCAATTAATGTTCCTGGATTCAAAAATTCTCTGGTGTTCTCAGGATTCGAACTTAAGCCTCCTGCTTCTGGGTTTCAGTCTTATTTTTACAGTAATCTCAAGACTTCTCCATTTATATAGCACCGTTGATAAAACATCTCCTTTCGAAGACAATGGGCTGCTTTTCTGGGTGCCTGATGTCCTCTGCCTCATTCAGAAGTTGTTTTGTGAAATTTACTCAGTGTTTAAATGTTCTTTTGATGAATTTTGGGGGAGAAAGTGGTCTCCCATTCCTATTCCTCTGCCATCTTATGACCATCTCCTTGCCTCATTTCTTGTATTAAATAAATTTCTAAAGAGCATGTAACTGAATGGGATTGTTTCCTTCAAATCTCAACTCACATATCTTTTTCTAGTTCGCTTTCTGCCACTTACCCCTCCACATGCCTCATGTTCCCAGAGCATGTGGCTTTATCTCCATTTGCTTCTCTAGGCTATAAATCTTTATTTTATTGAGCTAAAATTGACATATAACATTATATTAGTTTCACGTGTACAACATAAGGATTCGATATTTGTATATATTTCAAAATGATCACCACAGTAAGTTTAGTGAACATCTGTCATCATCCATAGTTATTTTTTCTTGTGTTGAAAACATTTAAGATTTTTTTTCTCTTAGCAATTTTCAAATATGCAATATAGCATAACTAACTACCATCATGATACTACATATCATATCCCTGCTAAGTTGCTTCAGTCGTGTCCGACTCTGTGCAACCCCATAGACAGAAGCCCACCAGGCTCTCCCATCCCTGGGATTCTCCAGGCAAGAACACTGGAGTGGGTTGCCATTTCCTTCTCCAATGCATGAAAATGAAAATTGAAAGGGAAGTCACTCAGTTGTGTCTGACTGTTAGCGACCCCATGGACTGCAGCCTACCAGGCTCCGTCATCCATGGGATTTTCCAGGGTCATCCATGGGATTTTCCAGGAAGAGTACTGGAGTGGGGTGCCATTGCCTTCTCCGATCACATCCCTATGACTTATTTATCTTATAAGTAGAGGTCTGTATCCCCTTTCATCAATTTTGTCTGTCCTCTAGTCCCTGGTCTTGGACCACCAGTCTATTCTCTGTATCAATTAGTGTTTTTTTTTTTTTCCCTCCCCATGTAAATAAGATCATGTATTGTCTGTCTTTGTCTGACTTAATTTCACTTAGCATAATACCCTCTAGATCCATCCATGTTGTTGCAAATTACTAGATTTTATTATTTTTCCATGTTGTTGCAAATTACTAGATTTTATTAGTTTTTTTGTCACTGAATAATGTTCCTCTGTGTGTGTGTGTGTGTGTGTGTGTATGAATATTTGTGTGTATTTTCTTTATCCATTCAACTATTGGTAGACACACTTAGGTTGCTTCAATATCTTGGCTATCAAAAATAATTGTTAAATGAACATTAGCGTGCATATATCTTGTCTAATTAGTGTTTTGGCATTCTTTGAATGAATTCCCAACAGTGGAGTTGGTTGATCATACTATAGTTCTATTTTTAATCTTTTGAGAAACCTCTACATAGTTTTTGATAGTGGCTGCACCAATTTAAATTCCCACCACCATTGCACAAGGGTTTTCTTTTTTCTACATCCTCACCAACTCTTGTTATTTCTTGACTATTTTATAGTAGCTTTTCTAGTAGGGGTGAGGTGAGGTGACATATCATTATGGTTTTGATTTTCATTTCCCTGGTAATTAGTGATGCTGAACATCTTTTCATGTACCTATTGACCATCTATATGTCTTCTTTGGAAAAAAAAAAAAGTCCATTCAGATACTCTGCCACTTTTTTTTCCTGCCCACACTATAAAGGGTTTCTTTTTATTATGTGTAACATAGGCAGAGTTATTTAAGTCAATAAATTTTTAAGGAATTTCCACACATCCTGATTCTTTCCACTGGTAATCACCTTAGCTCCTCCAAAGTCATAATTTTCAAGATATCCCTTTCAAAAAGAAATTCTGCTCAACCCACAGCTGTCATGTGTATTGGCCCACAATTGTTTTAGTTGGGCTTCTTTGATCTTCAATGGAATGCACTTCAAAATTTTCCACCTGTAAATTTGGAGATGCAATTTCCTCAAGCAGTTTACTATAAGATCATGTTTAGGGCCAGAAAAAATGGATTTGCCTAGTTCATAATGGCACCCTCTAAAAAGGTATTAAGTTTAAATCATATTCTTTCTTAAGTTATCACACCCTGGAACTTGACAGAGATCATTGTGATATGCCAGTAGCAAAGATTAAAAAAAAAGTTTGTTAGGTTTTTCCTAGTTTAATTGGCAGCTCTCTCTTGTAGTTCTTTCCCACAGATCTAACAGGTAGTTCTATGAGTAAAGGAAACTACATAGTTACTCTCTGAGGCATTTCCAACGATGTAGGTTTTATAGAAAAAGCCCCATCGGGGTAGACCTCAACCTTCTTCCCCTTTTTTAATCAGATGGTTTTTCACTGTCTGTAGTTATATGAATTCTTTATGTATTTGAGGTATCCAGTTCAGTTCAGTCGCTTAGTTGTGTCCAACTCTTTGCAACCCCATGAATCGCAGCACAACAGGCAGCCCTGTCCATCAACAACTCCCGGAGTTCACCCAGACTCACATCCATCGAGTCGGTGATGCCATCCAGCCATCTCATCCTTTGTCATCCATTTTTTCCTCCTACATCCAATCCCTCCAAGCATCAGAGTCTTTTCCAATGAGCCAACTCTTTGCATGAGTTGGCCAAAGTACTGGAGTTTCAGCTTTAGCATCATTCCTTCCAAAGAACATCCAGGGCTGATCTCTTTAAAATGGACTCATTGGATCTCCTTGCAGTCCAAGGGACTCACAAGAGTCTTCTCCAACATCACAGTTCAAAAACATCAATTCTTCAGTGCTCAGCCTTCTTCATAGTCCAACTCTCACATCCATGCATGACCACTGGAAAAACCATAGCCTTGTCTAGATGGACCTTTGTTGGCAAAGTAATGTTTCTGCTTTTCAATATGCTATCTAGGTTGGTCATAACTTCCTTCCAAGGAGTAATCCTCTTTTAATTTCATGGCTGCAGTCACCATCTGGTAGTGATTTTGGAGCCCACCCAAATAAAGTCTGACACCGTTTCCACTGTTTCCCCATCTATTTCTCATGAAGTGATGGAACCAGATGCCATGATCTTCGTTTTCTGAATGTTGAGCTTTAAGTCAACTTTTTCACTCTCCTCTTTTACTTTCATCAAGAGGCTTTTTAGTTCCTCTTCACTTTCTGCCATAAGGGTGGTGTCATCTGCATATCTGAGGTTATTGATATTTCTCCTGGCAATCTTGATTCCAGCTTGTGCTTCTTCCAGCCCAGCATTTCTCATGATGCACTCTGCATATAAGTTAAATAAGCAGGGTGACAATATACAGCCTTGACGTACTCTTTTTTCCTATTTGGAACCAGTCTGTTGTTCCATGTCCAGTTCGAACTGTTGCTTCCTGACCTGCATATAGGTTTCTCAAGAGGCAAGTCAGGTGGTCTGTTATTCCCATCTCTTTCAGAATTTTCCACAGTTTATTGTGATCCACACAGTCAAAGGCTTTGGCATAGTCAATAAAGCAGAAATAGATGTATTTCTGGAACTCTCTTGCTTTTTCTATGATCCAGCGGATGTTGGCAATTTGATCTCTGGTTCCTCTGCCTTTTCTAAAACCAGCTTGAACATCTGGAATTTCATGGTTCACGTATTGCTGAAGCCTGGCTTGGAGAATTTTGAGCATTACTTTGCTAGCGTGTGAGATAAGTGCAATTGTGTGGTAGTTTGAGCATTCCTTGGCATTGCCTTTCTTTGGAATTGGAATGACAACTGACATTTTCCAATCCTATGGTCGCTGCTGAGTTTTCCAAACTTGCTGGCCTATTGAGTACAGCACTTTCACAGCATCATCTTTCAGAATTTGAAATAGGTCAACTGGAATTCCATCACCTCCAATAGCTTTGTTCATAATGATGCTTTCTAATTGATTTCACATTCCAGGATGTCTGGCTCTAGGTGAGTGAGCATACCATCGAGATTATCTTGGTCATGAAGGTCTTTTTTATACAGTTCTTCTGTGTATTCTTGCCACCTCTTCTTAATATCTTCTGCTTCTGTTAGGTCCATATCATGTCTGTCCTTTATCGAGCCCATCTTTGCATTAAATGTTCCCTTGGTATCTCTAATTTTCTTGAAAAGATCTCTGGTCTTTCCCATTCTGTTGTTTTCCACTATTTCTTTGCATTGATCGCTGAGGAAGGCTTATTATCTCTTCTTGCTATTCTTTGGAACTCTGCATTCAGATGCTTATATCTTTCCTTTTCTCCTTTGCTTTTTGCTTCTCTTCTTTTCACAGCTATTTGTAAGGCCTCCCCAGACAGCCATTTTGCTTTTTTGCATTTCTTTTCCATGGGCATGGTCTTGATCCCTGTATCCTGTAAAATGTCATGAAACTCCATCCATATTCATCAAGCACTCTATCTATCAGATCTAGGCCCTTAAATTTATTTCTCACTTCCACTGTATAATCATAAGGATTTGATTTAGGTCATACCTGAATGGTCTAGTGGTTTTCCCTACTTTCCTCAATTTAAGTCTGAAGTTGACAATAAGGAGCTCAGGATTTGAGCCACAGTCAGCTCCTGGTCTTGTTTTTGCTGACTGTATAGAGCTTCTCCATCTTTGGCTGCAGAGAATATAATCAATCTGATTTTGGTGTTGACCATCTGGTGATGTCCATGTATAGAGTCTTCTCTTGTGTTGTTGGAAGAGGGTGTTTGCCATGACCAGTGCATTTTCTTGGCAAAACTCTATTAGTCTTTGCCCTGCTTCATTCCGTATTCCAAGGCCAAATTTGCCTGTTATTCCAGGTGTTTCTTGACATCCTACTTTTGCATTCCAGTCCCCTATAATGAAAAGGACATCTTTTTTTGGGTGTTAGTTCTAAAAGGTCTTGTAGGTCTTCATAAAACCGTTCAACTTCAGCTTCTTCAGTGTTACTGGTTGGGGTGTAGACTTGGATTACTGTGACATTGAATGGTTTGCCTTGGAAATGAACAGAGATCATTCTGTTGTTTTTGAGATTGCCTCCAAGTACTGCATTTCGGACTCTTTTGTTGACCATGATGGCTACTCCATTTCTTCTGAGGGATTTCTGCCCGCAGTAGTAGATATAGTGGTCATCTGAGTTAAATTCACCCATTCCAGTCCATTTCAGTTCTCTGATTCCTAAAATGTCGACATTCACTCTGGCCATCTCTTGTTTGACCACTTCCAATTTGCCTTGATTCATGGACCTGAACTTCCAGGTTCCTATGCAATATTGCTCTTTACAGCATCGGACTTTGCTTCTATCACCAGACACATCCACAGCTGGGTATGGTTTTTGCCTTGGCTCCATTCCTTCATTCTCTCTGGAGTTATTTCTCCACTGAGTTCCAGTAGCATACTGGGCACCTATTGACCTGGTGAGTTCCTCTTTCAGTATCCTATCATACTTTTCATACTGTTCATGGGGTTCCCAAGGCAAGAATACTGAAGTGATTTGCCATTCCCTTCTCCAGTGGACCACATTCTGTCAGACCTGCCCTTCTTGGGTGGCCCCACAGGGCATGGCTTAGTTCCATTGAATTAGACAAGGCTGTGGTACCTAGTGTCATTAGATTGACTAGTTTTATGGTTTCAGTGTGTCTGCCCTCTGATGCTCTCTTGCAACACCTACCGTCTTACTTGGGTTTCTCTTACCCTGGTCATGGGATATCTCTTCACAGCTGGTCCGGCAACGCTCAGCCACTGTTCCTTACCTTGGACGAAGGGTATCTCCTCACTGCCGCCCCTCCTGACCTTCAACGTGTAGTAGTTCCTCTAGGCCCTCCTGCACCCGCGCAGTCACTGCTCCGTTGGATGTGGGGTTGCTCCTCCCAGCCTCCGCCCCTGACCTCAAGCGTGGGGTAGCTCCTCTGGACTGCTCGTGTGCTGTCGCAGCCTGGCACTCTCAGCCACCGTCCCTGACCTCAGACGCAGGGTAGCTCCTCCCGGCCGCCACCCCTGACCTCAGACTTGGGGTAGCTCCTCTCGGCCACCGCCCCAACCTCAGACGTGGGGGTAGCTCCTCTCAGCCATTCCTGCACCGTAGCAGCCTGACACTCTCGGCCGCCGCCCCTGATCTCAGACTCAGGGTAGCTCCTCCTGGCCGCCACCCCTGACCTCGGATGTGCGGTAGCTCCTCTCAGCCATTCCTGCACCATGGCCGCTGCCCCTGACCTTGGACGTGGGGTAGCTCCTCTTGGCCGCTGCCCCTCAGGCATGGGGTCCTCCCAGCTTCTGCCCCTGACCTTAGACGTGGGGTAGCTCCTCTCAGCCGCGCTTGTGCGCCGTCACAGCTGCCCGGGCTTTTACCCATATGCAACCCTTCAGATCAGATCAGTCGCTCAGTCGTGTCCGACTCTTTGCGACCCCATGAAACGCAGCACGCCAGGCCTCCCTGTCCATCACCAGCTCCCGGAGGTCACTCAGACTCACACCCATCAAGTCAGTGATGCCATCCAGCCATCTCATCCTCTGTCGTCCCCTTCTCCTCCTGCCCTCAATCCCTCCCAGCATCAGAGTCTTCTCCAATGAGTCAACTCTTCGCATGAGGTGGCCAAAGTACTGGAGTTTCAGCTTTAGCATCATTCCTTCCAAAGAAATTCCAGGATTGATCTCCTTCAGAATGGACTGGTTGGATCTTCTTGCAGTCCAAGGATCTCAAGAGTCTTCTCCAACACCACAGTTCAAAAGCATCTATTCTTTGGCGCTCAGCCTTCTTCACAGTCCAGCTCTCACATCCATACATGACCACAGGAAAGACCATAGCCTTGACTAAGCGAACCTTTGTTGGCAAAGTAATGTCTCTGCTTTTGAATATGCTATCTTACCAAATATATTATTTGCAGATATTTTCTCCCATTTCGTAAGTTATCTGTTCATTTTGTTGATGGAGAGTATAAATTCGTTATGAAAGAGAATTAACATCTCTTATATCTTTAACCTTAAACTTTCTGGCACTGTAGTTGGTTTTGCCTACTGACAATGTATGTCTTGACTAACCACGTTGGCATCACCTCTAAGTTTTTCAGGAATACAGGATCTCAGGGCTCACCCTAGATCTATTGAATCAAAATATTTTAACATTATTTCCCAGCGAGTGTGTGCATATACACTTTAATACAGTCCTAGGGGATATAGTGTATCACAGCACAAAGTTTTTCAAATGTAGCTAATGGGTCATCGATATCAGAATCATTGCATTGGGGTTAGGGTGATGGTTTGATGGTGGTTGTAGTGATTAATGATAGTTTATGAGTTTATAAAAATTCACATTCTTTGGCTTCATCTCAGAATCTGCTAAAAATTATAGTATCCATCTCTGTATTTTAAACAAGTTCTTCAAGTGATTCTCATTCTTATAGGAGTTTGGGAAGAGTGTGGGTAAAGTGTCCAAACTCGGGAGCCAAATTCTCTGCTTCCTACTTTATAATATGGAATAATGATAGTGCCCATCTTTTTGATTGTAGAGCTGCTAGAAAGATTGCATGAGATCTTATATGCACAGTGTTTAGCATGTTCTTCAGTGCTAATAATCATATGATTACATATTAGCTGCTAATAGCTGGAACAACATATTTGGTATTCAATAAATGCATATCTGCCTATAAAGTTGCTGGCAATACAAATATTATTTTCACTTTTTTAAAATAATCTTATTTACACCTTTGCCTAAAATATATTGTGTTATTTTTTTCCTCTTCTTCTTCTTTTTCTTCCCTAAGAGTTTCCTTTTGTGTGTGTCTTTTGTAATATGCTTCATGGTGTTTAGTATAAAGAAGTTTCTTGATAACTTGGTTACATGATACATTTGCTGACTTTACTAATAAGAGATACGAAGGAGTGGCAGGGCAAAGAAAGACAATACTGTGACCCTGAGAGGAGTGTGAGGAAGACAATACATAGATAAAAAAGAAGCATCGTTTTGTAGCCAGTTTGAAGCAGTAGCCACAAATCAATAGACTCTTAGAGTCAAAGTAAAGTGGACACAGCATTTTCACAGTGACCTAGTCATGGAAACTAACATTCTGGACTGAACTTAAAATCTTCTGAACTTGAGTGTGCCTCCAAATACATTTTTCCTAAATGATTTTCAAAATTCATGTATTTTAGATCCTCAAAGTTTCATATCATTAAATAGTTAATTGGTATAAAAGTTAGTTTCCACATGGAAAGAAATTGTGCATCACAGAGAAAGAAAAATGCAAGGTGTGTTTTGATAGAAACTGTAATTTTGAGCAGAAGGTTAAAAGTTAAGAGTAGATTGATTTAAAATATGTTGGTTTGCTTTACACCCTTCTCTAAAACCTTTGAATGGGTTAATTTTGCATTTGTAAGGAAATCTGAGCTCTCTTCTGTCCCAGCAAGGCCTTCTGGATGGGCTCCTGCTTACATTTCCAACTTCCTGTCTTAGCACCAGTTCCCCAGTTGACTGTTCTAGCCAGGTCGCCTTTCCAAGCCTTGGGCAGAACATGTGGAAGTTACTCAATAGATACTTAGTATATTAACTGATGGAATGGATTAAAAAATGCATGATAAATGGATGGATTTTGTTTTCAATGAATGAGTGTTTTGCTTTATTTTTCCTTTAATTAAATCTAGCCTATAGAAATGAATTTGAATAAAATTGAAAACAAAAGCATTTGCTAGGATAAAGAGTGGTACTGATGAAGATGGAAAGCTTTGTCTATAGGACTATGTCATTTTCCTTGTAACCAAGTGCCCCTTTTATGAATCTGAGCTTCAGTTTCTCATTCTATAAAAACAAATTTACTTTATTTAGTTAATCACTTTCCTTCCAAAAGAAACATTTGCTTGTTTCAGTTATTCCTTTTTATTTTTGATTGAAACTCAGCTAATTTTCAAGAGTATCTAAATCTATACCTAAGTGAATTTCAGTTGGATATGTTTTTATTGATTTGTGTAAAAATGGGGGAAAAAAACCCCAAATCTCTTTTTTCATGGACGTTTTGAATTGACAACTGAAAAGGTATTTTAGTATTATTCAGTTATATTTTAGTTAGCAGCCTATGCGTTGGCAACCTCAAAATGTTTAAACATGGAAATTAAAGCTGCAAAAAAAAAAAAAAGGTCTGAATTTAGCTTTGGGTGAATCCAGAAATATCAGTGAAATATTTCTTTTTATCACAAGCAGATACTCAATCTGAGCCAATTCTTTTCGACTATCTGTACTTTTTACCTTATACATTAATTCTTCTGGTAGATGACCTGGTTTGGAAACATGGTAAATAAAAATAACCTTGATAATAATCTTATGCTTGTTGGAACAGCACTTTATAAACAAATGATTATATGAGTACAACAGGGCATGCATTACTAAAGTTTAAGTCAACTGTGGTAAGTCTCTAGAAATTACTTTGTTCCAAGGGCATCTGGCCCATAGCAAGGATATTTTTATCCACAGAAAGCTATATCTACTGAAAATGTTCACATGGTCCCAGAACTTCTTATGTGCTGCTATTCTACAGTTGGGCATCACAGATACAAATTAGTGAGACTTCGTAAACCAGATGTTCTGACTCTGTGGTAGTATTTAGTGGTCTGTGGATGAATATTTGAGGGTCCTGGAAACATCTGCAATTGAACACTAAACCTTTGTATATTTAGAATATGCATTTTTTTGGAAGGGAGCCTATAATTATTATCAGACTCTCCAGTATCTTCAGTATCTCTGTAATTGCTTATGCGTCAAATGTGGTTTACTTAACTACATTTCTCCATAGACTCTAATTATCATCAAACACAAGGCTATTTCATTATTAAAACCCTGGTGCCAAGCTTAGTACTCACTACTGAAAAAGGCATTCAGTGTTGACAAATAAGTGAATAAATGAACAAATGAATGGTGTCATATGTTACTAGTGTCTGGTGTTTTCTCTTGTTATGATGTGACCCTTTCATTCCATTTTCCCCTGACTTGGGGAGTGATGATCATCAGTCTGGGTTTGCTATAAGTGTTCCATGCTGGAATCCATTTAATAGGGTATTTATGCTCCTAGGTTTCTACAACAGAGCTAAGAATAACTTTTAGCATATTGTATAATAAAACCATTTAAATTCTTGTTCTCAAAGAAGAAATAAAGCTGATAACGTTTTTCAAAGATCTCTTCCCTCCCAAATTGTCATATTTTCTACCATTTGACCCATTATTAAATTGATACCTGATTTGTTGCTTATCATACAAATTAAGGTAGTTTACATGTGGGCTATCTTTCAGACTTCTGGAATCTGGTCCTTTCTTCCTCTATGACACATTTGTAAAACACATGATGAAAAAGGTGTAATGGAATCATGACAAAATATTCCACATATTTATTATTTGACTAATATCCCATAAATTTAATGAGGATTTGATAGGGGAACTAACTGGGAACTTTAAGCCAACTTTTTCACTATCCTCTTTCACTTTCATCAAGAGGCTTTTTAGTTCCTCTTCACTTTCTGCCATAAGGGTGGTGTCATCTGCATATCTGAGGTTATTGATATTTCTCCCAGCAATCTTGATTCCAGCTTGTGCTTCTTCCAGCCCAGTGTTTCTCATGATGTACTCTGCATATAAGTTAAATAAGCAGGGTGACAATATACAGCCTTGACGTACTCCTTTTAGATAGCATTTTAAAAAGCAGAGACATTATTTTGCCAACAAAGGTCCGTCTAGTCAAGGCTATGGTTTTTCCTGTGGTCATGTATGGATGTGAGAGTTGGACTGTGAAGAAGGCTGAGCACTGAAGAATTGATGCTTTTGAACTGTGGTGTTGGAGAAGACTCTTGAGAGTCCCTTGGACTGCAAGGAGATCCAACCAGTCCATTCTGAAGGAGATCAGCCCTGGGATTTCTTTGGAAGGAATGATGCTAAAGCTGAGACTCCAGTATTTTGGCCATCTCATGGGAAGAGTTGACTCATTGGAAAAGACTCTGATGCTGGGAGGGATTGGGGGCAGGATGAGAAAGGGACGACAGAGGATGAGATGGCTGGATGGCATTACCAACTCGGTGCACATGAGTTTGGGTGAATTCCGGGAGTTGGTGATGGGCAGGAAGGCCTGGCGTGCTGCAATTCATGGGGTCGCAAAGGGTCGGACACGAATGAGCGACTGAACTGAACTGAACTGGGAACTAAAGTGCATTCTGGATTTTATCTCTCTATTCAACTCAATAAACGTTGTAAAACAACATTTGACACCAAACTATTTTGCCAATTCAACAAAAACTTTGAGAATCTGATAAGAGAAGAGTATGTATGTGCAGGAGGAAGGAAGGTAGTTCAGAATGAATATTTCTGACTAGAACGAAGATCATATCCAGTTTTGGAGGCATTTCAGTACATCAATTTCCTTATGGTGAAGCTGGTAGCACCAATTTTTTGTGTTTTTTGGTTGTGCCAGCCTCCTGTAAGGTCTTAATTCCTGGACTAGGGATCGACACTATTTCTCCTACAGTGGAAGTGTGGGTCTTAACCACTGAACTGCCAGCGAAGTCCCAGTAACACCCGTTTTTGTTTTATCCCATTGCACTCAGCTAAAAGGATGAACAAATTCCAAAAGAGTTACCTGATAGTGTACAGACACCGGGGCTATAGAGCTACACCATTTGCCATGTAGATATATTACAACTGAGGTTACTTAGGAAGAAACCCAGAAATGCAATTATGAGTCATTCACATAGAAAGGAAGGAACCATGTTCTGAAGGAGTCGATATATTCTCTCAAGCCAGTTTTGGGTCAGACTAAATTATTGCTTTTAGCCACAGAAGGTAACATTTTCCTTTTAAAATCATTGGTATAAGGTATTTCAGTATAGTAATTGAACTGTGTTTTTATTTAAAAGAACACAAAAAGAAATTCCAACCAAGGTTGTTAAAATGTGTTGAAACATCTGTCATTGATAATGCCATTTCCCCCACTTTGTTTCTATTATCTGTTCTATTAAGAGGCAATAAAACTGGAGAGCTGAATCTTTGCTTTTTTAGACAAAATGAATTATTTGAATATAGAAACTACCTTCCTAAAATTTAGCATACTTTAGTGGATTTTTTCTTGTTTTACTATTTTTGAAAGGCGTTGAATCATGCTGATTCTTTGTCACAATTTGTTGGTTTAAAATCTCATGTGAATATAAAAACTAAGCAAAAAGGGATGAGCAGACAAGGAGACACACAAAAGCAGTTCTGCTGGAGTATACAGTTAGAACGTTGGCCCAGGACCTGTGACAAAGGACCATTTCAAAGGATAATTACACTGAAATAATTTCAAAGTTTTCATATAGGAAAGGATTTTTAGCTCAGGGAGGAAACTTAGCTCTAAACTAATTCTTCTCTTTAATTTACAAAAGAGCAAATTTAGGTTAGGAAATGTTATGGACATTAGTTTTTGTGCAGTTTTAGGGTCATGTACATATTCAGGGTATAAATTTGAGCTAGAATCCTGAATTCTTTTTTTTAAATTAATTTTTATTGGAATACAGTTGATTTACACTGTTAGTTTCTGGTGCCCAGAAAAATGAATCAGTTACATATAAACTTATATCCATTCTTTTTTAGATTCCTTTCCCATATAGGCCATTGCAGGATATTGAGTAGAGTTCCCTGTGTTATACAGTATGTCCTTATTAGTTACCTATTTTATATAGGGTAGTGTGTATATATTAATCTCAATATCCCAATTTAATCCTCCCTGCTGCCTTTCCTCCTTGGTTACTATAAATTTGTTTTATTTACAAAGCAAATATAGAATCCTAAATTCTTAACTCCACATATTTCGCACAGCACACTATGTTTTGTGAATGTTCTCTTCTGCCTAAATTCTCTTCTCTATCTTTATGCCTGTTGTAAAGTACATGAAGGGAATCCCCAGAAATATATTCCCCAATATGGTTGACTTTATTAGTTATCTATTATGTGTTACATGGTATCCAAAAACTTAGCTAAAGCAACAAATATATATTATTTCAAAGTTCTCAGGGTTAAGACTCTGGGTGCAAGGTAGCTGAGTCTTCCAGGGCAAAGGACACCCCAGTCTGTAATATAGGTGTCAGCCAGGGGTATAGACATCTCAGGGGTTGGGGGAGGTTCTAAGCTCACTCGTGTAGTTTCTGGCAGGACTGAGTTGCTTACAGGCTACCTCCACTCTTTGCGATATTTCAGTTCCTCACCTTGCCATTGGCTACTCACAGCACAATAGCTTGCATCATCAAACTGAGGAGGTTAAAAAAGCCACTGAAAGAGTGCAGTTCAGTCAGATCAGATCAGTAGCTCAGTCGTGTCCGACTATTTGCAACCCCATGAATCGCAGCACACCAGGCTTCCATGTTCATCACCAACTCCCGGAGGTCACTCAGACTCACGTGCATCGAGTCAGTGATGCCATCCAGCCATCTCATCCTCAGTCGTCCCCTTCTCCTCTTGCCCCCAATCCCTCCCAGCATCAGAGTCTTTTCCAGTGAGTCAACTCTTCGCATAAGGTGGCCAAAGTACTGGAGTTTCAGCTTTAGCATCATTCCTTCCAAAGAAATCCCAGGGCTATCTCCTTCAGAATGGACTGGTTGGATCTCCTTGCAGTCCAAGGGACTCTCAAGAGTCTTCTCCAACACCACAGTTCAAAAGCATCAATTCTTCTGCACTCAGCTTTCTTCACAGTCCAACTCTCATATCCATACATGACCACAGGAAAAACCACAGCCTTGACTAGACGGACCTTTGTTGGCAAAGTAATGTCTCTGCTTTTGAATATGCTATCTAGGTTGGGCATAACTTTTCTTCCAAGAAGTAAGCGTCTTTTAATTTCATGGCTGCAGTCACCATCTGGTAGTGATTTTGGAGCCCAGAAAAATAAAGTCTGACACTGTTTCCACTGTTTCCCATCTATTTCCCATGAAGTGATGGGACCAGATGCCATGATCTTTGTTTTCTGAATGTTGAGCTTTAAGCCAACTTTTTCACTCTCCTCTTTCACTTTCATCAAGAGGCTTTTGAGTTCCTCTTCACTTTCTGCCATATTTCTCCCGGCAATCTTGATTCCAGCTTGTTTTTCTTCCAGTCCAGCGTTTCTCATGATGTACTCTGCATATAAGTTAAATAAACAGGGTGACAATATACAGCCTTGACGTACTCCTTTTCCTATTTGGAACCAATCTGTTGTTCCATGTCCAGTTCTAACTGTTGCTTCCTGACCTGCATACAGATTTCTCAAGAGGCAGGTCAGGTGGTCTGGTATTCCCATCTCTTTCAGAATTTTCCACAGTTTACTGTGATCCACACAGTCAAAGTCTTTGGCATAGTCAATAAAGCAGAAATAGATGTTTGTCTGGAACTCTCTTGCTTTTTTGACGATCCAGCGGATGTTGGCAATTTGATCTCTGGTTCCTTTGCCTTTTCTAAAACCAGCTTGAACATCAGGAAGTTCATGGTTCACATATTGCTGAAGCCTGGCTTGGAGAATTTTGAGCATTACTTTACTAGCATGTGAGATGAGTGCAATTGTGTAGTAGTTTGAGCATTCTTTGGCATTGCCTTTCTTTGGGATTGGAATGAAAACTGACCTTTTCCAGTCCTGTGGCCACTGCTGAGTTTTCCAAATTTGCTGGCATACTGAGTGCAGCACTTTCACAGCATCATCTTTCAGGATTTGGAATAGCTCCACTGGAATTCCATCACCTCCACTAGCTTTGTTCATAGTGATGCTCTAAGGCCCACTTGACTTCACCGTCCAGGATGTCTGGCTCTAGGTCAGTGATCATATCAACATGATTATCTGGCTCATGAAGATCTTTTTTGTACAGTTCTTCTGTGTATTCTTGCCACCTCTTCTTAATATCTTCTGCTTCTGCTAGGTCCATACCATGTCTGTCCTTTATCGAGCCCATCTTTGCATTAAGTTCCCTTGGTATGTCTAATTTTCTTGAACAGATCTCTAGTCTTTCCCATTCTGTTGTTTTCCTCTATTTCTTTGCATTGATCACTGAGGAAGGCTTTCTTATCTCTTCTTGCTATTCTTTGAAAGAGTGCAAGCAAGGGACAAATCATCATCTTTAAACCCCAGTTTTTCTGTGTTCTTTATTAAAGGCAAGTCGCCAGATTCAGCTCACACACCAGAGTGGGAATACCAGAAGTTAGGGTCACTGTGGGCCATTTTAGCTGCTGCCTGCCACATTCACCAAATTCCATTGCTCTCTGCTCTTACAGATTGGTATAACTCCCTTTGGAGAACTTCAATTATAGCAATATTACATGAATGGAAAGGTGGATTGAGGGAGAGGCCCTAGGTTGTGGTCTCATTCCCATTATCTTAATTTGTATAGTTTTTCATACTGATTGTCTCCTCCCTGGACTAGGACCATGAAATTTAGGCTTAAAGAGCAAGCAGACTATTAGGAGCAAGGATAGAACTGCTATTTCATCACTTACCTACTTACAAGTCAGTGCAGAGATTTTGAAGACATTATGTGTTTGAGCCTTAGTGTTTCATGTGGCCCGCAGTTAAATGTACAAAATGTTTCCTGATGTGAAAAACTTATTATCTAATTGGTGGATTACAATGAATGTCTGAGAAGGCAATTGGTGTTTTGTATATATTTTAAGTGTCAAAAGAGCAAAAAGAGGTGATGGATGCAAGGGAATTTTCTGTTGAAATGGCCACGGAAGGCTTTACAGTGGTTCTGGTGGTTCATTCATATTTTCAAGGATAATGAGGATTTAGATGGCTGATGTAGGCAGGGAAGCCAAGCCCTTTTTGAAGAAAATACTATATACAGCAAAGGAACTAACATAGGTAGGAAAGCTTGATAAATTTTAGAGGAATAATGAGAAAAAACAATTCTTAAAGGAGATTCAGTGGCATTAAAGTTCTTCTTGATTTTATTTTGAAAGGCAGAAACTTAGGTCATGAAATTTTGTATTTTCTTTTTTGAAGTTCTTTAACTCTGGCCTCTCACTGAGATGCGGGGGATAATAAGGCTAACTCTAGATAAATTTTGGAAGAAGTCCCTAGTTTCTGACTTAGCGAAGGTATTAATGGTTCAGTTGTTCAGACTCTTTGCGACCCCATGGACTATAGCCCGTCAGTCTCCCCTTTCCATAGAATTCTCCAGGCAAGAATATTAAAGTGGTTTGCCATTCCCTTCTCCAGGGGATCTTATTGGCCTGGGGATTGAACCTGGGTCTCCTGCATTGTGGGCAGGTTCTTTACTATCTGAGCCACCAGGGAAGCCCAGTTTCTGACTTAAGGCCACATTAAACAATTCTCTGTGTCACCCTACTAAAGATCTTTGAATTCAGAATTATGTTTTGCTCCCTCTTTTCTTCAGACGTCAGTGATTTAAGAATGCAGACTACTACAAATTCAGACTGAGGTATGAATGACTAATACTGCTAAAACTCTTCTGAGTTATTTAAAAAAAAATTCCAGGAAGGAGACTATGCCATTTATTACTCTGGGAAAATGAAAATGTACCTCGTATTCTGCAGGTTTGGAGAGGAAGCCAATGTGTATATATCTACCTCTTTTAGATTTTTATTTCATTTCCTTAAAGGAACCTTATTATAATTTCTTTCCTGTTCACATATCGTACTGGCTCCAATCAGTTCAAACCAACTGTTTTTCCTTCATTGCGACTTTTGTGGGCCCCTATTCTGATCCAAAGCCAGGACTGGACGGGTTTGTTTGTTAATGAATTGGGAAACAGTGTGTTGGAGGGTATATTAGTCTGCCAGGACTGCCACACACACACACAAAAACACCACAGGCTGGGTGACTTAAACAACAGATTTTTTCTTACAGTTCTGGAGACTGAAAGTCCAAGATCACATTACTCACAGGATTGGTTTCTCCTGAGGCCTTTCTCCTTGGCTTGCAGGCAGGACCCTTCTCACTCTGTCCTCAGGTGGCCTTTTTCCTGTGTATTTGTGTTCTCAGTGTCTCTTCATCTTCTTGTGAGGACACCATTATATCATAGCAGGGTCCTACCCTCATGGCCTCTTTAAAGGCCCCATCTCGAACTATCATCACACTGAGGGTTAGAGTTTCAACATATGCATTTGAGAGAGACACAGTGCAGTCCAGAAGAAACTTTCACTAAGTAACTTCACAAGGAAGAATCTAAAGGTTATACTGTGTAGGAGCCTAAAGAGCAGAGGGCAGCAGAGGATGAGCTGGTTGGATAGTATTACAACTCAGTGGACATGAATTTGAACAAACTGTGGGAGATAGTGGAGGACAGAGGAGCCTGGCTGCTGCAGTCTGGGTTGCAAAGAGCTGGACACGACTCGATGACTGAACAAGAGCAGGAAAGCCTAAAGAGTACTGACTCAAGACCCAACATTTTTCAGTTTAATGAACATTTATTGCACACCAAGTACTAGGCTAGGCTTTAAACAAAGACAGGAAAGACACTCTCATACCCTTTGCTTCCTCAGTCTAACAATGAAATGGAGGTGTAAATGCATAATTAGAAGGTGTGATAGTTAATTTTATTTGTTGATTTGGCTGGGTCACAATGCCTGGATAGTTGGTCAAACATGACTCTGGATGTTTCTGGAAAGGTGTGTTTTTGTGGGCGAGATTAACATTTAAATTTATGGACTTTGAATAGCGCAGATTGCCGTCCATGATGTGGGTTGTTGTTTAGTCACTCAATCGTGTCTGACTCTTTTGCAACTCCAGCTCCATGGACTGTAGTCCGCCAGGCTCCTCCGTCCATGGGATTTTCCAGGCAAGAATACTGGAGAGGGTCACCATTTCCTTCTCCAGGGCATCTTTCCAACCCAGGGATCAAGCCCACATCTCCTGTATCAGCAGGCGCATTCTTTACCACTGAGCCCCCGGGAAAGCCCCCATAATGTAGGTGGGTCTCATCTTTTTAGTGGACGGTCAACAGAAGAATGAGCTCCTGAGCAAGTAGGAATTCAGCCAGTGGACAGCCTTCAGCACTGGCTCCTCTCCCAGTCTCCTGCCTGCTGGCTCACCTTGTAGATTTTAGACTTGCAGCCTTCATGAGTTGTGTAAACTGGTTCTTCAAAGTAAATCTCTCTCTCCACACACAGATACACACACTTTCTATTGGTTCTCTTTATCTGACAGTCCCTAACTGATGCACCAGATAATCTTTGTAAGTAGAGTGTTCTTTATTCCTTCGGTCATCTGCCCTCCCCTCTGTGGACTTCACCTATTCAGAGTGTGTCTACTGTGGGGTGCTGGCACACAGGAAAAGAGCTAGAAATGTCCATTTAATTGAACTGCTTTCATGCCGCTAGCCAGAAGGAGCCCATGTGGCCTGGTTTTCATACTATGTGGTCTGATTTTATGGTCAGGAATTTACAACTTTATAAAAAATAGAGTACAGAGATGATCAAACTATTCCTCTTTCTGCTCCAATTGTTCTGGATGGAGGACAGAGGATTCTCTGCATGAGGGGATGAAGAGAATTGTGCGCGTGGACATGGTCAGCACCACTGGGAGGGGGCATGAAAGTCGTACAGGGCAGGGCTGGGCCAGGGTTGCACACTAGGCTCTGTGTAGTATTATTTCTGAAAGTATTAGGAGGCTGTGTATCTCCAGAGCACCTTATTTGGTAACTCACTGATTTATAGTCTTTTCTCATTAGCCTCCTAACCTTACCTGAGGGGATCAGTGATAAGCATTATTAATACCTTAGTGGCATCTGCGAACACTAAAATGCAAGGAAGAGGGTGACCTGCCATATATCACACTGCAGACCCGGGAAGGGATGCTGCGGCAGAGAACTGTCTTCTCCCGTGTTTATTCTTTGAAGACACTGCTGGGGTCTGAAAGGTTTTTCTTTTGTTCTGTGGGAAATCTCATTGTCATTTGTGGTATGTAAGTAGAGGGCAGAAAAGCTTCTTAATGAGTGTATAAATGGATGTTCTATTTTTCATTCCTGTAATGGCAAGTCAACCAGTGGAGAACTTTTGACTTGAAATAAAATTAAAAAGGGAGTTTGACAGCTCCTATTATTGTCTTATTTATTGTTCCACTTGGGTCATCACATGCAGTACCACAGGTTCCAGGGAAGCTGAAGAAATTTTAAGCCTCAGGCACAGGTGTTTATTGGAGACAAGATGCAAAAACAAAAACAAAAAAACACATTTGATTCCTTTAAACGAAGTGTATCATGAAGTATATAATTGCTCTTCAAAATGTTTTCTTTTGCCTCACCAAAAGCACGAGAAACATACTCCCTTTTAGTATTTTAGCTTTTTATCACGTAATCAGGAGGGTCACCTTCAAAAAAAATTTGAAAATGCTCTTTTCCTTTTTCTCTTTTGTCCCTGAACTCCAGCTCTTGAGACCATCCTATCAAACCATCATTAAGCTTATAAGGAAACTGATTCAGGGAGATGGAGTGACTTGTTATTTATCATTTTTATTTTATTTTATTTTGTATACATGTGTGTTTATGACTAAGATAAGGTGTTTCCAGCACAATGAAAAGATTCCAAATGCAAAAGCATAATTGTGTTCACCATGCTTTCTACAACTTTCACTCAAACTTTGCCTGCTACAAATCTGCTAAAGTAAATAAAAAGTAAATTGGTAGAGACTAGTTTTGGACTTGACTACTGTTCTGACTGAACTGATGATGCAATTGAATCAAAGCCAATGGTCGGAATGGGCATTAGAGAATACAAAGGCTGGAGTGTGTTTTTCCTTTGGTAGTGTTCTTTCATTATTGAGGGAGTAAAAATGGCTCCATAGCTTCCATCTGTCTTTTCAAACTATTGCCTATGGAGTAAGAACAAGGATTTTGGTGTCAAAGAAATCTAAGTTTTAGTTTTCTTCTTCTATTTCATTTCTGTGTAACTTTGAGCAAGTGGAATAGCTTTTGGTAGAATGGTAATTGCCTTACAGAGTATTGCAGAGATTAAATTGTGCAATAGCTATGAAGTTCTTCTGAGGACAACTTCTACTATCTTATGATTATTATTGTTAATGATTGTTATTGATATTATGAGTTTTCTCCTTTGATCTATTTTCATATAACATTCATCCTGTCTTTTTTGGCAAAAGATGAAATGCAGCCTAGAAAAGGGAAATGTTAGTCAATGAAAAAGCCACGGGTTAGGGTATATCCCAGGGGCCATAATTGGTGTACACAAAATGAAATGATTGATGCTTACTTTCCTCTAGATAAATGAAAGCAATTGTACAAAAATAATGGAAGCTACCAGTTATTAAGTGCTTATTCTGTGAAATATTCACTATTAAGTGTTTTGTACTCATTAGCTCTCTTCAAGTCAGTTCAGTCGCTCAGTCGTGTCCGACTCTTTGCAACCCCATGAATCGCAGCACGCCAGGCCTCTCTGTCCATCACCAACTCCTAGAGTTCACTGAGACTCAAGTCCATCGATTCAGTGATGCCATCCAGCCATCTCATCTTCTGTCGTCCCCTTCTCCTCCCGCCCCCAATCCCTCCCAGCATCAGAGTCTTTTCCAATGAGTCAACTCTTCCCATGAGGTGGCCAAAATACTGTAATTTCAGCTTTAGCATCATTCCTTCCAAAGAAATACCAAGGCTGATCTCCTTCAGAATGGACTGGTTGGATCTCCTTGTAGGCCAAGGAACTCTCAAGAGTCTTCTCCAACACCACAGTTCAAGAGCATCAGTTCTTCAGTGCTCAGCCTTCTTCACAGTCCAACTCTCACATCCATACATGACCACTGGAAAAACCATAGCCTTGACTAGATGGACCTTTGTTGGCAAAGTAATGTCTCTGCTTTTGAATATGCTATCTAGGTTGATCATAACTTTCCTTCCAAGGAGTAAGCGTCTTTTCATTTCATGGCTGCAGTCACCATCTGCAGTGATTTTGGAGCCCCCAGAAATAAAGTCTGACACTGTTTCCACTGTTTCTCCATCTATTTCCCATGAAGTGATGGGACCGGATGCCATGATCTTTGTTTTCTGAATGTTGAGCTTTAAGCTAACTTTTTCACTCTCCACTTTCACTTTCATCAAGAGGCTTTTTAGTTTCTTTTTCACTTTCTGCCATAAGGGTGGTATTATCTGCATATCTGAGGTTATTGATATTTCTTCTGGCAATCTTGATTCCAGCTTGTTTTTCTTCCAGTCCAGCGTTTCTCATGATGTACTCTGCATATAAGTTAAATAAGCAGGGTGACAATATACAGCCTTGACGTACTCCTTTTCCTCTTTGGAACCAGACTGTTGTTCCATGTCCAGTTCTAACTGTTGCTTCCTGACCTGCATACAGATTTCTCAAGAGGCAGGTCAGGTGGTCTGGTATTCCCATCTCTTTCAGAATTTTCCACAGTTTACTGTGATCCACACAGTCAAAGACTTTGGCATAGTCAATAAAGCAGAAATAGATGTATTTCTGGAACTCTCTTGCTTTTTCCATGATCCAGCGGATGTTGGCATTTCGATCTCTGGTTCCTCTGCCTTTTCTAAAACCAGCTTGAACATCAGGAAGTTCACGGTTCACATATTGCTGAAGCCTGGCTTGGAGAATTTTGAGCATTACTTTGCTAGCGTGTGAGATGAGTGCAATTGTGTAGTAGTTTGAGCATTCTTTGGCATTGCCTTTCTTTGGGATTGGAATGAAAACTGACCTTTTCCAGTCCTGTGGCCACTGCTGAGTTTTCCAAATTTGCTGGCATATTGAGTGCAGCACTTTCACAGCATCGTCTTTTTGGATTTGAAATAGCTCAACTGGAATTCCATCACCTTCACTAACTGTTCGTAGTGATGCTTCCTAAGGCCCACTTGACTTCACATTCCAGGATGTCTGGCTCTAGGTCAGTGATCACACCATCATGATTATCTTGTTCATGAAGATCTTTTTTGTACAGTTCTTCTGTGTATTCTTGCCACCTCTTCTTAATATCTTCTGCTTCTGTTAGGTCCCTACCATGTCTGTCCTTCATTGAGCCCATCTTTGCATGAAGAGTTCCCTTGGTATCTCTAATTTTCTTGAAGAGATCTCTATTCTTTCCCATTCTGTTGTTTTCCTCTATTTCTTTGCACTGATCGCTGAGGAAGGCTTTCTTATCTCTCCTTGCTATTCTTTGGAACTCTGCATTCAAATGGGTATATCTTTCCTTTTCTCCGTTGCTTTTCACTTTCATTCTTTTCATAGCTATTTGTAAGGCCTCCTCAGATAGTCATTTTGCTTTTTGCCTTTCTTTTTCTTGGGGATGGTTTTGATTCCTGTCTCCTTTACAATGTCATGAACCTCCATCCTTGATTCATCAGGCACTCTTTCTATCAGATCTAGTCCCTTAAATTTATTTCTCCTTTCCAGTGTATAGTCATAAGGGATTTGATTTAGGTCATTCCTAATGGTCTAGTGATTTTCTCCACTTTCTTCAGTTTAAGTAGAATTTGGCAATAAAGAGTTCATGATCCAAGCCACAGTCTGCTCCCGGTCTTGTTATTGCTGACTGTATAGTGGTTCTCCATCTTTGGAGACAAAGAATATAATCAATCTGATTTCAGTGTCAACTATCTGGTGATGTCCATGTGTAGAGCCTTCTCTTGTGTTGTTGGAAGAAGGTGTTTGCTCTGACCAGTGTGTTCTCTTGACAGATCTCTATTACCCTCTGCCCTGCTTCATTCTGTACTCTAAAGCCAAATTTGTGTTACTCTAGGTATTTCTTGACTTCCTACTTTTGAATTCCAGTCCCCTATAATGAAAAGAACATCTGTTTTTGGATGTTAGTTCTAGAAGTTCTTGTAGGTCTTCATAGAACTGTTCAACTTCAGCTTCTTCAGCATTACTGGTTGGGGCATAGACTTGGATTATTGTAATATTGAATGGTTTGCTTTGGAAATGAACAGAGATCATTCTGTCGTTTTTGAAATTGCATCCAAGTACTGCATTTCGGACTCTTTTGTTGACCATGATGGCTACTCCATTTCTTCTAAGGGATTCCTGCCCACAGTAGTAGATATAATGGTCATCTGAGTTAAATTCACCATTCTAGTCCATCTTAGTTCACTGATTCCTAGAATGTCGATGTTCACTCTTGCTGTCTCTTGTTTGATCACTTCCAATTTGCCTTGATTCATGGACTTAACATTCCAGGTTCCTATGCAATATTGCTCTTTACAGCATCGAACCTTGCTTCCATCACCAGTCACATCCACTACTGGGTGTTGTTTTTGCTTTGGCTCCATCCCCTTCATTCTTTCTGGAATAAAGAAAAAATTTCTTCACTGATCTCCAGTAGCATATTAGGTGCCTACCGACCTTGGGAGTTCATCTTTCAGTGTCTTATCTTTTTGCCTTTTCATACTGTCCATGACGGCTGCACGGCGCACGAGTGCAGCCAAGAGGGGCTACCCTACGTCCAAGATAAGGAGCAGCGGCTGCATTTAGCTGGAGCAGCCATGAAGAGAGACCCCACGTCCAAGGTAAGAGAAACCCAAGTAAGACGGTAGGCACTGAGAGAGGGGATCAGAGGACAGACAGACTGAAACTAAAATCACAGACAACTAGCCAATCTGATCACATGGACCACAGCCTTGTCTAACTCAATGAAACTGGGCCATGCCATGTGGGGCCACCCAAGATGGACAGGTCATGGTGGAGAGGTCTGACAGAATGTGGTCCACTGGAGAAGGGAATGGCAAACCACTTCAGTATTCTTGCCCTGAGAACCCATTGAACAGTATGAACAGTTTCTCCATTGCTTCCCTGTAAATTAATTCTTCAGTACCATCTTTCTAGATTCTGTATATATGTGTTAATATACAATATTTATCTTTCTCTTTCTGACTCACTTTACTCTGTATAATAGGCTCTAGATTCATCCAGCTCATTAGAACTGACTCAAATGTGTTCCTTTTTATGGTTGAGTAATATTCAATTGTTTATATGTACCACAATTTCTTTATCCATTCATCTGTTGATGGACATCTAGGTTGCCTCCATGTTATAGCTATTGTAAATAGTGCTGCAATGAACACTGGGATGCATGTGTCTTTTTCAATTTTGGTTTCCTCAGGGTATATGCCTAGGAGTGGGATTGCTTGGTCATATGGTGGTTTTATTCCTAGTTTTTTAAGGAATTTCCATACCATCTTTCACAGTGACTGTATCAGTTTGCATTTCCACCAACAGTGCAAGAGGATTCCCTTTTTCCCACACTCTCTCCAGCATTTATTGTCTGTAGACTTTTTGATGATGGCCATTCTGACCAGTGTGAGTTGATATCTCATTGTAGTTTTGATTTGCATTTCTCTAATAATGAGTGATACTGAGCATCTTTTCATGTGTTTGTTAGCCCTCTGTATGTCTTCTTTGGAGAGATGTGGATGTTTTTCCCACTTTTTGATTGGGTTGTTTGTTTTTTCTGGTATTGAGTTGTATGAGCTGTTTATATGTTTTAGAAAATAATCCTGTCAGTTGTTTCATTTGCTATAATTTTCTCCCATTCTGAGGGTTGTCTTTTTACCTTGCTTATAGTTTCCTTTGCTGTGCAAAAGCTGTTAAATTTAATTAGGTCCCACTTGTTTACTTTTGTTTTTATTTCCATTACTCTTGGAAGTGGGTCATAGAGGATCATGATTTGATTTATGTCATTGAGTGTTCTGCCTATGTTTTCCTCTAAAAGTTTTACAGTTTCTGGTCTTACATTTAGGTCTTTAATCCATTTTGAGTTTATGTTTGTGTATGGTGGTAGGAAGTGTTCTAATTTCATTCTTTTACATGTAGCTGTCCAGTTTTCCCAGCACCACTTATTGAAGAGGCTGTCCTTGTCCCATTGTATATTCTTGCTTCTTTTGTCAAAAATAATGTACCCATAGGTGCATGGGTTTATTTCTGGTAATTTTCTTAATGTGAATTAACTAGCTAATTTCAGAGTTTGTATTCAAACACAGATATAAATGATCTTCATTCTTCAAAGAGCCTTAATCATCATCATGTAGATGATGATTATCATATAGAACAGAAATGATTCATCATATAGAAGCAGATGATTCATCATATAAAACAGAAAAATGAGATTGAAAATTTATAAAGCTTGAATTATGACATGCTAAACTGCAATGAAAATCGCAACTTTTTGTGGGTCTTGGACATGCAGCCTCCTTTACTGATAGGTATTAAATGTAACATACATATAGCCAATGAAATTTTGTGTGCAGAACTTATAAAACACTATTACAAACAAAAATAAAATTGCACAACGTGAAAAATAGGTGAAAGATATTAGTTAGAATTACATTTGGCTTCAAGTGGCATAAAGTCTCAAAATAGTAGAAATTTATTTTTTCCCACATAAACAGTGACAAGGTAATTAGTCAAGGTTATTAGTAATTCAAAATCTGATTGGTATTTAAATCATATAATAACAATAAAACTGTTTTAAAATACATGAGAATGACAAATAACCAAAGTAAGCCAGTGGGTCCCACCACAGAGAGAAGCCCAGGAATGTGTGGAGGCAGATGGCATAGTGACCTCAGTTTTACTTCTTATATTTTCTTTCCTTAGCTAGTTGGTAGGGGAGACTCCAATGGCAACCCACTCCAGGGTTCTTGCCTGGAGAATCCCATGGAGTCTGGTGGGCTGCTGTCTATGGGGTTGCACAGAGTCGGACACGACTGAAGCGACTTAGCAGGTGAAACTCCATTTTATTTTCCTTATACTTATATGTGACAGAACTATTTCATAATACTAAAAAGGACAGGGGGTAACTTCAGGAAAATCATTAGGAGGATGAGAGAAATAGGAAAAGGAGGAAAAGAATGACCCAACTCTCTAACTACCAGCATATCTACTTAGCAGAAACCCCACAGTTATTGAAAAGGTGAGCTCAGGGAGAGGATACATCTTTGTTTCTCTTTTCCTGTTTGAGAATGATAGACTTTTGCTTCTTCCATATTGGAGATTTTTAACGTGCTGTGTTCCACAAGGCAATATCCAATAGTTGATAATTTGGTTACTGTACATGATAGCTGCTCTCCCTTCTTGGGGAGGAGTTGGTTTGAAACGGGTAGGGTTGTTGTTTGGTTGTTTTATTGAGAGGAGAGTGATGCTGTCATTTAGTAAGTAATGACCAGGGAAACTCTATGTACTACAGTTCAGCATAATGCAAAAAATGCCAGCAAGCTCCTTGGGTTGGGGAGAAGGAGGTGGGGGCAAGGGTAGAGATTCTGGTAGGACTACCCTTCATCTGATGCAAGAGGGCCATGTGTGTAGGCATCCGTGTGTATGAACCAGAAGGTTTTTATCACCTTGGAACTTTATTTTCTACCAGAATAACAGGAATATAAAGGAATAAAGGAAAAACTCCATAAACTCAAGGGAATTACTACACTCCCTTCTACACTAAAGATGTGTGACACTAAATTTGTACATGAGGTCTGTGTGTTTACTTTGACCTTGTTTACTCTGACTTATTGGTCTAGCCCATAAGCTTGTATTTTCTAGACAGCTAGTTTTCACTCTTCCTTATTCAAAAGAAGCAGAAAAAAAAAAACCCTCAAGACTATCCACATAAATAATAAATTTATTGAAACCATGTAGATTTGACTTTATTAACCCCTCCATGAATGCTTTAATTTTTCTACCTTGTATTTTCATTTTTCTACCATTTCTTTTTATGTAACAAATAATCTTGTAGCAGTAACATTTAGAACAAGTGTTTAAAAGACACTCTGAAATAAACAAGGGATATTTGAATTGGAAACTTTATCTCCTAAGTGTTGCCTGCAACTGAGATCTCTATGGTCAAAGCGTCTATTATTGATGCTGGAGAACTTAAATCTGCAGAAAGAGCAATTTACATTCATTGTGGCTGCTACCAGAGTGGCTGATTCTTAAATTATTTATGCAAAGAAGCAAATTGTTCTGTTCTCTTTTTGAAATTATGCCAATTGCATGCTTAACAAGGCTAAACTTCTCACTGAAAATTCAACTTCTTTTTCAAGCTCGTAGTTTTTAATCTTGTCACTAACTGTTCACACTGAGGAAGATGAATCATGAGCACAGAGCACAAAGCTTTACCCAGACTCTTGAGAGAGTAATAACTAGAAGCTGTGATAGCAGATTCCATAAGCAAAAATCTAACAGGTTTATGCTTGGCTAGTAGGCCTATTAACGTTTCTTGAAGTTATACTGCTGAATAAACAAGTTTGGGGCATTATTATTATTATTTTTTTCTCAGCAGAATACATTCAGTCAAAAAACTGGAGGTTAAATGACTATGGTCCAAAATCTGTTTGCTATAAAGTTAATGAACTTTATGTGCCAAAGAAAACTCAGACATATCAGAGTTGGGATTTGGTTTACTAAAGAAGTAGAAAGGAACTTAGCCCAAGTGGTTTATAAGAGATGTAAAACTTTAGAAAATTGGAATTATTTTGGACATTTATCACCAAGCCCAAAGCAAACCAATACACCAAAAATTTTCTATATGCTAAGTATTATGCCCAGGGCTTTTTACATAAATAGTTCATTTATTATTAGCAGTCCTCTTTGTGGTAGGTATAATTGTCCAGGCTCAGGAGAGATGGCTCAGTCATAGCTAACAATTAATTGATCATGGAGCAGTAAATGGATCTCTGAAGTTTTATTTTGGTACAGTGGACCTCTGATACATAGGTTTAGAAATGCTCATTTCCGTGGGTTTCTGCAGTATAAGAAAGAAGTATAATATTTTAAAAAATGTTTCTTAGTATCATTAACAGTATATCAGTTGGTCCCAACAGGTACTTTATCTGGTGACTCAAGCTGGAAGTGTGGTTAGTGCTTTACCATAAATTGCATGATCTCTCAGCAACATAATTTTGTCTAAGTTCACATCAGGAAACAATTCTCTCACTAGAAAATAACCAGAATTAGTTTCCCTGGGTATGACTGAGCAGGCCTTGCCTCGTTTTTTTCTTCTTGTTCTCTTCCTCTGTCAGCACCAAGCTGTTTTTATTTTAGTGGTTTTCAGGTACATTTAAAGAAAGTGAGTTGCTCAGTTTTGTCTGACTCCTGGCAACCCCATGGACTGTAGCCTCTTCTATGCATGGGATATTCCAGGCAAGAATACTGGAGTGGAGTGCCATTTCTTTCTCCAGGAGATCTTCCTGATCCCGGGATTGAACCCAGGTCTCTTGCACTGCAGGCAGACTCTTTACCATCTGAGCCACCAGGGAAGCCCAAGCTATACCTAAAGTAAACTACCTATTTCCATCCTTCTATTTTCTTTGTTTCCCTCTGAATATTCTAGGCCACATTTGCTACATTTGTTCTATATTTAAATTGAATTTTTCTTGTTTTAAAAACACATAAAAAATATACCTTAGGTTTATGATTGATATTGTATTAAATTAATATAAAATTTGGGGGAGAATTGGCTTTTGTTTTTACTGTAGACCTCATCTAAGAACATATTTCCATTTGTTCAAAGTTATATCTCATTTTTCAGTAAGATTTTCTAGTTTTTTTCACTCTTGCAAATTGAACATTTAATGCCATTTTCATTTTTTAACCAGCTATTGCATTAGGAATATATTTTATAACTGTTTATACCATCATCTTTATTATCTTGTTTAATATTGTACTTTTGCTGGAGACTCAGGAATATAGAACAAGGAAAGATTTACTGAGGGGCTAATCTAAGCTTTGAAATATCATATATGAAAGAGGAAGGATCTCCTTTCAATAAAATAAGGAGATTTCGGTCAAGAGTGTTACATGTTTTCAAAAAGTGAAGGAAATTGAGGATTTAGAATACAGGAAGAGACTTGGAAAATCAGAGCAAAGTTTCCATAATGTATCAAATTGCATGTGTTAAACAGTAGATTGTTTTAAAAATTTTCTACAGGAATTCTAAAAGTGAAATGTGAAGTTACAGAATGGCGGCTGGAGAGTGAGCTGTATCAAATACAGGGTTTTCTTGAACAGGGGACGTGTTCTTAAGCAGAAGAGAATAAATCTATGGAGAGATCAGCCAGAAGATCAAGATGAGAGGGAATAATAGGGAAAGCAAATGCTTGAAGGGCAAATTGTTGGAAAAATTTCTGTCACTTTCTTCTTGACGATACAGGATACAGGAAGCTTGGGGCTGGTGCACTGGGATGACGCAGAGGGATGATATAGAGGGGGAGGTGGGAGGGGGGTTCAGGATGGGGAGCACGTGTACACCCGTGGCAGATTCATGTTGATATATGGCAAAACCAATACAATATTGTAAAGCAATTAGCCTCTAATTAAAATAAATAAATTTAATTAAAAAATAATTGATGTTAGGTGTAGCATGTGATACCACTGTCTTACTTAGTCCAACCTGTATATGATCAGACATCAATATTAAACTTGATTCTTCCAGGTGGAGAATGCATCAGTCATTTGTATATTAGAGTCTTATATTAGTTCATTGATTATCTCTTGACCTATTCAAATTGATTTCAATAGTGTTTTTCAAGAAAAAAAATAATGCAGGTAATTATTTCTCAGATTTAGAATGCCAAATTATACATTGATCATATTTGCATTTTCTAATAAGTTGTTTTTTAGTCACATGGGAGATTTCCCTTCAACTTCAGACCATCATCTTCATTTAAACAAGGTTTCTTGGTTGCCAGGAAGTGCTCTAGTGCATTTCCATGTACTATCTCTTTGAAGTTTCGAAGCAATACCATGATAAAGATAATATGACTCTCCTTGTCTGACAGGAAAACTGAAATACAGAAAAGCTAAGTCAGGTGGCCAGATTTTCATAACTAGTAAGTAGCAGAGCAGGTATCTGGACTGCTGAAGTTTCAGTTCCAGTTGCGCCAATCTGCATTTAACCAATATAATTATTGCCTCATTTCAACTTCTAAAATGTAATAAAATGTAAACCTAAAGCATAAAGATAGCAAAAGAAAGAATTTGCGTGGTAAAATGGGGCAAACATATTTAGAATTCCAGAGAAGGATGGAATATTGCTCACTAAATACACACATAGTGCATGAATAGCTCCCCAGTTCATGTTTTTCCTGTGGAAGGTCTTTTAATTTGGAATGATCGCTTCGTAGAGTGTATAATGTATTTTGGCCAATGGAAAATTGAGGTTTGCATATCTAAATCTCTACACAACATTGTAACACAACAATGTGCGGGCATCAAATAGAATGGTCTTGTATTCCAATTTTTCTTCCCATAGAGTTCTGGTTCCATGATGTCCCCATCCTGTGAGGAAATTGTTTGTCTCAGCCCTTCTGAATGCAGGAGTGGTCTTGCAACTTTATCCAGCCAATGAAATATGCATGTAAATGACCTGTGTAAATTTCAGGCAGAAGCTTTAAGGGCCTGTGGTAGTTTTCCATGGTTTTTTTTTTTTTTTTTTTTTCTCTGTCAAAAATCATCAATATTCCAGATAGAGTTCTGAGTTCTGGAAAGAGGCAACATGCAGCTGAACCTTAAAATTCATGATAGGTACACAGGTTCGGTAAAAACTGACCTTTGCTATCATAATTCACTGAGATTTTAGACCACATGTTTTCGGAATTATTCTAGCTGATTCTGATAATAGAGTTATAATTGATTGATGTAATTGTTTAAAGTTAAAATTACTTTTTTGTGTCATTACTGAGAGTATTTTGGAGATGAGTGTAACTTAACTGACCCAGTTTCTGGGTGTACTTAAGTTTCTCTTCAGACTATTAAACAGGTTTTAAACCCACAATCAATATTGTCAAGATGATGAAATATCCCCGAAGGGGCATGTTTATGTCGTTTTTCATCTCTAGTGTCATACAGTCTTAGTCTATCAAAGAGATTTTAGATTGATCTGCTTCATTTCCACGTTTGTTTCTGGTATGAGATAAAAATTCATAGTTGATAAAATGTTGTATAAAAATATAAGTACGTTCGCACATCTTGTTTTCCTCTCTAACCTGTCTCACTTTATTTCCCGAAGCAAAATTTTTCAGTGAGTAAATAAACTAGAACCAGTGTGCTTAGGCATGAACTTTCTATCATCTCTGGGCAATTAATAATACTTTGATCACTAGCTCTCACCACCTTGTTAAGAGGAATCATCATATCTATATCTCCATTAAAGTCTGTTGCTATTATCTTTTGAACAAGTACCAAGAATTCCCCGTTTGAAAAAGATTTTGATAGCAAGTTATTGCCAATTCCAAATGCCTTCCCCTTATTTATACTTCTGACTTAATGTTCAAATTTTAAACTGTCTTTATTTTCTCTGACTTAAAATGTGTGGATGAATACATATTGACTAACAGTTCACATACCCCACCCTGACACCCTGAAGAATTGCCTACCTTTGTGTTTCCTAACATGGACTCCTAAGAGACTTTTGCATAGGCTGAAGAGATGAAATTTCCTACTTCAAAAACACCAACTTGGGTGAAAATCTACCGGAACATTTTAGGACCATCAGTTTTTTGTTCTTTTTTTTTTTTCTGGCGAGGCTTCATTAGGGCCCCTGCTGCAACAGTAGAGAGTGAGAACAAACAACAAAATCCCTTATTTTGCTTACTCCCTGAATAGGGAGTAAGCACGTACCTTAGATGGGGTTGGGCTAGGGGTGTGTCCAAGAGCCAGTAAGAAAGGGTGGCTCAGTATGGTTTGTCCACCCCTCTGGTGGTGTGGAGTGCAGGGAACATGCTCAGCACCCTGCTTTTGCTCCTGGTTCTTTAGAAGTGGCAGTCGGCATGTTTTGGGGTTTTGTCGGGGTTTTTTGGTATCTTTTTAGGACCATCAGTTTAAGGCTACTTAGGATATGTGTTTTGATTTATACTTTGGGTCCGGTAAGATGGTGATGGAAACTTCTGATTGATAAATGGAGTGGCAGAAACAGACTTTCAATCTGAGGATTTTATTCTTACTAACACCCTACACTCTATGCTATTTTGACACATTGTAAGTAAATAACATGTATTCTATAAGCAATTTCTTTTCATTTTGAACAATCATAATTGTTCAAATAATTAGATCTCAAATAATTAGAGCTAGAAGTACTAGTGCTTATCTGGTTGAATCCTCTCTAAAATGAGACATTGAAGGACTTGTCAAGTATCTCATAGCTAATTGAGGGCCTGATTCTTACCAGCGCTCTTTCTCCTCTATGATGAATCCATGTTCCTATGTTTGTTAAAATAATTAGGAATAATGAATTATTGTTTGCATTTGGATAGGTGCTAGAGGAGCATTTTGAAGTGAAAAATACAGGGAAACAGGAAATGTGTTATTACTTTTGATTTTGAATGAGAAAAGCAAAGATCTATATGACAGCATCTCATGTGAATGCAAATACAGCATGAGAGGGACAGAGGGACAGGTCCAGAGGCACAGAACTTGTCTCTTGGTTGCAAAACCACAGTGACTTTTTGAGAGAAAACATAAACTGACCTGAAAATATCTATACTTAAACCTGCCTTTCCCAAAATGTTCAGTTCAGTTCAGTTGCTCAGTCGTGTCCGACTCTTTGCGACCCCATGAATTGTAGCACACCAGGCCTCCCTGTCCATCACCATCTCCTGGAGTTCACTAAGACTCACATCCATTGAGTCAGTGATGCCATCCAGCCATCTCATCCTCTGTCGTCCCCTTTTCCTCCTGCCCCCAATCCCTCCCAACATCAGAGTCTTTTCCAATGAGTCAACTCTTCTCAAAATGTTAGGATGTAGCAAATTATAAAGAAGCAACTTGGTTTAGATATGTCTTATTTAACCAGAAAGAGTAATGACCAGGAACACTTCAATCTAACTCCAGATCCTTAGCATATATATTTTTAAGACCAGCATACAAAACAATAGCAATTCTTGAATTTGGGATGGGTCTAGACTTATAGTACAGTGCTATTTACCTCATGTGAACACATGACTACATGGCCCCTCCTGGACAGTTCTTGTAAATTGATGTATTTTCTAACTTCTAACACTGGAGTAAAAATATACACTTGATGTACTTTCCAGGGCCCTTGGGAGGTCAGGATGAGCTAATGTCCAAGGTGGTTATAAAAAAGGTAAAAATACATGTAAACTTTAAATTGATGTATTGTAAATATGAAGGAGTTTATTGCTTCCATAAGAACCCACAGTGGCTCTACCAGGAGTAGAAACTGAAACTGGCAGGTTGTTTGTAGATTATCTCAGTAAAGGCAATTTTTATATACTGCATAGCTCTTGACAAGAAAGCTCAGAACTATCTCTGACATATGCTGTAAGTTTTTCATTATGTAGTTTACATATATTTCTTTTTAAAATTTAATTTAATTTTATTTAACTTTACAATATTGTATTGGTTTTGCCATATATCAAAATGAATCTGCCACAGGTATACATATGTTCCCCATCCTGAACCCTCCTCCCTTCTCCCTCCCCATACCATCCCTTTGGGTTGTCCCATGGGAGAATGGCATTGAAATATGTATAATATCATATACATATATTTCTTATAAAAGATTTCCATGTGGCAAGACAAAAACCTAAAGCCTCAGTAGTTAAATTTAATAAAGAAACACTTCTTATTCATGTGAAGCCTCATTATTATCTACTGCAAACTGAAGAGATTTAAAATAAAAATTGGCGCCCTTTCAAGGTAGAAGTTGGGGATAACATTTGTGGCCATTTTTTATAAGATTATGCTGATGAATATTGTGGTTGGATGTGAACCTGTTTGAAGGTTCAAATGCTGCTTTAATAATTTATTTTTGATTGTTTTTGCTTTGATTATTAATAACCTCACTCATTTGTGAATGTTTGTATTTTATAACCCAGTGTATAGTGAAGTACAGGAAATCTGGTATGCTTCAGTTCAGGGGTGCAAACAGTTGGACACAACTTAGTGACTGAACATCAAGCATCAATACCATCTACTATATTAAATTAGGAAAATGTTTGGATAAGATCTTATAAACTTTTATGATGCTTTTTTGAAATATGTTAATGAGACAAACACAGAAGAACTGTACAAAAAAGAGCTTCAAGACCTAGATAATCATGATGATGTGATCACTGACCTAGAGCCAGACATCTTGGAATGTGAAGTCAAATGGGCCTTAGAAAGCATCACTACGAACAAAGCTAGAGGAGGTGATGGAATTCCAGTGGAGCTATTCCAAGTCCTGAAAGATGATGCTGTGAAAGTGCTGCACTCAATATGCCAGCAAATTTGGAAAACTCAGCAGTGGCCACAAGATTGGAAAAGGTCAGTTTTCATCCCAATCCCAAAGAAAGGCAATGCCAAAGAATGCTCAAACTACCGCACAATTGCACTCATCTCACACGCTAGTAAAGTAATGCTCAAAATTCTCCAAGCCAGGCTTCAGCAGTATGTGAACCGTGAACTTCCTGATGTTCAAGCTGGTTTTAGAAAAGGCAGAGGAACCAGAGATCCAATTGCCAACATCCGCTGGATCATGGAAAAAGCAAGAGAGTTCCAGAAAAACATCTATTTCTGCTTGATTGACTATGCCAAAGCTTTTGACTGTGTAGATCACAATAAACTGTGGAAAATTCTGAAAGAGATGGGAATACCAGACCACCTGATCTTCCTCTTAAGAAATCTGTATGCAGGTCAGGAAGCAACAGTTAGAACTGGTCATGGAACAACAGACTGGTTCCAAATAGGAAAAGGAGTACGTCAAGGCTGCATATTGTCACCATGTGTATTTAACTTCTATGCAGAGTACATCATGAGAAATGCTGGATTGGAAGAAATACAAGTTGGAATCAAGATTGCTGGGAGAAATATCAATAACCTCAGATATGCAGACGACACCACTCTTATGGCAGAAAGTGAAGAGGGGCTAAAAAGCCTCTTGATGAAAGTGAAAATGGAGAGTGAAAAGGTTGGCTTAAAGCTCAACATTCAGAAAATGAAGATCATGGCATCTGGTCCCATCACTGCATGGGAAATAGATGGGGAAACAGTGGAAATAGTGTCAGACTTTGTTTTTCTGGGCTCCAAAATCACTGCAGATGGTGACTGCAGCCATGAAATTAAAAGACGCTTACTCCTTGGAAGGAAAGTTATGACCAACCTAGTTAGCATATTCAAAAGCAGAGACATTACTTTACCAACAAAGGTTCACCTAGTCAAGGCTATGGTCTTTCCTGTGGTCATGTATGGATGTGAGAGCTGGACTGTGAAGAAGGCTGAGCACAGAAGAATTGATGCTTTTGAACTGTGGTGTTGGAGAAGACTCTTGAGAGTCCCTTGGACTGCAAGAAGATCCAACCAGTCCATTCTGAAGGAGATCAATCCTGGAATTTCTTTGGAAGGAATGATGCTGAAGCTGAAACTCCAGTATTTTGGCCACCTCATGCGAAGAGTTGACTCATTGGAGAAGACTCTGATGCTGGAAGGGATTGAGGGCAGGAGGAGAAGGGGACGACAGAGGATGAGATGGCTGGATGGCATCACTGACTTGATGGGTGTGAGTCTGGGTGACCTCCGGGAGCTGGTGATGGAACGGGAGGCCTGGCGTGCTGCGGTTCATGGGGTCGCAAAGAGTCGGACACAACTGAGCGACTGATCTCTCTCATCTCAATGACACAAAAGCAATTTGATAGGAAGCCTTATGATATGAAAAACATGAATTCTTCCAGTTGCTATGTTGGTATAAAAACATTATTTTTTTGTTTCTACAAGAGGCTGATTTGTATGGGTAGAAACTTCTATATATCTTGGTTATAGCATTTAGAACAGGCATTTAAAAATTGAAATTGGTATTTTCTACATAGAACATCATACATATTAAAGTTTTCAACTATACAAAATGTGACTTATTAAACCATGTTAATCTTCATAAAGTAGATGAATATATAATGTATATGATAGGCATATGTAAATTGTGGGTACTATTTTTATTAGGACATTCCAAGTTATTTTTTATAATTATAGGTAATAATTAAATATGCATTATATGTATTTCATTCTCTCCACACCCATATACACACAGTATTATAATAAAAAAAATTCTTCAGCTTTTAGCAATTTGTTATTAACTGCTGTTTATTTTCTTTATTCATCAATCCACATATCTACTTGTTCAAATGCTGATTCATTTATTCATTCAATATGTATTTATTAAACATGGATATTTGCTCTAAAATTTCTAAGTTTTTCTTATTTTTATTCTACTGAATTTTTTAGTTAAAAATTTTTGCTCTCATGTCTATATTATGTCTATTCATATATGTATCATTTTCCAAATTGTGCATATGAGTTGTCATTTAGATGACATTGAATCTTCATATTTTCATTTTCTGCTGGAATCTGGCAAGAAAGATTTTTACTAGCAGTGGGTTGGTAGAATCACACTCAATTAAAAATTTAGTTATTAGTCTGAAGAGAAAAATGAAAACTCAAGATACATAGCATGCCTCCACTGTGTTCTAGGGCAACTTCCTATTGGATCTTACTACCAAACTCATGTCACAGTTTAATCTAGTATTTTTTGCTGGTTAGTTGCTCAGGTGTGTTCAGCTCTTTGCAACACCATGAACTATAGCCCTCCAGGCTCCTCTGTCCATGGGATTTTCCAGGCAAGAATACCCGAGTGGGTTGCCATTTCCTACTCCAGGGGATCTTCCTGACCTAGGGATCAAACCTTTTTCTCCTTCTTTAGCAGGCAGATTTTTTACCACTGCACCGCCAGAGAAGCCCCTAATCTAGTATTAAAGTCTGTCATAAAAAAATATAATTTTAAAATCACATTCATATATGCAGTAGTCCACAAAAGACATTATATATCTATTTAATTTTCTGTTCCAATTATTCTTACAGCTTTCGGTTTGAATGAAAGTGAAAGTCACTCAGTTGTGTCTGACTCTTTGTGGCCCCATGGACTGTACAGTTCATGGAATTCTCTAGTCATGTTTTATAATGCCCTGAAAGCTTTTTAATGACAATTTGTTTGTTATCAAGATTATTCACCACAGGCCACTCCCACTGCCCCTCCCCTTTGCAGATTTGTTATATATCACTTATTTTGTAATTAGTGCTTGTAGAGTGGATTCTTCTTTCAATAGGCAGTGAATTCCAGACACACTTCTATTTTGAAAACAGTAGACAGGCTAATTGAGATGACTGTAAAAATATCCATGAAAAATTCAACTTTTAAACATTACTAAGGTGTATGAAATTTTCTAGGAGACAAGGTGAGAAAGGACTGAGAGAATCATAGAATTTAAAAGTTATGATTAATTGAAATTCTAGTAAGAGTCACAAGGGCTGGGTGTCATTTATCACACTGATTTGAAATGAAGTATGTGAGACTTCAAGGTTAGGCAAGGTGAGGTGGGAATTTCAAGGGAGCAATTCCTTTCTTTATTCTCTTCTGAATGGAGGTTGACAACCCATAATAGTCAAAAGAAAAGAAAGCCCATCTTTAAAGAGGCTCTACTCTATGATACCAAAGCCTGTCTTTGGTTTATCTTCTAAATTCATTGTTACTCTTTTTATTTCATTAAAATGCCTTTGGACCTTTGTAGAAAGAAAACAACAAAGCATTAGAAAAAGCATTACTTAAGTATCTTAAAGTCATAGTGTTTGGATAAAAGGACATGTGCAAATATTTTAAATTAAATTGCTATATTATTTATCAAGTTGAAAAGAAGATTGATGTGGTTGTTGGTTTCTTGGTGTATCAAAGCATGATACCTCTCTCAGCTTTTATTTGGAAGTACCTGAGAAATGGATAAAAGAATTGTGTCTGCAAATCATATTTGGAAAAATATGGCTTGGCCTGTACCAGGAAGTCCTGCTATTACTTCATGTGCAAATTTATCCTACCTACAAAGTCATGGGCATTGATAAAAAGTAACTGCCATCCCATCTGGGCACCTGACTGTGTAAAATGTAGGGTGGGCAAAAGTAGTGCTTGCTGCAGACAGCTGCCTCTCAGGACGAGAAGGGGAAGATGAGGGACCACACTGCGCCCTCCCTTCCAAACCTGCCAAGCAGATGAGCTTTACTCCTCCCCGCAGAAAAGTGAGTAAAGTATAAGGCTACAGGCCAGGAATTTTTTTCCAGCAAAGCCCCTCCACATGGAAACTTCAGGGTGAAGAATGCATGTATGTCTTTCATATTTTAAAATCTTGGAGATCTGAAATGCATTCAGATCCATAAGCCATTAAATCATGTGTTGTATTCTGTTAGGTAAAAGTCACAAGGAAGGTTGCTGCTGCTGCTAAGTCGCTTCAGTCGTGTCCGACTCTGTGCGACCCCATAGACGGAAGCCCACCAGGCTCCCCGGCCCTGGGAAGGTTAATTTTCATCATAATAGATCTAGAATTAACTTCTTTCAGTTACTATAAAAGGTATATCAACGTTTCAAAAAAAAAATGGGATTTTTGAGCTGATTTCTCTTTGTGTTAATTTTTAGGGAGAGAATAAAATATTTGCTTTAATAATTCTTAACATGGAGGGAAAATTTACCAAAAGAAAAAAATCTAAATATTTTAGGTACTATAATTCTACCCAAGTCTCTCTCAAGTCTTACTATTAGACTTTATTTCCAAACAATTGGATTGATCTTTTAAGTGTGTGTTTGTTGTAAGGATATCTATACAAATAAATGTGGCCCATGCTTTGTTTATCATTAAATACCAGAAAAGTCTCTGCCTTCAAGGAACTTATATTTTGGTAGGAAGAGTACATAATAAACATAAATATATGTATCAAGTAGTGATAAATGCTGTGAGTAAAATCAAGTAGTGATAGGTGTTGTAAGAACCAGAAGAGAGAAGGAGATGGTGCTATTGAAGGTAGATTGACAAGTCTTCTTCAAGATAGAGCCTGAGGGCAAAGTCTGAGGAAAACCGTGTGCATATCTTTGTTAGAGGAAGCACCCTGACTGAAACCACCCACCCTGGCCAGGCACCGTAGTAACTATTTGCATGAGTTGTTTTATGACGGGAGGTCCTGGTAAGAAACACAGAACTAATAAGCCACAACCAAGCAGAAGAGTTCGGGAAAGGTCAAAAGCAGGCGCCACATGTCTGACACCTCCCAGAATCCTCTCTGGCATCCATCTTGGTCGAACAAGGCGTGTACCACCAGGAAGGACTCTGAGTCAGATGATTGGCTAAAGACAACCCGGAAACTAATCCCATCACCATAAAACCCAAGACTGCAAGCCATGTGGCAGAGCTGTTCTTCTGGGTTCCCTTACCCTACTGCTCTCCATCCAGGTGCCCTTTCCCAATAAAATCTCTTGCTTTGTCAGCAGGTGTATCTCCTTGGACAATTCATTTCTGAGTGTTAGACAAGAGCCCAGTTTCAGGCCCTGGAAGGGGTCCCCTTTCCTGCCACATCTTTGTGGAAGAGTGTCCTAGGTTAAGAGAAGAGGAAGTACGAAGACACTTAATGGCTGTCAGACACGCTTGGTATGTTCAAAAAGCAGTGACAAGCCCCTGTGGCTGGTATGGAATAAGAAAGAGAAAAGCAGAAGGTTGTTATATTAGTGGTGTCCAAGGGCCAGGTCACCTAGAGCATCATAAGGACTATGGACTTTACTCTAACTCCAAGAAGAAGTTATTAGAAGGCTGTGAACTCTAGCGGACTGATTTAAATGTAAAAGTGTCACCTGGCTGCTATATTGAGATGAGATTTTTTGGAAGATGCAGGAGGAAGCAGGGGAGAAAATTATTTCATTCAAGATATTTATTTAGAGTCCAATGCCCAAAATCTTATACCACCCTGAAGAAGTTGTGTACAGTTATTGGGCGGGAGAGACAGCAAATCAGTTGGGAGAATTGGGATCGCCAGAGCAGGAACAGGGATAGCTGCCTTGTCTCTCCAAGGCCAACGGTTTACTTCTTTGCAGGCAGCTATAGACAAAGACTGGAGAAGGCAATGGCACCCCACTCCAGTACTCTTGCCTGGAAAATCCCATGGACGGAGGAGCCTGGTAGGCTGCAGTCCATGGGGTCACTAAGAGTCAGACATGACTGAGCGACTTCACTTTCTCTTTTCACTTTCATGCATTGGAGAAGGAAATGGCAACCCACTCCAGTGTTCTTGCCTGGAGAATCCCAGGGACGGTGGAGCCTGGTGGGCTGCCATCTATGGGGTCACACAGAGTCGGACACGACTGAAGTGACTTAGCATAGCATAGGCCTGCTCTAGGAACTGAAGATATGTTAGTGAATAAAAATAAAAAAAGTCACTGCACTGATGAAGCTTATGTAAAATAAATATGTAATCTACTTCATGTCAGTATATAGAAAATCCATATAAGATGTAGGTATGGAGAGTGGTGGGGGATGTGTATGGACTATTTTACATAAAAGATCAGGGAGAATGGTCCAAATAAAGTAACATTTAAGCAAGGATCAGAAGGAAATAAAGATATTTCAGAAAGAAAGCTTGAGATTGAGATAGGGGAAACACCAAAGGCCAGGATCCTGGTGGAAGTGCCCCTGAGATGGGGCTGGACTGAGGGGAATAAAAAGAAAGTGGGTCGGATGAGGTCAAGGGGAGAGTGAAGGAAGAGGTGGTGTAGGGGCTTCTAGGCTGTGGTGTTTATGTTGAGTGTCGTGAGAAAGATGACAGAAGCCCCTCATATTTTAAAACCAACACTGGCTTCTGTGTGTAGAATAAGGGGCAGAGGAATCAGACTAGGATGGAGAGGAGCAAGCCTGCTCTGGATGAAGACTTATGCCTTTCTAATTCCCTTTTAGAAGGGACGCACTGCCCAGCTGTGAAGTGTGTGATTGGCTGATAGCTTCTAGTGGTGAGCTTCCTCCAGGTTCTGCCTCAGTTTTAAGTGAGATCACCCTCTTCTTGGAGTGGCCCCAGTCAGTTACTGAGCAAGGTGGTGGGACAAGGGCCTTGCCATTTCCACTCTGTGTGGGACTTTGCTTCAGAGAGCTCTATTGGACTGGCAGAAACTTTATCTGGTGATTAGGTGGGCATCACTATCCAACAGCAACCACTGCCCAAGGCACTGTTGGCACCTCACATTCCATCTCAGTGTCTGCATGCTGGAGAACCCAACCTGTGACAGATGGAACAAGGGAGATGAATTTACAGACTGTGGTGGGAACTCAGGTAAGAAATCATGGTAATTCACATTAGGTTAATAAGAGAAGAGATTTTGAGAGAAAGATTGCAGATATATTTTGGAGGTTAAATGAATAGTAATTATTAATGTGTTAAATGTGAGATGTGATAGAAAGAATGGAGTCAGGTTTGACTTCAAGTTTTTGCCTTGAAAAATTGGAATATGGAGTTGCTTCTCCACCAAATTGGAGAAAATTTTAAAAAGAGCAGGCTTAGGGAAGCTTAGAAAAAAAACCACAAGTTCAATTTAGCATATCACCTTGCTTACGCTTAGTTGGATTTACAAGTCTGGATTTTGGTGAATGGTCAGTAGGGAGGTAGGCTTTTGGATGTTATTAGCCTTTTGCAGTATTTAAGCCACAGGAAAGGATAAACTCAGTTAGAAAATGAGAGTAGATAGAGAAGTACCATACTTTTAGGGCATTACTAGTGTAGAGGTCAGAAAAACTAGAAAAAGCCCCTTACAGAGTCCAAAAATACATAGCAACTGATTCAATAAAAGAGTCAAGAGAGTGTGTACTGGGGAGCCACTGAAGAAAGAATTAAAAAAAAAAAAAAAAGGAAAGAAAATGTCATCTGATTTGAATGCTGCTGAAAGTTACAACATAATAAAATAGGAATCACTGCTGAGTTTGGAGACATACAGAAGTTGATGACCTTGATAAGGATGGTTTTAGTGACCACAGAAGCCTGAGAAATGGGAGCTCAGGAATTGCTGGGTATGAGATTAAGGACAGTGCAAACAAACCACAGTTCTTTAGATAAACTGATCTATACCCAGAGGCAGATGTACTGTTAAAGGGATTTATTTACATTATTTCTATTCTTTTAATAAAGCCATATATCAATGTGCCAGACATTTTTCTATGTGCTCTATAGACATCTAATTTAATATTCTTAACAACTATAGGATGGAGACACAATGGTTATTTTTGTTTTAGTGGAAATTTGAGGACTGAGACGTTAAATCTATTGCTTAAGGTCACACAGAGAATAAGGTGTGCCGGTGGTAATTCAACCTAGGAAAGCAGAATCAATAGCATTTTCCAGAATCAGCCCTCCCAACCCTCTCGCTATGGTGCAGGATGTTTGTGTGTTGGAGTTTATATACTGACGGGAATGTTACTATGAGGAAGCTTTGAGGATTTAAGAGAGAAAGGAAGAAAAACTGCAGGAGCAAATGCCATGAGTATGCAACAAGGGATCAATGCAGTTCATAGAGTTTGGTCTTAGACATAAGCCAGGATAGTTCATCCATTGCAATAGGACAAAAGGCTAATTATTTCTATGCAAAGGCAGGTAAGTTTTATCTTTGATGTTAGCAGAATGAGGAAGTTCTCATCCAATTATTTCTATTTTGTGATGATACATGAAGCCAGGCCTTAAGCTGAGAGTGAGACAAGGGGTAAAAGTAATTGAAGTAAAAGTAATTGAAGAAAAAAATAGATGGTATAAAATTGTGTGTGTGTGTGTGTGTTGTGGATGGGGTAATTTAGTAACTAAGAAAATATGTAAGGATGCTTTGTACTGGTCAAAGTCTACTTGATATTTCATGTAATAAAAATAAAGTGAATCCAATCAGCACAGTCTCAGAGGTGTTTTTCTATAGCCAGTTCAGCTGCTTATCTTTACATGTAACATATAAAATGGCTTAGTTTCACTGAAGAAAATCAGAGATACCAAAGGAACATTTCATGCAAAGATGGGCACGATAAAGGACAGAGATGGTGTGGACCTAACAGAAACAAAAGATATTAAGAACAGGTGGCAAGAATACACAGAAGAACTGTACAAAAAAGAGCTTCAAGACCTAGATAATCATGATGATGTGATCACTGACCTAGAGCCAGACATCTTGGAATGTGAAGTCAAATGGGCCTTAGAAAGCATCACTACGAACAAAGCTAGTGGAGGTGATGGAATTCCAGTGGAGCTATTCCAAGTCCTGAATGATGATGCTGTGAAAGTGCTGCACTCAATATGCCAGCAAATTTGGAAAACTCAGCAGTGGCCACAAGATTGGAAAAGGTCAGTTTTCATCCCAATCCCAAAGAAAGGCAATGCCAAAGAATGCTCAAACTACCGCACAATTGCACTCATCTCACACGCTAGTAAAGTAATGCTCAAAATTCTCCAAGCCAGGCTTCAGCAATATGTGAACCGTGAACTTCCTGATGTTCAAGCTGGTTTTAGAAAAGGCAGAGGAACCAGAGATCCAATTGCCAACATCCGCTGGATCATGGAAAAAGCAAGAGAGTTCCAGAAAAACATCTATTTCTGCTTGATTGACTATGCCAAAGCCTTTGAATGTGTGGATTACAATAAACTGTGGAAAATTCTGAAAGAGATGGGAATACCAGACCACCTGATCTGCCTCTTAAGAAATCTGTATGCAGGTCAGGAAGCAACAGTTAGAACTAGTCATGGAACAACAGACTGGTTCCAAATAGGAAAAGGAGTACGTCAAGGCTGCATATTGTCACCCTGTTTATTTAACTTATATGCAGAGTACATCATGAGAAATGCTGGACTGGAAGAAACACAAGTTGGAATCAAGATTGCCGGGAGAAATATCAATAACCTCAGATATGCAGATGATACCACTCTTATGGCAGAAAGTGAAGAGGGGCTAAAAAGCCTCTTGATGAAAGTGAAAGTGGAGAGTGAAAAGGTTGGCTTAAAGCTCAACATTCAGAAAACGAAGATCATGGCATCTGGTCCCATCACTGCATGGGAAATAGATGGGGAAACAGTGGAAACAGTGTCAGACTTTGTTTTTCTGGGCTCCAAAATCACTACAAGATGGTGACTGCAGCCATGAAATTAAAAGACGCTTGCTCCTTGGAAGGAAAGTTATGACCAACCTAGATAGCATATTCAAAAGCAGAGACATCACTTTGCCAACAAAGGTTCGCCTAGTCAAGGCTATGGTCTTTCCTGTGGTCATGTATGTATGTGAGAGCTGGACTGTGAACAAGGCTGAGCGCCGAAGAATAGATGCTTTTGAACTGTGGTGTTGGAGAAGACTCTTGAGAGTCCCTTGGACTGCAAGAAGATCCAACCAGTCCATTCTGAAGGAGATCAATCCTGGAATTTCTTTAGAAGGAATGATGCTAAAGCTGAAACTCCAGTATTTTGGCCACCTCATGCGAAGAGTTGACTCATTGGAGAAGACTCTGATGCTGGGAGGGATTGAGGGCAGGAGGAGAAGGGGACGACAGAGAATGAGATGGCTAGATGGCATCACTGACTCGATGGATGCGAGTCTGAGTGACCTCCGGGAGCTGGTGATGGACAGGGAGGCCTGGCGTGCTGCGGTTCATGGGGTCGCCAAGAGTCGGACACGACTGAGCGACTGATCTGATCTGATCACTGAAGAAGCTCAAGCTGGAATCAAGATTGTTGGGAGAAATATCGATAACCTCAGATATGCAGATGATACCACCCTTAGGGGAGAAAGTGAAGAGGAACTAAAAAGCCTTTTGATGAAAGTGAAAGTGGAGAGTGAAAAAGCTGGCTTAAAGCTCAACATTCAGAAAATGAAGATCATGGCATCTGGTCCCATCACTTCATGGGAAATAGATGGGGAAACAGTGGAAACAGTGTCAGACTTTATTTTTTTGGACTCCAAAATCACTGCAGATGGTGATTGCAGCCATGATATTAAAAAACGCTTACTCCTTGGAAGAAAAGTTATGATCAACCTAGATAGCATATTGAAAAGCAGAGACATTACTTTGCCAACAAAGGTTCGCCTAGTCAAGGCTATGGTCTTTCCTGTGGTCATGTATGGATGTGAGAGCTGGACTGTGAAGAAGGCTGAGTGCAGAAGAATTGATGCTTTTGAACTGTGGTGTTGGAGAAGACTCTTGAGAGTCCCTTGGACTGCAAGGAGATCCAACCAGTCCATTCTGAAGGAGATCAGCCCTGGGATTTCTTTGGAAGGAATGAAACTCCAGTACTTTGGCCACCTCATGGGAAGAGTTGACTCATTGGAAAAGATTCTGATGCTGGGAGGGATTGGGGGCAGGAGGAGAAGGGGACGACAGAGGATGAGATGGCTGGATAGCATCACTGACTCAATGGACGTGGGTCTGAGTGAACTCTGGGAGTTGGTGTAGGACAGGGAGGCCTGGCCTGCTGCGATTCATGAGGTCACAGAGTTGGACACAACTGAGCCAATTTTTTCACTCTCCACTTTCACTTTCATCAAGACTTTTTAGTTCCTCTTCACTTTCTGCCATAAGGGTGGTGTCATCTGCATATCTGAGGTTATTGATACTTCTCCCGGCAATCTTGATTCCAACTTGTGTTTCTTCCAGTCCAGCGTTTCTAATGATGTACTCTGCATATAAGTTAAATAAACATGGTGACAATATACAGCCTTGACATATTCCTTTTCCTATTTGGAACCAGTCTGTTGTTCCATGTCCAGTTCTAACTGTTGCTTCCTGACCTGCATACAGATTTCTCAAGAGGCAGGTCAGGTGGTCTCATATTCCTGTCTCTTTCAGAATTTTGCACACTTTGTTGTGATCCACACAGTCAAAGGCTTTGGCATAGTTAATAAAGCAGAAATAGATGTTTTTATGAAACACTCTTGCTTTTTCCATGGTCCTGCAGATGTTGGCAATTTGATCTCTGGTTCCTTTGCCTTTTCTAAAACCAGCTTGAACATCAGGAAGTTCACGGCTCACATATTGCTGAAGCCTGGCTTGGAGAATTTTGAGCGTTACTTTACTAGCATGTGAGATGAGTGCAATTGTGTAGTAGTTTGAGCATTCTTTGGCATTGCCTTTCTTTGGGATTGGAATGAAAACTGACCTTTTCCAGTCCTGTGGCCATTGCTGAGTTTTCCAAATTTGCTGGCATATTGAGTGCAGCACTTTCTCAGCATCATCTTTCAGGATTTGTAATAGCTCAACTGAAATTCCATCATGTCCACTAGCTTTGTTCGTAGTAATGCTTTCTAAGGCCCACTTGAGTTCACATTCCAGGATGTCTGGCTCTAGGTCAGTGATCACACCGTGGTGATTATCTGGGTGGTGAAGATCTTTTTTGTACAGTTCTGTGTATTCTTGCCACCTCTTCTTAATATCTTCTGCTTCTGTTAGGTCCATACCATTTCTGCCCTTTATCGAGCCGTTCTTTGCATGAAATGTTCCTTTGGTATATCTGATTCTCTTGAAGAGATCCCTAATCTTTCCCATTGTGTTGTTTTCCTCTATTTCTTTGCATTGATCACTGAAGAAGGCTTTCTTATCTCTTCTTGCTATTCTTTGGAACTCTGCATTCAGTTGTTTATATCTTTCCTTTTCTCCTTTGCTTTTTGCTTCTCTTCTTTTCACAGCTATTTGTAAGGCCTCCCCAGACAGCCATTTTGCTTTTTTGCGTTTCTTTTCCATGGGGCTGGTCTTGGTCCCTGTCTCCTGTAAAATGTCACGAACCTCATTCCATAGTTCATCAGGCACTCTATCTATCAGATCTAGGCTCTTAAATCTATTTCTCACATCCACTGTATAATCATAAGGGATTTGATTTAGGTCATACCTGAATGGTCTAGTGGTTTTCCCTACTTTCTTTAATTTAAATCTGAACTTGGCAATAAGGAGTTCATGGTCCGAGCCACAGTCAGCTCCTGGTCTTGTTTTTGCTGACAGTATAGAGGAGCTTCTCCATCTTTGGCTGCAAAGAATATAATCGATCTGATTTCGGTGTTGACCATCTGGTGATGTCCGTGTGTAGAGTCTTCTCTTGTGTTGTTGGAAGAGGGTGTTTGTTATGACCAGTGCATTTTCTTGGCAAAACTCTATTAGTCTTTGCCCTGCTTCATTCCGTATTCCAAGGCCAAATTTGCCTGTTACTCCAGGTGTTTCTTGACTTCCTACTTTTGCATTCCAGTCCCCTATAATGAAAAGGACATCTTTTTGGGGTGTTAGTTCTAAAAGGTCTTGTAGGTCTTCATAGAACCATTCAACTTCAGCTTCTTCAGCGTTACTGGTTGGGGCATAGACTTGGATTACTGTGACATTGAATGGTTTGCCTTGGAAATGAACAGAGATCATTCTGTTGTTTTTGAGATTGCATCCAAGCACTGCATTTCGGATTTTTTTGTTGACCATGATGGCCACTCCATTTCTTCTAAGGGAATCCTGCCCGCAGTAGTAGATATAATGGTCATATCAGTTAAATTCACCCATTCCAGTCCATTTGAGTTCTGATTCCTAGAATGTTGGCATTTACTCTGGCCATCTCTTGTTTGACCACTTCCAATTTGCCTTGATTCATGGACCTGACATTCCAGGTTCCTATACAATATTGCTCTTTACAGCATCAGACCCTGCTTCTATCACCAGGCACATCCACTACTGGGTGTTGTTTTTGTTTTGGCTCCATCCCTTCATTCTTTCTGAAGTTATTTCTCCACTGATCTCCAGTAGCATATTGGGCACCTACTGACCTGGGGAGTTTCTCTTTCAGTATCCTATCATTTTGCCTTTTCATACTGTTCATGGGGTTCTCAAGGCAAGGATACTGAAGTGTTTTACAATTCCCTTCTCCAGTGGACCACATCCTGTCAAATCTCTCCACCATGACCCACCCATCTTGGGTTGCCCCACAGGCATGACTTAGTTTCATTGAGTTAGAAAAGGCTGTGGTCCTGGTGTGATTAGATTGACTAGTTTTCTGTGAGTATGGTTTCAGTGTGTTTGCCCTCTGATGCCCTGTTGCAATACCTACCATCTTCCTTGGGTTTCTCTTACCTTGGGCATGGGGTATCTCCTCACTGCCGCCCTTTCTGACCTTCAACGTGGCATAGCTCCTCTAGACCCTCCTGCTCCCGCGCAGCCAAGGCTCCTTGGAGCATGTTTAACCAGGTTTGAAGTTTTGTCAGGTGAGTGAGATAGCAGGAGATAAGGATGAGGGACTTGACGTTTTATGGAAGGGACCTTTGAAGTTCACTGGTTAAATGAGGAAGTGAAGGAGCTGGTAGACTGTGACAAGAGTGCAATAATGCTCCTAATGGGAGTATTAGAATAGTTATCACACTTGAAGGCAATAGCAGTAAATCTGGCAAAGAGCAAACAAGCTCCACTCATGAAATTAACTTCCAGGGTCATTAGAAACCATTTCTTTAGTTTCAGTGAAATGCAGTTATTTAATCTCAACAAATAGCAGTTCTACTGGAGTCACTGTTTTACATTTGGTAAAGTTGTGGGAATGCTTTTCTGTGTGTTCAAAATAGGAAGTGAATATTTAACACTCACTAGTGCTGATGGTGTCACAGACAAAGCCATCACTTGTCTATTTTGGTATATAAAATTTCAATATTTTAAAATAACTATTGTAATTACATGTACTACTAATAAGCACTTCTTATATGCAAGCCTTAATACACCTTAAATATATTAATTCATTTACTTCTCTCAACAGAACTATTATACCAGTTTTTTAGATAAGAAAACAAAGATATAGTAAACCATAGAGCAATTTATTGATAAAGATTCTATCAACAAGGGACAGAAACCAAACTCACTCACAAGCTTATTGGTTCATGTAGTAGGAGTGTTCAGGGGAGTGTTGTCTAGCACAGCTGAGTTTAGGCTCTTCAGAGAGGTTTTATAACACTGACCTTCTACTCTTTGCTTCCCTCTGAGTTGGATTCATCCTCAATGTGGCTCTTCCCCAATACTGGCCCCTCCCAAGCCTTTCCTGTAGTGGCTTCTAGTCGCTTCTGATTCTTCCTTATAGCTTGTTAACCTTGGTGGAAAGAAACATTCTCTTTCCCAATAGAAGCTACACAAGTCTTAGGATGACCTGGGAAAAATGTTGTCCCTGAACTGATTGCTGGAACCAGTGGAATGTGATTCACCGATTCCTTAAACTTACATCAAGAAAGTGTTGTATTGATCCAATCTGAATTTCATGAACCAAAATTTGGGGCGGGATTGCTTTGTGAAGGAAATTTGAGATGCTCTTATTAGTTAAAGGGGGATTAGAGGCAAGGCAGGACTAAAATGAAAGTTCATTGATTTTAGTGACCTTCTTCAGTGATCTCACAAGGTCATTTATTGGTCCTAAGGTCATCAAAACCAGCCTAATGAAGGATCATGGAAGGTTTATCAAGACTAAGAGCAATATTTATGTTCTTGTAGGTAGATGACTTGTGCTATTTGAGTAAAATTACCAGTTTTGGGTTGTTCTTCCTAATACTTTTTAGTCATCTTCTGAACACTTGCCAATTTGCAAGGTTTTGCTTAGTTTGTTTTACCAAATTGTGTTTCACTTTTACTTAAGTGCAGCTTACACTTACATAATGACAGTACTGTAGGAAGAATTTTCAGTGGTGTTTAGACTAAATAATAACTGTAATTTGATGCATAGGGAGATTGTTCTCAAAGGTTAAATAATTCATTTTATGATTCACATGGGCTGCAGTAGAAATAGAAACTCCATGTTGGTTTCTTATTTTGTTTATTCTTTCTTATTCCTATTTTCCCTTCATGATTAATTTTTTATCCAGGAAGAGGTTGAAATTTATTAATGTGAATGATTAGGGTGACATTAGAAATCTAAACTAGGATATAAAATACATGATTCTGTTTGACTTTAGGCAAAACTTTTAGCATACATATATTTGGAAAAAACTGTAATATGAAATTGTTGCATCCCATAGTTATCATGTAAGGTTATTTTGCAGTTACTTTTATGAAAAGTTTCATATGTACAAATCCTGATTATATCATATTGAGAATTCATTTCCATGTTACTCAGCTTCAAAAACTGTCAGTTCATAGCCGTTTATTTCTTCTGTGTTATGGTCAAATATGTACTTTATAAAAGTAGCACTTTTAGTGATAGTTAACTCTGGTAGAAATTAATTGAAATATATTCAGAAACCATTTAGGTTAGTTATTGTGTTGATCTAGGTAAGAACCTGAATTTAAGTAAATAAGAGATTGAAATTAAAAAGTACATATGGAAAATATACCAAATCGACCTAATCTGGCAATTGGTTGAATGAACAGTGCTCTAAAATATTCTAATAAGGGAAATGTTGGTGTTATTTGATTCTCTTCTGTCCTGTTTATAACAATTTAAACATTTCGAGGTGCTACTAAATGATCTTGTTGTACCATATAATTCCCTTTTGTGGTAGTGAAAATGATTATATATTTACTACCACAAAAGGGAATTATATGGTACAACAAGATCATTTAGTAGCACCTCGGAAATGTTTAAATGTTTATAAACAGGACAGAAGAGAATCAAATAACACCAACATTTCCCTTATTAGAATATTTTAGAGCACTGTTCATTCAGTTTTCATCCCAATCCCAAAGAGAGGCAATGCCAAAGAGTGCTCAAACTACCGCACAATTGCACTCATCTCACACGCTAGTAAAGTAATGCTCAAAATTCTCCAAGCCAGGCTTCAGCAATATGTGAACCGTGAACTTCCTGATGTTCAAGCTGGTTTTAGAAAAGGCAGAGGAACCAGAGATCAAATTGCCAACATCCGCTGGATCATGGAAAAAGCAAGAGAGTTCCAGAAAAACATCTATTTCTGCTTTATTGACTATGCCAAAGCCTTTGACTGTGTAGATCACAATAAACTGGGGAAAATTCTGAAAGAGAAGGGAATACCAGACCACCTGATCTGCCTCTTGAGAAATCTGTATGCAGGTCAGGAAGCAACAGTTAGAACTAGTCATGGAACAACAGACTGGTTCCAAATAGGAAAAGGAGTACGTCAAGGCTGTATATTGTCACCATGTTTATTTAACTTATATGCAGAGTACATCATGAGAAATGCTGGACTGGAGGAAACACAAGCTGGAATCAATATTGCCGGGAGAAATATCAATAACCTCAGATATGCAGATGATACCACCCTTATGGCAGAAAGTGAAGAGGAACTAAAAAGCCTATTGATGAAAGTGAAAGTGGAGAGTGAAAAAGTTGGCTTAAAGCTCAACATTCAGAAAACGAAGATCATGGCATCTGGTCCCATCACTACATGGGAAGTAAATGGAGAAACAGTGGAAACAGTGTCAGACTTTATTTTTCTGGGCTCCAAAATCACTACCAGATGGTGACTGCAGCCATGAAATTAAAAGACGCTTACTCCTTGGAAGGAAAGTTATGACCAACCTAGATAGCATATTCAAAAGCAGAGACATTACTTTGCCAACAAAGGTTCGCCTAGTCAAGGCTATGGTCTTTCCTGTGGTCATGTATGGATGTGAGAGCTGGACTGTGAAGAAGGCTGAGCGCCAAAGAATTGATGCTTTTGAACTGTGGCGTTGGAGAAGACTCTTGAGAGTCCCTTGGACTGCAAGGAGATCCAACCAGTCCATTCTGAAGGAGATCAGCCCTGGGATTTCTTTAGAAGGAATGATGCTAAAGCTGAAACTCCAGTATTTTGGCCACCTCATGCGAAGAGTTGACTCATTGGAGAAGACTCTGATGCTGGGAGGGATTGAGGGCAGGAGGAGAAGGGGATGACAGAGGATGAGATGGCTGGATGGCATCACTGACTCGATGAATGTGAGTCTGAGTGACCTCCGAGAGCTGGTGATGGATAGGGAGGCCTGGCGTGCTACAGTTCATGGGGTCACAAAGAGTCGGACATGACTGAGTGACGCTGATCTGATCTGATCTGATGATTTAAATTAATATTCAGATTAAAATTGTTACATAATTTCCTATGTTTTAGAGAGGAAGCAGACATGTAAGAGTATAGTTGACATACAACGGAAGCTTAATAAATGTGCTTTTGTAAACATGTAAATGCGTTGTTCAAAAAATAGTTTAAAAGGGATTTTTAAATAATATTGACTTATTTTTGGCTGTGCAGGGTCTTTGCTGTTTCATTTTCTCCAGTTGCAGCGAGCATGGGCTACTCTGCAGTTGTGGGGGGCAGTCTTCTCTTTGCAGTGACTTCTCTTGTGGAGCATGGGGTTTAGGGGTATGGGCTTCAGGAGTTGTAGCTCCCAGGCTCTAGAGCAGAGTCTCAGTAGCTGTGGCACATAGGTTTCGTTACTCTGTGGCATGTGAGATCCTCCGGGATTGGGGATCGACCTCGTGTCTCTCGCATTAGCAGGCAAATTCTTTACCACTGAGCCACCAGGAGGCCCTAAAAGTGATTTTTTATTTTTTACATCTCACCACTCCTAGAAATCGCTTGGGTATGTTTGTTGTGAGAATGCAACAATAATATTTTATTTGTCAATTATACCTTAATAAAGGGTTTCCCTGGTGGCTCTCTGGAGAAGGAAATGGCAACCCATTCCAGTACTTTTGCTTGGAAAATCCCATGGATGGAGGAGCCTGGTACTCTACAGTCTATGGGGTCGCAAAGAATTGGACACGGCTGAGCGACTTCACTCACTCACTCACTCTGGTGGCTCAGACAGTAAAGAATCTGCCTGCAATGTGGGAGACCTGGGTTTGATCCCTGGGGTGGGAAGATCCCCTGGAGGAGGACATGACAACCCACTCCAATATTCTTGCCTGGATAATCCAGAGGCGTTAGACTGGACAGACTCCTCCTGGACAGAGGAGTCTAGCAGGCTACATACAGTTCATGGGGCTGCAAAGAGCTGGACATGACTGAGCAACTAAGCACAGCACATACCTCAGTAAAGCTTAAAATACACACACACACACACACACACACACACACACACATACAAAGCTTACGATAATACAGTAGAATAAGGCTATAAAAGTACAAATGAAAGAGAGAGAAGCCTAACAGAGAGAAGGAAGCAAATGGATAAGCAAATTGTTGGTTTAGTTAAATTCCTGTGACAAGTCAAAGGGCAGGGATGATTCTATTATTTTATCATCCTATGAGTTAAAAAAAGAAATTGTTTTAATGTTTTAATTACATATGGCACCCCATTGCAGTGTTCTTGCCTGGAAAATCCCATGGACGGAGGAGCCTGGTAGGCTGCAGTTCATGGGGTCCCTATGAGTTGGACTCGACTGAGCGACTTCACTTTCCCTTTTCACCTTCATGCATTGGAGAAGGAAATGGCAACCCACTCCACTGTTCTTGCCTGGAGAATCCCAGAGACGGGGGAGCCTGGTGGGCTGCCGTCTATGGGGTCGCACAGAGTCGGACATGACTGAAGCGACTTAGTAGCAGAAGCAGCAGCAGTGTATATATATATAATCATATTAAGTGACTCTCAGAAAGTGTTGCAGCAATACTTGATTTAGCACTTAGATATCATAAAGAGAAAAGAGAAACATGCCTTTGACTTCTAAAATTTTTATTAAAGTCCGTATTAGTGTTTCGAATACAAAAAACCATGAAAAATGACTCCTCTCCTACACTAATTTCACTAGTTGTAATAACAACATCAGGGAGGAAAAGAGAAATCCTGTGCTTTGATCATCAAAATATGGTGTCCACATAAAGTGAACTCTTATAGGTTGGCATTATGGGAGTTGATACTTGGAAAAACACATGGGGATAGATAAAGTGCAAACTTATCTTTTCATCTTGGAAGTTTCTTAATTCCCACTGTAAGTAAAACTCTCCCTACCACCCCGCACCCCTATCCTGTCCCTACTCCAATATTCTGAAGAAATGTAGAAACCTCAGGTAACGTGTTTGGTCACCAAACTGGAGAAATTGGAGTACAACCCTTTTCATATACAAACTTGATGTTTAGTATTCTTTGAAGACTTATCTACTGCATTGGTTCTGAGAACTGAGTCCTAAAGTGAGACTCTTCTTTTTTTTTTTCCTTTTTTTACTTGAAGTATAGTTAATTTACATTTTTTAATTTCTGCTGTACAGCAAAGTGATTGTTATACATATATATATATATATACATTCTTTTAAAATATTCTTTCATTATGGTTTATCACAGAATATTGAATATAGTTCTCTGTGGTATACAGTAGGACTTTGTTGTTCAGAGACTATTCTTTTTAAAAGCATAGCTTCTTCTGGAAGCTGTTTTCCTTTTAATGAAGTGAGTCATCAGGATATAATAGAATCCCTTACTTGTCTTATGATGCATATACATGGATAATTGATTTCTTCATGTGAAATACATAATATATTTCTGAAATCGTGTTTTTCTCCAAACTGTGGGCAACTGTTTATTTTAGACTTTAAAATATCATCTTTTACTGTTTTCCTTATAATTTAAATTGTGTTGTTTTTACAAGTCCTTTTACTCTGAACATGCTGCTCTCTCTAAAATGATTGTTTTGTGTACTTTTTGGCATCCAGGGAAAAGGCAAGTTGGGATAAATCATGGAAAGGGTCGTTTTAAATTAGCAGTTCCATACATCAGTGTCTCTTTTGCTGTCTCATAAGCAGGGTGATGTATAGTAAAAGAATAAATTGTAAAAAAAAAAAAAATAAATAAATAAAAAAAAATAAATAAATTAGCAGTTCCATCCAATGCAAAATCCCCCTCCAATTCCAATAAATTTGCAAAACTTTACAATTTCCTGTATCCTCAAACAATTTTTAAAAGTCATGAGTAGTGGTCACATAGCCATGTGGTTTTCCACTTATATTTACAAACACTGACAGAGAGAGCCATATGATAATATTCTTTCAGTTAGGTTAAATATACTACTTCAATTAAGAAATTAGCACTAGGAGAGAGACAGACCTTTCTTTATTCACTTCATTATTTAACTCAATAGGTGTTTATTATCAATAATGTGTTATGTCCTGTGTTAAAATACTAAAACTTAAAGTATGGATAAGATATATTCATCCTTTATACCATACATATACCATAATTAAGTCTGAAATATAACTGAGTGTCATGGCAACTAAGGATTTGATTTGTTTGAGGAGCTTAAAATAGAGTTCCCCCAAAATGAAGTGAATTGACTTTAGGAAGCACTGTGTCAATAGTTTATATAATAATTTGATGAGAGTAGTGAGTGCTATAGGCACACTACTCAAAAAGAGCCTGTGACAGTAGCCCACTCAGCCTTTCAGCAGCTGTCTTATCAGATTCCATTTCCGTATGTACTTTTTGGGCAATGGTTTCATTAACTAAAAGAGTGACTGACATGCAATAAATATTTGTTGAATGAGTGAATGAAGCAGTAAATTACCATTGTCAGCCATAAATGTTCAACTGAAAAATTTTCATTAGGAGGTATTTGTATTTTGGATAGATGGTCTCTCTTGCCCCAAATTAAAGAATCAGGTTGATGGGTGACAAATTAAACTCATAAATACACCTTTCTACTTGAAAACTCAAAATTGATGATGTAGTGTCAGAAATACTACATGATCCCTGACATTAAATGATATCATCACCTGAATTGTAAAGGTTATATGGCCTTTTCCATGCTTGATTTATGAATTTGTTTTGGTTTTATAGTTACGTAAGAGTTAACATAAAGCATTTATAAGTGTCTGTGAATGTTCAATATTATTCTCCTAGAAGGAATGGGAAAACTAACCTGTCTAGACTCACTCTTGGAGGCCACAGCAGTTTATAAAGGGCAAAGAGTGACATTTATCATGAGTGTATGAATGGACTGGCACAAACTTTAGAGGTGTGAGTGAGAACAGAGAAAACTCAGTAGGTTATTTTTCTGTTTACATGATCTACTTCTGCCTCCTGAAAAACACTGGAATATATATATATTTTTTTTTTTTTAGTTTTCAGAGGTTGCGTAGACTGCGAGCACCACTGAACATTTTCCTTATTGCTTGATTATGATCAGAAATAACATTTTGGAAATGGAGATTAAAAGCATTGCTTATGGTCAAATGTACTCCAGACTAAAGTACAGTAATGCAAAGAGTAATTGTGATCACTGAAAGGGAGTCTAGCGCAGTTATAGGGACCTGGATTCAGCGGTGTACACACACACAAAACCCTGACCTTATGGGATGATATTCCTTGTACTTGAGGACAGAGAGTCAAGTGGAAAGAAGATGGCAATGGTGATTTGGAACTGGAGTGCCTGCTCAGATGCTCATTAGCTTTTTGACACTGGCAGACATTTTGCCTTTGCTTCCTTGTCATAAATGTGATGAAGTTGGACTTTGTATGTTTTTTTTTTTTTTTTTTTACTTTGTATTTTGAAATAATTTCAAACTTATAGAAAAGTTCTAAGGACACTACAAAAAATGCCATAAAAAGCTTTTTTATATAAAACAAATCCACCCACTGTTACAAGGTCTTTTTACAGGAAAAGAATCTAATTCAGGATCCTCTGTTGGATGTAGTTGTCTTATCTGGAATTGTTCCTCATTCATTCCTTGTCCTTCATGACCTTAAGGTACTTGAAAGTTACAGGCTGGTTATTTTGTAGAGTTTGGCATGGTCTGGTGTTTCCTCTTCTTAGAGGAAAATGAATGTCATAGTAGTGATTCTGTGCCATGAATGTCATAGTGGTGATTCTATGCCCTTTCCCCTGTAAAACACCTTCTTTGGGTTGCTTTGTCCCATCACTGGTAACCTTCACCTTGATCACTTAAGTAAGATGATGTCTTCTAGATTTTTCCACTGTAAAGCTACTGTTTTCTCTTTTATAATTAGTATATATTTTGTGGGGAGATACTTTACACTACATAAATATCCCACTCTTCATTTAACTTTCACCCACTAGTTTTGTGGATGTTTTTTGCCTGAATTAATTATGATTATGGTTGACAAGTGGTAATTTTCAAATTTCATTTCCTCTGCATTTATTTGTTGTCATTTACTGTATGGAAATCTTTGTTATTATTTATTTATTTCGTTGTGGGGTTATGGATTCTTATTCCATTCTTATTCTTATATGTTTTGTTACTAAGTCTTTTGATACAAAATGTCTCAGATTATGCCAGTGGGGTCAAGTTAGCTTCTGTGTCTTTCTTATATGATTCCATCACCCTTTGTGCATTTCCATAATTGCTGGAATAACATTTTCTAGGCTTATTCTGTGGAGAAGGCAATGGCACCCCATTCCAGTACTTTTGCCTAGAAAATCCCATGGACAGAGGAGCCTGCTAGACTGCAGTCCATGGGGTCGCTAGAGTCAGACACGACTGAGCGACTTCACTTTTACTTTTCATTTTCATGCATTGGAGAAGGAAATGGCAACCCACTCCAGTGTTCTTGCCTGGAGAATCCCAGGGACGGGGGAGCCTGGTGGGCTGCCGTCTATGGAGTCGCACAGAGTCAGACACGACTGAAGCGACTTAGCAGCAGCAGCAGCAGGCTTATTCTGTGATTTTCTTGCTCTGCCTCTAGAATTGGTTCTTTAATTGAAGGAGCCACCGTAGGTCTTAGTGAGTGTGTGCTGATCGCTGTTGGAGTATCACTGTTCCCAGACTCTCTGACTCTTCAGAGCTAGAGCATATATATTTATCATCTAGATTTCCTTTTTCCCCCCATGTTTACAATTTCTTCCTCTTTCAATGAGAAATCTCAATTTAAATTTGTTAAATCTTCCAATCCCAGTGAGCTGCTGTCCCACTTGGAAGTTTCCATGATATCAACCCCTACCAGGCTCTCCTTTCTTGATTGGGACTGTCTAATGGCTCTCTATCTGAATTATTAAGAAAGAAAAGAATTCAGAAGGAGATAAGAAAGGGAACTACTAATTTTGAATAAGCAAAATAGTGGTAATATAGATTATTTAAGACAAGTAAGTATATGATACTCTATCAAGGTAATATAGTGATTGGATTGGGTTCATAATGTGATATTAACAAAGTAAAACACAGAATATATTTTTAATTTCTATATTTATACCTTCAATTGGCTTGTGCCTTAAAATCTAGTTTTCTTCTCTAATGGCAATAGTAGTGTCTTTGGACTCCACATTAGCTATTTACATCATTTTTCAGTGTAGTCTCTGAGGGATAAATCTCTGAAGGGGAGAGGAATGAATACATGAATTTCTTGATTTCATTTGGCTAACTACTGAGAGATATGCTGTCCAATTTTTTTTTGGAAAAAAACGAACTTTTAAAATTAAAGCTCTATGAGTAAATTAAAAATAAACTCTCTAAGGACAAAAAAAAAAAAAAAAAATTCCAGAAACTTCCAGTAGTTTGTGAACCTTAAAAGAAGTTAAAAATGGAAATGTCCTGACATTCTTACTTTGAAAGGTTGAGCTTAAAAATAAAAATGACCTGACAAACACAAACTTTGATTAGACATTGAACCATAACATTTCAAAAACAGACTGAGAACAGATATGTCTGGAAAAGAACAGTGCTGAGAGCCAGGCAAGACTCTCTCAAGGAAAAAATATATATATAAGTAGAGGATAAGTATATTTCAGTGGGCATTTACAAGGAGATAATACTCCGGCAAGGTGGAAAGGTGTATTTAATGAACATTCTAACTAATCATAGAACCATAACTTGAAAAACTTGCTGTTTTAATTTTCTTGGCTATTATTCATTCCCACAGTCTTTCTAACACATAACATTTTACTTACAGGGGCATTTTGTTTTCATGGTTTTTCCATGGACATTCATAAATCTTCAAATTCTGGTTCTTTTTTTAAAACCTTGTTTTTAAATACACAGTGAGTTTTTCTAGCTGTTCCCAGGTTCTCTGTTCCTGGTCTTCCCCTCTGTCATGATAAAGATGTATGATAGACTTGGTCATGCACTAGTTAGTAGGTATCAAGCGTCCCTAATAAGAAAATATATTATTCATTGAATGGCTGCTTTTTTTTTTTAAAACACCTACTATGTACAGTCATTCCATTTGACATCACTGCCTCATAAAACATATTTGCAGTCATGGAAAAGATTTGAAAATGCATAGTAACTATAATAGCTCAGAATTCTGGTTGATTTGGCTGTTTCAATCAGATTCTTAGTAACAGAAATGAATTCAACTCAATTTAGAAAAGGAAGAATCATGGGAAGAATCAGTGGAAAGTCTAGACAACCCAGTTAAGGAAATCAGAAGGGAATAAATGTGGCTATCTGTAGGATACACAGCCAGGATCTGGATAATGGGTACCTTATGCAGAGAACTGGGTGAGGTAGAGAGACAATAGTGTGATTTTAAGCATCTGGCGTACCAGTCCCAGTGTGCTGGGGACAATTGGACTTGTAGTAGTTAAAGTCCCATGTCCAAAGTAACTCCTTAATCCTTTGGGCAGTTGGTCACCCTTTCAGTAGCATTTGGCTAAAATTATATCCTTGTACTAGAATGAGATTTAAATATATTAATTAAAATCTTAGAAAAGTGTGCTTCATAGTCACTATATAAAACCCTGAGACAGAAGGGTGAAAATTCTGTTAAAAGAACAATTTAGCAGGTGCTTTGACTTAATTGGCCACTATAGTTATCCTTCAGATCAGATCAGTTGCTCAGTCGTGTCCGACTCTTTGCGACCCCATGAACCGCAGCACGCCAGGCCTCCCTGTCCATCACCAGCTCCCGGAGATCACCCAGACTCACACCCATCGAGTCAGTGATGCCATCCAGCCATCTCATCCTCTGTCGTCCCCTTCTCCTCCTGCCCTCAATCCCTCCCAGCATCAGAGTCTTCTCCAATGAGTCAACTCTTCGCATGAGGTGGCCAAAATACTGGAACCTCAGCTTTAGCATCATTCCTTATAAAGAAATTCCAGGATTGATCTCCTTCAGAATGGACTGGTTGGATCTTCTTGCAGTCCAAGGGACTCTCAAGAGTCTTCTCCAACACCATAGTTCAAAAGCATCAATTCTTCGGCGCTCAGCCTTGTTCACAGTCCAGCTCTCACATCCATACATGACCACAGGAAAGACCATAGCCTTGACTAGGCGAACCTTTGTTGGTAAAGTAACGTCTCTGCTTTTGAATATGCTATCTAGGTTGGTCATAACTTTCTTTCCAAGGAGTAAGCGTCTTTTAATTTCATGGCTGCAGTCACCATCTGCAGTGATTTTGGAGCCCAGAAAGACAAAGTCTGACACTATTTCCACTGTTTCCCCATCTATTTCCCATGTAGTGATGGGACCAGATGCCATGATCTTCATTTTCTGAATGTTGAGCTTTAAGCCAACCTTTTCACTCTCCACTTTCACTTTCATCAAGAGGCTTTTTAACCCCTCTTCACTTTCTGCTATAAGAGTGGTGTCATCTGCATATCTGAGGTTATTGATATTTCTCCCAGCAATCTTGATTCCAACTTGTGTTTCTTCAAGTCCAGCATTTCTCATGATGTACTCTGCATATAAGTTAAATAAACATGGTGACAATATGCAGCCTTGACGTACTCCTTTTCCTATTTGGAACCAGTCTGTTGTTCCATGACCAGTTCTAACTGTTGCTTCCTGACCTGCATACAGATTTCTCAAGAGGCAGATCAGGTGGTCTGGTATTCCCATCTCTTTCAGAATTTTCCACAGTTTATTGTGATCTACACAGTCAAAGGCTTTGGCATAGTCAATAAAGCAGAAATAGATGTTTTTCTGGAACTCTCTTGCTTTTTCCATGATCCAGCGGATAATAGTTATCCTTATTGATTCATAATTCTATGTAGGCACAGCCACAGCTAAATTCATATAAAAATTTCTCCACTTACTTCCTGTTCCTTATTAAGCTCCTCATTCACTTGACAGTCTTCACTGGAATCTTTTACTACAACTATTTTTTAACTCACAATACAGACATTACACTGTCTTTAATTTGCTCAAGTTGGCCTAAAGCTCAACATTCAGAAAACGAAGATCATGGCATCTGGTCCCATCACTTCATGGGAAATAGATGGGGAAACAGTGGAAACAGTGTCAGACTTTATTTTTTTGGGCTCCAAAATCACTGCAGATGGTGACTGCAGCCATGAAATTAAAAGACGCTTACTCCTTGGAAAGAAAGTTATGACCAACCTAGATAGCATATTCAAAACCAGAGACAATACTTTGCCAACAAAGGTCCATCTAGTCAAGGCTATGGTTTTTCCTGTGGTCACATATGGATGTGAGAGTTGGACTGTGAAGAAGGCTGAGTGCAGAAGAATTGATGCTTTTGAACTGTGGTGTTGGAGAAGACTCTTGAGAGTCCTTTGGACTGCAAGGAGATCCAACCAGTCCATCCTGAAGGAGATCAGCCCTAGGATTTCTTTGGAAGGAATGATGCTAAAGCTGAAACTCCAGTACTTTGGCCACCTCATGGGAAGAGTTGACTCATTGGAAAAGACTCTGATGCTGGGAGGGATTGGGGGCAGGAGGAGAAGGGGACAACAGAGGATGAGATGGCTGGATGGCATCACTGACTGGATGGATGTGAGTCTAGGTGCACTCCGGGAGTTGGTGATGGACAGGGAGGCCTGGTGTGCCGCGATTCATGGGATTGCAAAAATTGGACGTGACTGAGGGACTGAACTGACTGAACTGAATACCTTTTGATATTTATTTCTCACAACAAGTTCTTGAGGTACTGTGGTATCAACATTTTGCAAATGAAATAGTTGATTCTCAGATGTTTAGCTACTTGCTCTTAGTCACATATCTAGTGATCAGCAAAGCTGAGAATTAAGTGCATATTTACTTGACTCCAGAGTGCATGCTATATCAAAATTATCTCCCAGTAGTCACTGACATTTTTTTCAACTGTATTATCTCTTCGGGGAGATAATAACACCCTGGAGGGCAGATCATGCTTGCTGCAAGAGCTATATACTGAATAAAACAGCACTTCTCAAAGCTAAGGAGCCTTTCAAAGTATCAGTAGCTAGATTTTCCCCACAGAAATTCTGCTCATTTGGTGTAGATACTAATATCTTTCTAACCATGCGACTCTGAACAACTGGGGTCAAGGAGCTGATCCTAGGGAAGTTTAAGCTGGCTTGAAAGGTCAGGTAGGTATCCGAATAAGCTTGTGAGATTTAGTTTAGATATTTAACCTAAACTAAAATATAAATAGGGTATTCCCCAATGGCTCAATGGGTAAAGAATCATCCTGGAATGCAGGAGACACAGAAGATGTGAGTTTTGACCCTAAGTCAGGAAGATCCCCTGGAGGAGGAAATGGCAACCCACTTCAGTATTCATGCCTGGAGAATCCCATGGACAGAGGAGCCTGGCAGGCTATAGTACAAAAGGTCACAAAGAGTCAGACACAACGGAGATACTAAGCACCAAGATATACATAGACATATGTACACATAATCTTAGACTTCCTTGCCCAAAGCCACATGGCAGGCAAAAATCAAGCTTATCAAGCTCCTCATCTCAATAGATAGACTTATAATGGTTCAGAAAAAGGTATTCACTTGAAAACTTTAGGCTTAAAGTATAAACATATGTACTGTGCAGATTTAAGTGTCATTGAACAAGTAGCATTTGATTACATCAAGGTTTTCTGAAAAATAATTATCTTTATATGTAAACACCAGACTGAATTTATTTCAACTGTTTTCACATTTTTTTTCATGTCCGTTCCCTTTGTCATCCACTGTTTAAATAAAAATGCATAGAACCATTGAAGCAAAGCAACTTATTAACAAACTACTATTTGCTCCTTTAAATTAAATCTCTTCACTAAATGAAATTGCATTGTATCTGATAATGATTGAGCATGGTGAAAACCATATCCCTAAATTTGATCTCCAAAATTCTAATTTCAGTTTTGAACTTTTCCCAGGTAAGAGAAATATAATTACCAAGAAATAGTAAAAGGAGAGGATCCCAAGTCTAGACAGCTGGGACCTGAAGGAGAAATCAAAATTCCAAGCAGATAAGCAGGTGAAATATAGTCACTGAAATATAAAGCATGATACATATAGCTAGAAAGGCAGCAACAATCATTTGAAGATTTTTCATAACTGGTTCTCTCTGTCCTAGGACAGTAGCATTTCTAGAATCCTCTTAAGGTAGGACCTGATTCTTAATTTAGCTAGTTTGATTGTTTGGTTAAGTGCTTGAGTGTTGTTGTCTGAGAAGCAGTAGGAGGGAGGTGATTTTTGACAGCATAATGGATGACCCCAAATCCTTTTTGATTGAATTATGTCAAACTTAAAGATAAGGACATTATATTCTCTTGAAGCAATTAACTAACTTACACTATTAAATTATCTGCCCAACTGTCAATGCATCATTGCTGTTAGTGATACAAATAAAAACACGTTGAATTTTTGGATGTTTTCCTTCTAGGTTTGAAATGACCACATTGAAAACTGAGTTAAAAAAAAATATATATATATATATATATATATATTTCCTTGTACTATATATATACACACACACAACTTTATTGGAAAAACACAAACTCAGTGTGAAAGCAGATGTGGTACTTCAAAATAGCACCAACAGGGTTGCTGCTGCTGCTGCTAAGTCGCTTCAGTCGTGTCCAACTCTGTGCGACCCCATAGATGGCAGCCCACTAAGCTCCTCTGTCCCTGGGATTCTCCAGGCAAGAATACTGGAGTGGGTTGCCATTTCCTTCTGCAATGCATGAACGTGAAAAGTGAAAATGAAGTCGCTCAGTCGTGCCTGACTCCTAGTGACCCCATAGACTGCAGCCTATCAGGCTCCTCCATCCATGGGACTCTCCAGACTAGAGTACTGGAATGGGGTGCCATTGCCTTCTCCGACCAACAGGATAATATAGTTATTAAATTGGCCCCAAACACTAGCACGTACATTGCAAAAAAGGTTGACAAGGAAAACATATCTCTTGGGAGTGTAGACTAGACCATCTGTCAAAGGGAGAATTGAAACCATATTTCCATTAAAGGTGGTCATTGATCATTTGGCAAAGATTTCTGTAGACAAATTGCATAGACTATGTCATCTTCCACTATCTTATCTTACATGTACAGACCTCAGACATTTTTCAAGGAAAGGCAATTTGGTGTTCAGAATTTGAGCAGGATTGTTAAAAATGTGATTCCAGGAAAGGCACTCTGTAGACATCAGTTGGAGAAAAAGTAGTTGGAGAAAACAGATAGAAGCTGTATGTTTGGTATGGGAACCAGGAAATCAGCTGCAGTACTCTCTGGGGCTGAAGCCCAGGAAGTAACTTCAATTAAAAAAAAAATTAAGAGTTTGATTTATTTGGTAGGTAAGGGGATAAGAAAAAATCCTCTAAATGAATTAACTTGAAAATCGATAAAGAAAGAAATCAGTAAATTTTTTTGAGGGGAGTCCTAGAAATAAGCATTGCTAGATAAATAGAAATATCTTGAATTTTCTAATAACTTTTTTCAGATGTAAATATTCATATATGTATGGCATCACTATCCTTGAACACTGATAGTGAGCAACAGAAAAAGAGGTATATCCTTTCTCAGATAATGGAAATACTTGCTAATTTCTACAATAACTTTGGGACAGTTGTTTAGAAAAGATGACATCAATTCTAGCATTTTTGCATGATAAATTTCCCATAGATATAATGTTAATATCTACATTAGTATCTGCATAGTATTAACATTTGAAGTTTGTGTTGTTACTGTTTGTTGTTCAATCACTAAGTTGTGTCCAACATAAATAATGTTTATACTCATTATTATTAACATACTATTACAATATAACTTGCCCCATGGGTATACTGGATTGTCTCACTAAGAAGATATAAACTCCTTAAAGGTGTATATTGTATGGTATACTTCCATATATTCCCTATTTTATTTAACACAGTGTTATGTACACACTAATTTATTAATAATATGTAATATGTAATTCCTAAAGGAATTTTCTTACTGTTCATCCTGATCAATGCAAAGAAATAGAGGAAAACAATAGAATGGGAAAGACTAGATATCTCTTCAAGAAAGTTAGAGATACCAAGGGAACATTTCATGCAAAGATGGGCTCAGTAAAGGACAGAAATGATATGGACCTAACAGAAGCAGAAGATATTAAGAAGAGGTGGCAAGAATACACAGAAGAACTGTACAAAAAAGATCTTCACGACTCAGATAATCACAATGGTGTGATCACTCACCAAAGCCAGACATCCTGGAATGTGAAGTCAAGTGGTCAAATGGTACAAATGTGAGCTTTGTAGTCAAAGCATCACTATGAACAAAGCTAGTGGAGGTGATGGAATTCCAGTTGAGCTATTTCAAATCCTGAAAGATGATGCTGTGAAAGTGCTGCACTCAATATGCCAGCAAATTTGGAAAACTCAGCAGTGGCCACAGGACTGGAAAAGGTCAGTTTTCATTCAAATCCCAAAGAAAGGCAAAGCCAAAGAATGCTCAAACTACCGCACAATTGCACTCATCTCACATGCTAGTAAAGTAATACTCAAAACTCTCCAAGCCAGGCTTCAGCAATATGTGAACCATGAACTTCCAGATGTTCAAGCTGGTTTTAGAAAAGGCACAGGAACCAGAGATCAAATTGACAACATCCACTGGATCACTGAAAAAGCAAGAGAGTTCCAGAAAAACATCTATTTCTGCTTTATTGACTATGCCAAAGCCTTTGACTGTGTGGATCATAATAAAATGTGGAAAATTCTGAAAGAGATGGGAATACCAGACCACCTGACCTGTCTCTTGAGAAATCTACATGCAGGTCAGGAAGCAACAGTTAGAATTGGATATGGAACAACAGACTGGTTCCAAATAGGAAAAGGAGTACATCAAGGCTGTATATTGTCACCCTGCTTATTTAACTTATATGCAGAGTATGTCATGAGACACGTTGGGATGGAGGGAGCACAAGTTGGAACCAAGATTGCTGGGAGAAATATCAATTACCTCAAATATGCAGATGACACCACCCTTATGGTAGAAAGTGAAGAGGAACTAAAAAGCCTCTTGATGAAAGTGAAAGAGGAGAGTGAAAAAGTTGGCTTAAAGCTCAACATTCAGAAAACGAAGATCATGGCATCCGTTCCCATCACTTCATGGGAAATAGATGGGGAAACAGTGGAAACAGTGTCAGACTTTATTTTTCTGGGCTCCAAAATCACTGCAGATGGTGACTGCAGCCATGAAATTAAAAGACACTTACTCCTTGGAAGGAAAGTTATGACCAACCTAGATAGCATATTCAAAAGCAGAGATATTACTTTGCCAACAAAGGTTCGCCTAGTCAAGGCTATGGTTTTTCCAGTGGTCATGTATGGATGTGAGAGTTGGACTGTGAAGAAGGCTGAGCACCGAAGAACTGATGCTTTTGAACTGTGGTGTTGGAGAAGACTCTTGAGAGTCCTTTGGACTGCAAGGAGATCCAGCCAGTCCATCCTAAAGGAGACCAGTCCTGTGTGTTCATTGGAAGGACTGATGCTGAGGCTGAAACTCCAGCACTTTGGCCACCTCATGCGAAGAGTTGACTCATTGGAAAAGACTCTGATATGGAGGGATTGGTGGCAGGAGGAGAAGGGGGCGACCGAGGATGAGATGGCTGGATGGCATCAACCGACTCAATGGACATGAGTTTGGATGAACTCCGGGAGTTGGTGATGGACAGGGAGGCCTGGCATGCTGCAATTCACGTGGTCACAAAGAGTTGGACATGACTGTGCAACTGAACTGAACTGAGCTGAAAGGATTTTTAAGTACCCAATAACTTTAAATTATTAAAATAATTAATAGTAATTCCATTAATGCACCTGTTGCTATAGCAAATATCCCTGAGTTAATTCTTTGGGAGCAGTACACAGAGATTTTTATCTCTCTTGCTGTCAAGGTTTAAAGAGAACTTAACGCACTTAACAAATGTTTTTGTCTTGACTAATTGTCTTAAAATGTATTTATACAGCATTTAACATCTATATCCCACTGTCATTGGACTTGTGGCACAACATATATGAAGAAAAATTTTTACATGAGAACACTGTAACTTGCCAACCTCATTGATTCTCACTGAGAGTAGATTCAAGCCTATTCTTTTGTGGATCTTCAGCTTAAACAATTTACATTATCCACCTGGGTTCATCCCTGGGTTGGGAAGATCCCCTGGAGGAGGGCACGACAACCCACTCCTGTATTCTTGCCTGGATTATCCCCATGGACAGAGGAGCCTGGCAGGCTACAGTCCATGGGGTCATAAAGAGTTGGATATGACTGAGCAACTAACACAGCATGTGTGTATAAGAGCAGAGTGGTCTGTGTGTATTGAATAAAGTAGAAGCTAAAGGTTGGGTGTGGGATGAGGTCTGAAGAGGATAAAAAGGAAACAGTTACAGAATCTTCCTGTGATTACTGACCGGTACCCTCTTCTTCTGGTCTGCCCTTCTGGTTGTGACTGACAGGACTTTGATTATGTTACAAATGTTTTTAATCTTTGTCATATGAAGAAGGAGATAAGTGTTTCCTAGTTGACCTTCAGTGATCAGTCTTGTTTGCATATATTCATCATGTCTTCATGCCCTGGTAAATCAGTGGATTAGCTTAGGAAAGAAGATAAGGAGAATGCATTTGGGGTCAAATACAATGGCAATTTAGGAACACTTGCCTGATTATCATTTTGACCTGGAGTGTCAGTGTAGGAGGTTTCATATTATTCAAAGTCAAATAATGTAACTCATGCAGTTATTTTCACAAATGCTATAACATGGACTGTTTCCTCATTTTGTTTCCTTATGTAAGATAATTTTTTAGCCATTTGCATACCCATAAAAGAAGTTCTCTGGTGGCTCAGATGGTAAAGTATCTGCCTGCAATGTGGGAAACCTTGGTTTGATCCCTGGGTTCGAAAGATCCCCTGGAGTGCAGCATGGCAACCCACTCCAGTATTCTTGCCTGGAGAATCCATATGGATAGAGGAACCTGATGGGCTACAGACCATGGGGTTGCAAAGAGTCAGACATGACTGAGCGACTAAGCACAGCACATACACATAAAAAACACAGGTTTTCAAAATGTTTATATTTTACAGAGTATAAAAACATGGACAGTGTCAAGAACTCTTGTACTGACATTTACTACTTAATTATTAAGTACGTCTTTTTTCATATTTGAGCATTTATGAAATAAGCAAGCTGATCTTAAAGTTTTTTAAAAGATTCCAATACATGTCTACCTTTCATATAATAACTTTAGCACAAGCTATGCTAATTCTTAAAAAAAAATTGACAATATAATTTCCATTGTCCCCAGATTTTATAATTAACTATAGACCTTAGTGATTAACGGGAGAAGGCAATGGCACCCCACTCCAGTACTTTTGCCTAGAAAATCCCATGGACAGAGGAGCCTGGCTGCAGTCTATGGGGTCGCTAGAGTCAGACACAACTGAGCAACTTCGCTTTCACTTTTCACTTTCATGCATTGGAGAGGGCAGTGGCACCCCACTCCAGTACTTTTGCCTGGAGAATCCTAGGGACGGGGAAGCCTGGTGGGCTGCCGTCTATGGGGTCGCACAGAGTCGGACACGACTGAAGTGACTTGGCAGTTGGCAGTAGTGATTAACTGGAGTATTTGTAAAGGTCCTTCTGATTATAAGTTTATCTCTTCTTGTGAAATAAACTCAAAAATGGTTAAAGCTCCTCCCCAAAAATGTTTAATTTTTTTTTCTCATCTTATTATGAAGAACACATTTCTGATTAACTTTTGAAATTCTCTTTAGCTCATTAACTCCTATTAAACTCCTACCACTGACTTTTAGATAAAATCTTATTTTCTAACACATCTTTTTAACATATAATAATGGTAGAATATCAGGCTTTTAAAGTCTGTTTTAAGCTCAAGGATATATTTTACATGGAAATCGTTTTTTAGTCCTTGCTGAGAATGACTTCCGTACAGTTTTAATCAAGTCTGACTTATAGAATAGGATCTCCCTGATGATTGGCTAATACAGTTAAGGTGAATGAGAGACCAGCTGTAGGAAATGTAATATGAATTTCATTTGCATTTTCATCCAGCCACTCAGACGATAAAGAGTGATTCTAAGATAATGTAAAAAGCCAAAGATTTTAAAGTTTTCAAAAATAACCTAACTGAATAGAATCATTCACTTAGATATTTACAAAGAAAAATCATTTAATTTATATTTTAGAGCTCTCCTGAGTATGGTTAGTTGTAAAGAATAGAGCTTTAGGAAAACAAAGCATTATTATGATTATTATTTCCATTATAGAAATGCCAAATCTAAAGATACACTCATAGAATCAATCCAAATAGCATTTTACTGAATGAACAAAGACAACGCTGTCACAGCATTTTTCTTTGGGAAAAGCCCTCTCCAGTGCCCAGGCGAATGCATCACATTTTGCAAGGCTAGATCCTGAGGATAGAATAAAGCAATAAAACATGACTGGGAAGAGCCTTTTTCTCATGCTGTTATTAACATCCATCAAAAACCCAGAGTCTCTTTTAATACTACTTTCAAACTGACTTCTTCCCATCAAACAGAATTACAGATGACTTCATTCACGAAAACAGGGTTTTGGTTTCCCGACAACAAATGGCAACATGTTTTTGCCAATCAAACCAACAAGTCAGTATTTTCTATTTGATGTAGAATGCAATTTTAGTCAGTGAAATCATTTCTAGGTATAAGGCAAGGAAACAAAGCTTAAAGCAGACAGGGGCTAACTATATTTAATCCACTGCGTATACTGGGCCATCGCAATGGAATCAAACACAGGTATTTCCCGCACTAAGCCTTCCTTCACTATTTCAAACAGAGCCATGAAGTATGTTTATTATGAACTTTTGAACTATCTGAACTTATTCCATGCACTGACATATTCCCTTGAAAAATGATTTTTTAAAAAAAAAATAGTGACATGAAAGCTAAAGCTATTGTGTTTTATATCATTCAGTTGGAAGGTATTACCCTGAGAATTATATTTCCCAGCATTAGCCCAGGTTCCCTGAAAATGGTAAGCTGCACAATGAATAATTAATATTGGCAAAGTCCTTATAAACCTCTGTAGATAGACTCTATCATATTCTACTGGAATATATCCCAAGTACAAAGCAGCTTTGATTTAATTCATTGTCCATTCCTGATTTGTTTTTCTTTTACTAGCCTGCCCTCCATTCTATGTAAGACATCATATAAATAAAATTACTGTTTCTGGCTTGAATCATCACTAGATTTGAGTTAGTGGTTGCATGAAAGGCTAATTTAAACAACAGGCAGGGCCCCTGCCTTATATAGAAGACAGGAAGGAGCTCTATCCACGGCCATCCTTGGCAGTAATGCTCTGTCCAATTAGAATGAATCATATTCACGTTATATGTAAAATATATCATACTACGGTAAACGAAGAATTTGCTGTTGCTGAGTCAAGAATGAAAGAAAGCAAGCTTCAAAGGTCATTAGCCTGTCCTCTGGCTTTCTGAGGACTACAATTAAAAAGTCCTCGAAAATTATCTGCCAAGTCCTTAAAATTATTCAGACAAGTAGGCACCACAGTCTCCTTCTGTAAATCATTACCAGGTCTGCCAGCCTTTATAGTCAGTAAGATCTGCTTGCTATTTAACCCAGCCATGAAAATAGTCTCTGGCCAAAATACAGTGGTCCCAGAAAAAGATGGGCAGTGGATCTAATTTTAAAAATGGGATGGGTATAAAAAAATATTTTTTTCTTGCTCTTTTTTCCAGAACTTTTGGTTTTCTTGGTAATCAGTCTTTTTGAAGTCTTAGCCTCCTAAACTGGTGAGGCAGTTTCTTATTACAATGTGGAACTTTGGCTGGACCAAACTGTGCCCTGAATCAAAATATATTCCTTGGAAAAGAACACAGAGTGATGAACAGCCAGCCTGTAACACAGCCCTTGTCCTGTCCCCCAGTTACAACGAAATAATGATAATTTATATTTACTGAGTGCTTACTATGTATTAGGCATTGATTTAAGATGCCCCAATGTATTAATTCTGCGATATCCCATAAGATGACTATTCCCATATGAGAGTGAGAGTGTGAGGTTCTGAGGAGGTCAGTAACTTGCCTAAACCACCCACTGTTGTTGCTATTGAGTTGCTAAGATGTATCTCTTTGTGACCACATGGACTGTAACTGGCCAGGCTCTTCTGTCCATGGGATTTTCCTAGGAAAAAATCCTGGAATGGGTTGTCATTTCCTTCTCCAGGAGATCTTCCTGACCCAGGGATCAAACTCAAGTCTCCTGCCATGTCTCCTGCATTGGTAGATGGATTTTTTTTTTTTTTTTACCAGTGAGTCACCTGGGAAGCCCTAAATCACCCACTAGTCAGTGGCAGAACTTGGGTCCGAACTCAGGCATTTTGGAGTAAAAATCTGTATTTAACCTTAACAAAATAAATACCATTTGATATTTAAGAGTTTGCATATTTCCAGGGTTTTGGAGTGAAAAACTCAGGTAAGAAGCACAGAGGAATGTCAAGAAGGCCACAGGAAATATTAGAAATTTGTGAAAGAATATAATTGTTTACATTTCTGATAGAATTATTTAATATGGTGGGAAGCCCCCTGTCCTGTCTAGGCAGGAGAATTCTAAGGAGAATGTCTAGCAAAAATGGCTTGCCATTATTTTAACTATCACAATTCCTGAGCTATATAATTGATTGAAATGGGCTATTTCAAGGTAAGGTTTAAAATAGGATGATAATTTTTGTGTGTGTGGTTTCAAGGAAGAATATCACAACAGGGAATGACTCATTCTTCTTTATTTTTATTTTAGAATTTTTATTGGGTATAAGTTGATTTACAATGCTGTATTGGTTTCAGATGTACAGTAAAGTGAATCAGTTATACACATACATATATACCTTCTTTTTCAGAATGTTTCCTGTATAGGTAATTACTGATTATTAAGGAACATTCCCTGTCCCATACAATAGGTCCATATTAGTTATCTGTTTTATATGTAATAGCATGTATATATCAGTCCCAATCTCTCAATTGGTAGCTCTGTTGACCCTGTTTGTTTTCTACTTCTGTGACTCTATTTCCGTTTTGTAATTAAGTACATTTGTACTATATATTTTTATTATTGTATACAGCTTTAGAAAATAATCTCTTAAAATATTCCTGACTTTTTAAAATGGATTCCATTTTTGTACCTGGACCAATTTTCTTTCATCTTCACTTACTCATATTCCACGTTTGGTTACCCTCACTCTCTTGATTACTCAAGTCACTATCCGTATAGAAAATAAAATAGTTTTAAATTGGCAATAATTTCTTTGGTTTTGAATTTCCTGCTCAGTTGTACCATAATTTTGGTTTCCACATATAAGCAGTATCATATTTTATCTTTCTCTATCTGACTTACTTTACTCAGCAGGACAGTCTCTAGGTCCATCTGCAAATCTTACTGCAAATGACATTATTTCACATTTTTTAAATGGCTGACTTATTCTTGAATTAGTAATCCCTCTACCCCCTAAGGCCTCCCCAGACAGCCATTTTGCTTTTTTGCATTTCTTTTCCATGGGGATGGTCTTGATCCCTGTCTCCTGTACAATGTCACGAACCTCATTCCATAGTTCATCAGGCATTCTATCTATCAGATCTAGGCCCTTAAATCTATTTCTCACTTCCACTGTATAATCATAAGGGATTTGATTTAGGTCATACCTGAATGGTCTAGTGGTTTTCCCTACTTTCTTCAATTTCAGTCTGAATTTGGCAATAAGGAGTTCATGGTCTGAGCCACAGTCAGCTCCTGGTCTTGTTTTTGCTGATTATATAGAGCTTCTCCATCTTTGGCTGCAAAGAATATAATCGATCTGATTTCGGTGTTGACCATCTGGTGATGTCCATGTATAGAGTCTTCTCTTGTGTTGTTGGAAGAGGGTATTTGCTATGACTAGTGCATTTTCTTGGCAAAACTCTATTAGTCTTTGCCCTGCTTCATTCCGTATTCCAAGGCCAAATTTGCCTGTTACTCCAGGTGTTTCTTGACTTCCTACTTTTGCATTCCAGTCCCCTATAATGAAAAGGACATCTTTTTTGGGTGTTAGTTCTAAAAGGTCTTGTAGGTCTTCACAGAACCATTCAACTTCAGCTTCTTCAGCGTTACTGGTTGGGGCATAGACTTGGATTACTGTGACATTGAATGGTTTGCCTTGGAAACGAACAGAGATCATTCTGTCGTTTTTTGAGATTGCATCCAAGTATTGCACTTCGGACTCTTTTGTTGACCATGATGGCCACTCCATTTCTTCTGAGGGATTCCTGCCCGCAGTAGTAGATATAATGGTCATCTGAGTTAAATTCACCCATTCCAGTCCATTTTAGTTCGCTAATTCCTAGAATGTTGACATTCACTCTTGCCATCTCTTGTTTGACCACTTCCAATTTGCCTTGATTCATGGACCTGACATTCCAGGTTCCTATGCAATATTGCTCTTTACAGCATCGGACTTTGCTTCTATCACCAGACACATCCACAGCTGGGTATTCTTTTTGCTTTGGCTCCATCCCTTCATTCTTTCTGGAGTTATTTCTCCACTGATCTCCAGTAGCATATTGGGCACCTACTGACCTGGGGAGTTTCTCTTTCAGTATCCTATCATTTTGCCTTTTCATACTGTTCATGGGGTTCTCAAGGCAAGAATACTGAAGTGGTTTGCCATTCCCTTCTCCAGCGGACCACACCCTGTCAGATCTCTCCACCATGACCCGCCCATCCTGGGTTGCCCCACGGGCATGGCTTAATTTCTTTGAGTTAGAAAAGGGTGTGGTCCTGGTGTGATTAGATTGACTAGTTTTCTGTGAGTATGGTTTCAGTGTATTTGCCCTCTGATGCCCTCTTTCAAGACCTACCATCTTACTTGGGTTTCTCTTACCTTGGGCATGGGGTATCACTTCCCGGCTGCTCCAGCAAAGCACAGCCATGGCACCTTACAAAGGAAAAGCAAAGGAGAAAAAGAAAGATATAAACATCTGAATGCAGAGTTCCAAAGAATAGCAAGGAGAGATAAGAAAGCCTTCTTCAGCGATCAATGCAAAGAAATAGAGGAAAACAACAGAATGGGAAAGACTAGGGATCTCTTCAAGAAAATCAGAGATAACAAAGGAACATTTCATGCAAAGATGGTCTCAATAAAGGACAGAAATGCTAGGGACCTAACAGAAGCAGAAGATATTAAGAAGAGGTGGCAAGAATACACAGAAGAACTGTATAAAAAAGAGCTTCACGACCCAGATAATCATGATGGTGTGATCACTGACCTAGAGCCAGACATCCTAGAATGTGAAGTCAAGTGGGCCTTAGAAAGCATCACTAAGAACAAAGCTCGTGGAGGTAATGGAATTCCAGTGGAGCTATTCCAAATCCTGAAAGATGATGCTGTGAAAGTGCTGCACTCAATATGCCAGCAAATCTGGAAAACTCAGCAGTGGCCACAGGACTGGAAAAGGTCAGTTTTCATCCCAGTCCCAAAGAAAGGCAATGCCAAAGAATGCTCAAACTATCACACAATTGCACTCATCTCACATGCTAGTAAAGTAATGCTCAAAATTCTCCAAGCCAGGCTTCAGCAATATGTGAACTGTGAACTTCCTGATGTTCAAGCTGGTTTTAGAAAAGGCAGAGGAACCAGAGATCAAATTGCCAACATCCGCTGGATCATGGAAAAAGCACGAGAGTTCTAGAAAAACATCTATTTCTGCTTTATTGACTATGCCAAAGCCTTTGACTGTGTAGATCACAATAAACTGTGGAAAATTCTGAAAGAGATGGGAATACCAGACCACCTGACCTGCCTCTTGAGAAATCTGTATGCAGGTCAGGAAGCAACAGTTAGAACTGGTCATGGAACAACAGACTGGTTCCAAATAATAAAAGGAGTACGTCAAGGCTGTATATTGTCACCATGTTTATTTAACTTATATGCAGAGTACATCATGAGAAATGCTGAACTGGAAGAAACACAAGTTGGAATCAAGATTGCTGGGAGAAATATCAATAACCTCAGATATGCAGATGACACCACCCTTATGGCAGAAAGTAAAGAGGGGCTAAAAAGCCTCTTGATGAAAGTGAAAGTGGAGAGTGAAAAGGTTGGCTTAAAGCTCAACATTCAGAAAACGAAGATCATGGCATCTGGTCCCATCACTACATGGGAAATAGATGGAGAAACAGTGGAAACAGTGTCAGACATTGTTTTTCTGGGCTCCAAAATCACTACCAGATGGTGACTGCAGCCATGAAATGAAAAGACGCTTACTCCTTGGAAGGAAAGTTATGACCAACCTAGATAGCATATTCAAAAGCAGAGACATTACTTTGCCAACAAAGTTTCGCCTAGTCAAGGCTATGGTATTTCCTGTGATCATGTATGGATGTGAGAACTGGACTGTGAAGAAGGCTGAGCGCCGAAGAATTGATGCTTTTGAACTGTGGTGTTGGAGAAGACTCTTGAGAGTTCCTTCGACTGCAAGGAAATCCAACCAGTTAATTCTGAAGGAGATCAGCCCTGGGATTTCTTTGGAAGGAATGATGCTAAAGCTGAAACTCCAGTATTTTGGCCACCTCATGCGAAGAGTTGAGTCATTGGAGAAGACTCTGATGCTGGGAGGGATTGGGGGCAGGAGGAGAAGGGGACGACAGAGGATGAGATGGCTGGATGGCATCACTGACTCCATGCATGTGAGTCTGAGTGACCTCTGGGAGTTGGTGATGGACAGGGAGGCCTGGCGTGCTGCAGTTCATGGGGTCGCAAAGAGTCGGACATGACTGAGCGACTGATCTGATCTCTGATCTGATCTACCCCCTAATCCCATCAGTGGGTTACTTTACAGTGTTTTCAAATAATTTCTCCAAAGCTTGTCTGTTCCTCAAGTCAACATTCTTGTACTTAATTTCCACAAAACATAATTTCAAACCTCCATTCTCTTCAAACTCCTGACCCCCTTTCAGTTTTGGCTATGGCTGTATATCCTATTTTAATGAGCACATGATAATGTAAAATAGCTATTATCTCTTCCCTGTCACTTAACCGACAAGCACACTCATCTTTGCTGATTTTCATTCCCCCTTCCCAAGACGAATCCTTCCACTTGTTTTTCTGGGAACACATACTGTGGAGTCATCCCTCTTCTTTTCCCTTTACTTCTGTTTCTTTTCCCTTTGCATCAATCTGTAAACAGAACTGTCTCTCTCATTATAAAACTAAATCAACTAAATGAAAGAAAGCTACATTCTTTGACCCTACTATATACCTCCTTTCAACTTTCTTGAAATCATCTTTTTTCTTTTAATATTTTTTCCTTGGTTCACTCTCCTTGCTTTCTTGGCTTGTTAACCTCCTAATGCATTTCACTTTGAATGCCATCTGATTTCTTTCTTCCAGTGTTCTATTATTATTGTCAGAGTTACCACATTTGTTTTAGAAAATGCAGTGGGTATTTCTCCGTCACATTTGGGCATTATGTACTACTATTGAGTTTCCCTTCTTGAAGAAGCCCTTCTGTCCTCTGGGCTTCCGTGACTCCACACTAACTTGTTCCTTTCTGACTTTGCTCTTAGCCAGTTCTCTTACACGTTCTTCTTCTACTTGGTAATTGTTGGGGGCCGGCGTGAGGCACTCCTCCCATGGCAAAGGTCATGAGGAAGGAGGCTCAACATACGCAAAGGGGAGATTAAGCCTCAGGAGTCCCCCTGGAAATCCTCAAGCATCTACCCCCATAACCAGAGCCTGCCTACCTTACTACTTTGTGCTCTCACCTACACCTCTGACTTTATGGGGGGCTGTCCCCCACCACCTCTTTCAGAGAAGGAGTTAACTTGGAGGTCCAGTTAATAAAAATTCCTGGGCATAAGAAGAGTGCTTTAATCTACAAACTCCTCTGAAGGTTCTCTAACCTACCTGACAGGCTTGTCCGGCCACATGTGATTACTCACAGCCTCCCAACTGTGGGAGGCATAAGATGCTTAACCTTCTAAAAACAGGTTCTTTAGAGAAGTTAAAAAACTATTAGTATAAGTATAGTGGGCTGATTAGAAATTGTATTGGTGAAGGGTTTTTCATTTGTTGAGCCAATGATTGCTGCTAAATCTCCATTCCCCTGCCCTTATACACATTAATGAATATATAGAAGAAATAAGTATTAACCTTTGATATTAATCACATTAGACCTTAGGCTAAGTAAATTCTTTCCTTGATTAAAACCCACTACACCCTCACCCTATAGGAATGTAAATGTATCTAGTGGAGTCTGTTTTAAGAATAATCACCCCTGGAGAAATAAGTGTCCTGGATTGACCGCTGTCACAAGGAGAGGGTCATAAATTGTCAGGAGGCCCCCTGGCCAGAAGATGAGGTAACACCCCTAAGACCTCTGAATACATCTGTATGAAGCACCTGACTTTGAAAAAGTCAGGACTGCTGACCCAGCGTGACTTTTGTATAACATCTCAGTGTATAAAAGTAGACCATGGAAAATAAACAATTGGGATTAGTTCCTCGAAAGACTGGCCTCCCCATGTCACGCTCTCTCTCAGACTCTGGCTGAGTTTCCATCTGGGGCACGGAACCCACCAAGCTTATTAATTTTGCCTGGGCTTCTAAGATCCGACCAGGGAGGCCTCAGTGTCTCCTCTCCTTCGGGAGAACGGAAGGACGCCTGTGGCCTACGTAAGTGGTGCAAACTTCTTGTCTGGAAGTTTTATTGGTCTCCTGTGTAAACCAAGCTACTCAGCCTCTTTTCCCCACTGAATTTTCCTACTGAGCTATCCTTTTTCTATTATTCTTTATATCTCTAATTAAAGCTATTGTATCCTGATCCTCACTGACGCCATCTACACCTTGAACTCCCTGGATCAGCTGGGGTGGGACCCCAGTAGGTAATAATTTTTATGCTCCATTCTCATCTCTTGTAAGGGAAAATTCCCCTAAAAGGTTGCATCCAACTTTATGACTCCATAGAGTTCCCAACTCTATGCCAATGATTTCCAAATAAAAAATTTCAACCAGATACTTCTCAGCATCAGATCTATTCTTCCAACTTCCTGTAGGATACTCCATGTAGTTATTCTGTCCAACTTTTCACACTTATCATTCAACAAAATAAGCTCATATTTGTTTCCCCTGTAGTTCTCTCTCCTTCCTGTGTTTTCTGCCTCAATTCATAGCAAATCCTTTGCTCAGTTGCCCAACCATAAGGTTTGCTGTTATTTTTCACTTACCTCTTCTTCATCCCTTACATCCAGTGAAATCTTTGTGTTCTAGTTTTATAGCCTTCCACAGTTTTTTCAGCCCAGTAAACTTTCCCCCATAGCTATAGATCAACTTAGGCTACTACCAAAAACATCTACTTCTGCTTTATTGGCTATTACAAAGCCTTTGACTGTTTGGATCACAACAAACTGTGGAAAATTCTTAAACAGATAGGAATACCAGACCACCTGACCTGCATCCTGAGAAATCTATATGCAGATCACGAAGCAACAGTTAGAATTGGACAACAGTTAGAACAACAGACTGGTTTCAAATTGGGGAAGGAGTACATCAAGGCTGTATATTGTCATCCTGCTTATTTCACTTATATGCGTAGTACATCATGAGAAGTACTGGGCTGGATGAAGCACAAGCTGGAATCAAGATTGCTGGAAGAAATATCAATAATCTCAGCTATGCAGATGACACCACCCTTATGGCAGAAAGTGAAGAAGAACTGAAGAGCTTCTTGTTGAAAGTGAAAGAGGAGAGTGAAAAAGTTGGCTTAAAACTCAGCTTTCAGAAAACTAAGATCATGGCATCTGGTCCCATCACTTCATGGCAAATAGATGGGGAAACAGTGGAAACAGTGACAGACTTTATTTTGGGGGGCTCCAAAATCACTGCAGATGGTGACTAAAGCCTTGAAATTAAAAGAGGCTTATTCCTTGGAGGAAAAGCTCTCACCAAACTAGACAGCATATTAAAAAGCAGAGACATTACTTTGCCAACAAAGGTCCATCTAGTCAAGACTATGGTTTTTCAAATACTCATGTATGGATGTGAGAGTTGAACTATAAAGAAAGCTGAGCACCAAAGAATTGATGCTTTTGAACTGTGGTATTGAAGAAGACTCTTGCAAGTCCCTTGGACTGCAAGGAGATCCAACCAGTGCATCCTAATGGAAATCAGTCCTGAATATTCATTGGAAGGACTGATGGTTAAGCTGAAACTTCAATACTTTGGCCACCTGATGCGAAGAACTGACTCCTTGGGAAAGACCCTGATGCTGGCAAAATTGAAGGCAAGAGAAGAAGGGGACGACAGAGGATTATATGGTTGGATGGCATCACTGTCTCAATGGACATGAGTCTGAGTAAACTCCGGGAGTTGGTGATGGACAGGGAAGCCTGCTATGCTGCAGTCCATGGGATCACAAAGAGTCGGACATGACCCAGTGATTGAATGGAACTGATCTCTCACCTGGATTTCTGCAACAGTATCCTTATTTGTTTTTCAGCCTTTAACCTTGTTCCATCCCATTTTCTGGCTTGCACATTTCCAAAAGGCATCACGCCATGCTTCTGATTAACATTCTTCAGTGGGAATACACTTACACTGAAGCTCAAATGTATTAACAGAACTTCCTCATCAAACCCTTTGCTCAGTTCTTCAGCTTCACTTTTTGTCAAACTGAAGTGCTTTCAGTTTCTCAAATGCATCCTGTTCCTATGAATTCTGGGCTTTTCATCCATTGTGTTCTTAAACTTGAACAGTCATTTATCCAATCTTATATGGCCTTCTTTAACAACTTCTTTAGATAAACTTTTCCTTGTGAAACTTTGCCTTGATTATGAAATCTGGGTTAATCATTGTTATGGGTTTTCAACAGCATTCAAGCCTTCCCTAAGAAGAGTTGTTTTTTTCTCACATTTTTATTTATTGTTCTTCTATTTTAAAGTATAAACTAAACAAAGGCAAGAAATTCATCTAGATTTTTTGTTATAAATTTGGGATATTATATAGTTTCAGACAGTCTGTACTTAGTTTTACTTGTTGAATGCAAAACTAATAAAAGTAACTCCATCTTTGGACCGCAGTAGTTATTGTAGGAAATATGTATATACCTTCTTATATCTGTATTTTGAATTGATTTAATGATAATTTGCAATATGGGTTCGGACTGCAATCATTTGAAATTATGTGATTACAATCATAATTCATATGATCAGTTCAGTTCAGTTCAGTCGCTCAGTCATGTCTGACTCTTTGCGACCCCATGAACCATAGCACACCAGGCCTCCCTGCCCATCACCAACTCCTGGAGTTTACCGAAACTCATGTCCATTGAGTTGGTAATGCCATCCAGCCATCTCATCCTCTGTAATCCCCTTCTCCTCCTACCCTCAATCTTTCCTAACATCAGAGTCTTTTCAAATGAATCAGCTCTTCGCATCAGGCAGTCAAAGTATTGGAGTTTCAGCTTCAACATCAGGGGATTCTAATGTTTAAATCTCATCAGATTGAGATGGGAATTTTCAGAAGTCATTCAATTTTGGGTATTTGGGGTCTCTGAAATATGTGGCTGGATCCCTGAGAGAAAGACTTTAAGACAGATGGATTGCTATCCATTCAGTTCTTTACCCAAGAGGGTAAAAAAAAAAAAAAAAAAATGGAGTTAGGTGACATGTCTAATTGTTTTGTCAGCTGGCACTCCAGGTAAACTAATGATATTTGTTAGGGAGAAGAAATCTTGTGTTAGAAATGCCTTTTGCAGGATATCTTTGGTAAAGAATAAACTATAGAAAAATATAACGCTGGATCTAGAAGGCATTCTGGGAAAGAATAAACTATAGAAAAATATAACGCTGGATCTAGAAGGCAAGGCTCCCTGGAGAATGCCATGTAAGCCATGCACTTCTATGGGGTATTAAATGAAGATGTGTCATAACTGAAACCTAACTGAAGCACCCTTTAGTTGTACAAAGACTCCTAGAACCTCATCTAGAGACAGTATCTGTTCTGGGCAAAGACACACACACGCACACACACACTCATCTAATACTGGAAAGAAGGACCTGAGTAACAGCTTTCAATGTCCCAAATTCTCACTGTTGCTTCTGAGCCGTTTGATATTATTTCATATGGGCAATAACTCTGACTCTTTTCGTCTTACTTGCCAAGCTGATCCTATGCGGCAGTGATCCTATGCGGATCCAATGCTCCTTTAAACAAATTTAACAGTCTTCTGTTGATATTTATGTACAGTATATGATGTAGCTGGATTCATGGTTCTTCTCTCTCTCTTTCAAGTTCCCTTCAGCATAGTTCTTGAAAACATTTAGTTTTCCTGCTTGATTATACCATATTTGAAGGAACATTCAAGGTCAGCTTCACAATCCACTGGTAACTCCAACAGTTTGTGCATTTTAAGAAGATTTAAATTGCATTCATGAGTTTTATTTCAAAACCCATATATCCTCTTTTAGAGAACAATGCTAAGGACATTAGGTAATTGCTGAACTGAGTATTAGAGTTGGATAATTTCCTTAGATATTTTAATTGGATATCTGTGAATAAAGACTCCATCACACATTGTACTTAGCCTTCTAAGTATCAAAATGCTAAGCATGCATTTATTACAAATGGATTGCGGTGACATTAGCTGTTCTGGGAGTTTCTAGAAATATGGTTATTCTATCTGCCTCTTAAAAGGAACCATTGATATTTACTGCCTCAGAGACTCTGATGAGTGGACACAGGAAGGGATGGAAGATGAGGAGCAGGAGCGAGTTATGAGAACAAGATGTATTGCCATGTTTGCAGCAAAGGCAGACCAAACACAACGAATCTCAGAAGATAGTATATAAATCAGGATATTCTGACATAATATAGGAGAGGTCTTTAAATGGAACTGATTTCATAGTCTTGGTAAGTCATAAAAGGTCTATTTGAAAAACTGCAATAATAATTAGACATCTGCCAAGTTTTCAGTGTGTACATTTGCTGGAAGACTGAAAACTTTCCTGAAATCTATATTTTAAGACATTTTCTCAGTTAATCACAAAAGGATTTTTTTTTTTTTCAGAGTGTTCTGTGTGACCCCTTTAAATAATAACAAAAAAATATGAAAAATCTGAGAAGAAAAGGGAAATGTGGCACAGTTCTCTCTTAGAATTTCTGCTCAGTTAAAGAATCCAGGAGCGATTTCAACTCTATCAAAATACAGTTGTAAGTTTAAAATAGTCAAATTGTTATGAGCACTTTAAAAGTTCTTGTGACAGTCTCTTAAATTTTGCTTTGTAACAATCAAATTGGAATTGAATCTCACAGAAATAGCTTCCAAGAAATTAGTAAGCAAGAGTAGAAAGAAACATATTTGTTCAAGTCAACATAATACAGAAAAATTTATGCTAAAGACATTAAGTTTTGAGAAGTGTGAAAATTCCATTTTTGCCATCCCATCAGCAGATTTTTTTTTCATTATTTGCTTTTTTTTTTTTTTTTAAATGAATGAATTGGACTTTTTCTGAATTGTACTCAAGGAAAAATCTTGAAGAGTCTTGTGAAAGAAATTTTTCCTCTGCCCACTCACAGGCAATTACCATTTTATTTTATCTGCGTGTTTTGATTTGTACTTATGTGTGTATACAACATAGAGATGATGAAAGATATGCTTTATAGTAGTTTAAGAAAAGTCTGTGAATTTAAGAATATTTCTTAACCTCCAACAAAAATGCTGGGGAGGTGTGTAAAGCTTGTATGTTTTGGACTACAAGTGAATCTTGAAATGCATCTTGAATGCAGAATAGCTGTTGAGTTCACACTTTTTTTCCTATGACTTTAGTCTAAAAGGGCCAGGCAGGTAACTAAAATGAGTGAGGGGGTCAGGTGCAGAAAAAGAAACAGCTCCAAGTGGTATCTAAAAGGTGAGTCTTTACTCAGCTCCAGTTGATGATGGACATGCAAAAGCACAGGCCCCGTGGGGGAGTATCTGTTTCAAGAGCATTTGTGAGACACTACGGATGTGTGAATTCTCTCAATTTTAAATGTTGGCCAAGCAAATCAAGATGATAGATTGTATATGACTCAAGATATGCTAGTTTCCATATCTGATACAACAATATTCTAATATTCTGTGTCCCTACCAAGCTGATGAAACCTGATATGTCTAAACCAAAATTTCATTAGCTTATCTTCTTGAAGTGGAATCGTCCCTGAATTGTGTTTAAAGTTGTATGTTTAGTTCTCATTGAGAATTGATACATAAAGCAACATGGAACTGGACATGGAACAAGAGACTGGCTCCAAATAGGAAAAGGAGTACGTCAAGGTTGTATATTGTCACCCTGCTTATTTAACTTATATGCAGAATACATCATGAGAAACCCTGGGCTGGAAGAAGCACAAGCTGGAATCAAGATAGCTGGGAGAAATATCAATCATCTGATATGCAGATGACACCACCCTTATGGCAGAAAGTGAAGAAGAACTAAAAAGCCTCTTGATGAAAGTGAAAGAAGAGAGTGAAAAAGTTGGCTTAAAGTTCAACATTCAGAAAACTAAGATCATGACACCCAGTCCCATCACTTCATGGCAAATAGATGGGGAAACAGTGGAAAAGAGGCTGACTTTATTTTGGGGAGCTCCAAAATCACTGCAGATGGTGACTGCCGCCATGAAATTAAAAGACCCTTACTCCTGGAAGGAAAGTTATGACCAACCTAGACAGCATATTAAAAAGTAGAGACATTGCTTTGCCAACAAAGGTCTGTCTAGTCAAGGTTGTAGGTTTTCCAGTAGTCATATATGGATATGAGAGTTGAACTAAAGAAAGCTGAGCACTGAAGAATTGATGCTTTTGAACTGTGGTGTTGAGAGTCCCTTGGACGGTAAGAAGATCCAACCACGTGTACCCCAATGTTCATAGCAGCACTGTTTACAATAGCCAGGACTTGGAAGCAACCTAGATGTCCATCCGCAGATGAATGGATAAGAAAGCTGTGGTACATATACACAATGGAGTATTACTCAGCCATTAAAAAGAATGCATTTGAATCAGTTCTAATCAGGTGGATGGAACTGGAGCCTATTATACAGAGTGAAGTAAGCCAGAAAGAAAAACACAAATACAGTATACTAACGCATATATATGGAATTTAGAAAGATGATAACAATAACTCTGTTTATGAGACAGCAAAAGAGACACTGATGTATAAAACAGACTTTTGGACTCTGGGAACGGGAGAGGGTGGGATGATTTGGGAGAATAGCATTGAAATATGTATAATATCATATCTGAAACGAGTCACCAGTCCAGGTACGATGCCTGATAACGGATGCCTGGGACTGGTGCACTGGGACGACCCAGGGGGATGGTATGGGGAGGGAGGAGGGAGGAGGGTTCAGGATGGGGAACACATGTATACTGGTGGCGGATCCATGTCGATGTATGGCAAAAGCAATACAATATTGTAAAGTTAAGCAAAATAAAATTTAATTAAAAAAAAAAAAAAAGAAGAAGATCCAACCAGTCTATCCTAAAAGAGATCAGTCCTGGGCGTTCATTGGAAGGACTGTTATTGAAGCTGAAACTTCAATACTTTGGCCACCTGATACAAAGAGCTGATTCATTAGAAAAGACCTTATGCTGGGAAGATTGAAGGCAGGAAGAGAAGGGGAATGACAGAGGATGAGATAGTTGCATGGCATCACCAACTCAATGGACATGAGTTTGAGTAAACTCTGGGAGTTGGTGATGGACAGGGAGGCCTGGAGTGCTGTGTCCATGGGGTTGCATAGAGTCAGACATGACTGAGTGACTGAACTGAACTGAACTGATTCAGTTCTCATTGAGAATTGATACATAAAGCAACATTATGAGGAATATATCTTAATAAACTATAAAACTTGTCAGTAGTCTGTTAGGTGTCAAAACTTGTCAGTGATTGATTAAGTGTTAAATGTCACTTGTGCGAAGATATATAAGACAAATTTACTTTAGAAGTTAATACCAGTAGAACATATTTTTAAAAGATAAAGCATATCACATAATACATACTCTTTTTTAAGGAATAAACAAGTAAATGAGAAAGTGCACTCAAAATTCAGTCTCAATCATGGTAATTATATGAATTTAAGAATGATCATTTGTATATTTCTAAGTTTATAGAATTTTGAATTCTCGTTCTCTTTTAATAGCTGTGTGTACGTATGAGTGTATGTGTGTGTATAGAGTTTTGCATTTTTGTGTGTGTACATATATATATATACCTGCACATATATGTGTGTATATGACTGTGTGTCTTATTTTTAAGTGATTTAAATTATTCTTTGGAAGGTGGAATATAATTTTAAGTAGAAATTTTAAAAAAGCAGTTTGGAATCTTTCTGTTACAGCATTTGTAGAATTTTGATACTTTATCACAATTTTAAGATACCTGAATAAGGAGCTAAGTTACTGATAAGATTATAAAGTCCAAATTTTCTTTTAAGTTCCTTTCCTTTTATTAAATAATCTATACTAATTTATTGAGACAATAGTGATTTCATATTATTCCTGTATAGATGGTGTATATTTGAGTAAGTATATTTATTTTACAAGCTTAAAGAATATGAAACAGAGGTAATAGTACACAGTAGGATAGAAAATACATGAAGTGTTTTGTTGTTGTTCAGTTGCTCAGTTGTGTCTGACTCTGCAATCCCATGGATTGGAACACACCAGGCATCCCTGTTCTTCACTATCTCCTGGAGTTTGCTCCAACTCATGTCCTTTGAGTTGATGATGCCATTCAACCATATCATTCTCTGTAGCCCCCTTCTCTTCCTGCTGTCAGTCTTTTCCAGCATCAGGGTTTTTTCTAAGGAGTCAACTCTTTCCATTAGGTGGCCAAAGTACTGGAGCTTCAGCTTCAGCATTAGTTCTTCCAATTAATATTCAGGTCTGATCTCCTTGTTGTCCATGGGACTCTCAAGATTTTTCTTCAGCACCACAGTTCAAAAGCATCAATTATTTGGCGTTCAACCTTCTTTATGGTCCATATCTCACATCTCTATATGAATACTGGAAAGACCATAGCCTTGACTCTATGGACCTTCTTGGCAAAGTGATATCTCTGCTTTCTAATAAATACAATGTCTAGGTTTGTCATAGCTTTTCTTCCAAGGAGCAAGTGTCTTTTAATTTCATGGCTGCAGTCACCATCTGCAGTGATTTTGAAGTCTACAAAAATAAAATCTGCCACTGTTTCCATTTTTCCCCTTTCTATTTGCTATGAAGTGATGGGACTAAATGCCATGATCCTAGTACACATGAGCTGTTTAAGACATAAAAATGTTGATTTTAATTTTGTGTTGTTACCTCCATAGCATTAACAAGATCAACATGCTTAGTAAAATTATATTTATTGTTGAAGTTAATTATGTGAAGCAACCATGGTCAGAAAATAAATCTCCTAAGGAAATTTTGGAATTTTAAAATTGCATTTGCTTTAAAGTAAGCCTTTTCTGTTTGTTTTAATTCACCAGATGAAACTTTATCATCAAGATCATATTTTGAGAGGTGGGCAATTTTATGTATGATTACAGGTGAGCTCAGATGTTGTGTTTGAGACTAGCTTTGACATCTTTTTCATCTGCATATCATTTATATTCCTAGTACAATAGCAGACATGTTGTCTGTTTTCTATAAACTCTTATTGAACTCTATTAAAGAAACCTGTTAAATAATTTTGAAAACATAGTGACATCAGAAAAATATTTTGTGCTTTACTGTACACTGTTAAGCCCAACAAAATTTTTGTTGATAAATTTTTATTTTTTCAAGTTAGTAACAAAGTTTCTGAATGGTTATTGAATGATTACCTCTTTTTTTTTACTTTAATCATTACAATGGAATTAGACAAATATTGTGTTAACTTTTTGCATTAATATGACCAGCATAGGTTAATTACTGAAATGTTCATAAAATATAATGAGAATGCTATAAATCTGTCTTGAAAAATATTAAGAAATAGCACATTTTCGCCTGCAAACTTTGATCCAAATGTATACATTTAAGGCACTTTTTTAAATTTATTTTACTTATTTTTGCACGTTTCTACTAGAGTCACACTGATTCTCTGACTTTTCAATGATTTATTTTCTTTCAGTGATTCAGAGAAATTGCTTTCCCTAGTGATACTAGTCTAGCACTAAGATAGTACTTTTTTTTTTGGTCTAAAAGAGTCTTTGCATTCCTTATCTAAGGCTTTATCCCTGTCCTGAGTGAATAATGGATTAAAAAGTGGACTCACCAGCCTCCTTCCTTAGTCCCCTTCCTCAATTCTTAATCTTCACAGTAAAAAGATATGTACTTGGGAAAAAAGGTCCGTAGCCATAAGTTTGTGTTGTTTTCTAAAAAGTTAAAGTACATTATGGGCTTCCCCTGTAGCTCAGTTGATAAAGAGTCTGCCTGCAATACAGGAGACATGGGTTCGATTCCTGAGTCAGGAAGATCTCCTGGAGAAGGAAATGGCAGCCCACTCCAGTATTCTTGCCTGGAAAATCCCATGGACAGAGGAGCCTGGTAGGTTCCCAGTCCATGGAGTCTCAAGAATTGGACACAACTTAGTGACTAAACCACCACCAGCACCAAAGGGCATTATATTTTTAGATTTCCAAATGGCTTCAAATTTAAGTATGCCTAGAGTGTTCTTGCCTGGAGAATCCCAGGGACAAGGGAGCCTGATGGGCTGCCGTCTTAGGGGTCGCACAGAGTCGGACACGACTGAAGCGACTTAGCAGCAGCAGCAGCAGAGAATTTTTACAATGCATATTCACGAACTTATCCTAAAAGCTATTTGTCACTGAGACCTGTTGCGAGGAAGACCTTCTCTTCATAGAATAGTTTGCACTGTTCTTTAATCAGTTCACTTTCCTGCTAAGTCCTTTACTTATCTTCACATTATATTTGAAGACTATAGCACTTTTGGTTCTCTATTCTATTCCCTGTTTCTCTGCCAGTTTTCATCCATGCATTTGACATAAGCAGCTACATAATTGTGCAGACCAATAGGTAATGAATAATTTTTTCTCTTCATTTAGTGTAGAAGAGATTTCTATGGTAAAAACTATGCTCCTGTTGTCAGAATGTAATGACATATTGCATGGGGGAGGGGAACTAAATGCACAGATTTATCATGAATATCTGGGGATGTTTGCCAGTTAAGCTGAATTAAGAGGTGGATGGTGAGTTTCTAATGTATTGTTTGTTTAGAATTCTGCCTGTGCAGGTCTACCATCTTAGTACACAAAATGTTCATGATTCCATATGGTATAATGAGAGTCAAACTGTCCATTGAAGATCTATAGTTTTATTTCAGCTTTGCTTTTAGTTATACACTATCTTTAAGACCTTTAAGAAAAGTCACTTAACCTCCACAAGCTTTTGCTTCCTCAATCAAGCCAGCTATCCTTCACAGAATTGGACAGGAGATTCATATTATTACATATCAAATTATTTCATAGTCTAAAAAATAATATATGGATGACAGGGCTTTTGCCACTGTTGTTAATTGCTATTTGTTTGGCTCTCTAAACATTGTGTTAGATAATTAAGGCAGATTCATTCATTTATGCACCAAGTAATTATTCATCACCCACAGTGTTTCAGTGCTGATCATTCAACAGTGATTAAGTTAAACAGGGGCTTCTGCCTTCCTAGAGCCTATCCCAGTGCCAGATATAGACACCATCTGGTTAAACCACTTCTAAGTGAAGACTTTTGCAAAAAGAATGCACTGATCATAGCAAACACCCTCTTCCAAAAACATAAGAGACAACTCTACACATGGACATCAGCAGATGGTTAATACCGAAATCAGATTGATTATATTCTTTGAAGCCAAAGATGGAGAAACTCTATACAATCAGCAAAAACAAGACAGGGAGCTGACTGTGGCTCAGATCATGAACTCCTTATTGCCAAATTCAGACTTAAATTGAAGAAAGTAGGGGAAACCACTAGACTATTCAAGTATGACCTAAATTAAATCCCTATGATTATACAGTGGAAGTGAGAAACAGGTTCAAGGGATTAGATCTGATAGAGTGCATGAACAACTGTGGACAGAGGTTCGTGATATTGTACAGGAGGCAGTGATAACAACCATCCCTAAGAAAAAGAAATGCAGAAGGCAAAATGGTTTTCTGAGGAGGCCTTACAAATAGCTGAGAAAAGAAGAGAAGCTAAGGGCAAAGGAGAAAAGGAGATATAAGCATCTGAATGAAGAGTTCCACAGAGCAAGGAGAGATAAGAAAGCCTTCCTCAATGATCAATGCAAAAAAAAAAAAAAAAGAGGAAAACAATACAATGGGAAAGACTAGAGATCTCTTCAAGAAAATTAGAGATACCAGGGAACATTTCATGCAAAGAGGGGCACAATAAAGGCCAGAAATTGTTTGGACCTAACAGAAGCAGAAGATACTGAGAAGAGGTGCAAGAATACACAGAACTGTACAAAAAAAGATCTTCATGACCTAGATAGCCATAATGGTGTGATCACTCACTCACTTTGACCAAACATTTTGGATTCCTAAGGCCCAAGGCCTTAGGAAACACCACTATGAACAAAGCTAGTGGAGATGATGGAATTCCAGTTGAGTTATTTCAAATCCTAAAAGATGATGCTGTGAAAGTGCTGAACTAAATATGCCAGCAATTTTGGAAAACTCAGCAGTGGCCACAGGACTGGAAAAGGTCAGTTTTCATTCCAATCCCAAAGACAGGCAATGCCAAAGAATGTTCAAACTACCACACAATTGTATTCATCTCACACGCTAGCAAAGGAATGCTCAAAATTCTCCAAGCCAGGCTTCAACAGTACGTAAACCATGAAATTCCAGATATTTAAGCTGGATTTAAAAAAGGCAGAGGAACCAGAGATCAAATTGCCAACATCCTTTCGATCATCAAAAAAGCAAGAGAGTTCCAGAAAAACATCTACTTGTGCTTTATTGACTATGCCACAGCTTTTAACTTTGTGGATCACAACAAACTATGGAAAATTCTTCAAGAGATAGGAATACCAGACCACGCAACCTGCCTCCTGAGAAATCTGCAAGCAGGTCAAGAAGCAACAGTTAGAACTGGACGTGGAGTAACAGACTGTTTCCAAATCAGGAAAGGAGTACATCAAGGCTGTATATTGTCACCCTGCTTATTTAACTTATATGCAAAGTACATCATGCACAATGCCAGGCTGGAAGAAGCACAAGCTGAAATCAAGATTGCTCAGAGATATATCAATAATCTCAGATATGCAGATAACACAACCCTTATTTCAGAAAGTGAAGAACAAAGAGCCTCTTGTTGAAAGTGAAAGAGGAGAGTGAAAAGTTGACTTAAAACTCAATATTCAGAAAACTAAGATCAGGGCATTTGGTCCCATCACTTCATGGCAAATAGATGGGGAAACAGTGACAGACTTTATTTTGGGAGGCTCCAAAATCACTGCAGATGGTGACAGCAGCCATGGAATTAGAGACGCTTGCTCCTTGGAAGAAAAGTTATGATCAACCTAAACAGTATATTAAAAATCAGAGACATTAGTTTGCCATCAAAGTCCATATAGTCAAGGCTATGGTTTTTCCAGTAGTCAAGTATGGATGTGAGAGTTGGACTATAAAGAAAGCTGAACACCATAAAAATCGATGCTTTTGAACTGTGGTGTTGGAGAAGACTCTTGAGAATCCCTTGGACTGGAAGGAGATCATACCAGTCCATCCTAAAGGAGATCAGTCCTGAATATTCATTAAAAAGACTGACGCTGAAGCTGAAACTGAAGTTCAGATCATTTAAATCATCTATACATGTAATGATGAGAATATAAATGGGGTGTTATGTTAATGTTTGCTTAAGATATGGACTCAGAATGTTCACTCTGAAGTTGTTGTTCAGTTGCTCAATCATATCCAACTCTCTGCAATCCCATGGACTGCAACATGCCAGTCTTCCCTGACCTTCTCCATATCCTGGAGCTTGCTTAAACTCATGTCCTTTGAGTAGGTGATGCAACCCAACCATTCATTCTCTGTCATCCCTTATCCCCCTGCCTTTAGTCTTTCCTAGCATCAGGATCTTTTCTTATGAGTCAGCTCTTTATGTCTGGTGGCCAAAGTACTGAAGTTTCAGCATTAATCCTTCCAATGAATATTTAGGATTGATTTCCTTTAAGATTGACTCATTTGATCTCCAATCTTCTTGCAGTCCCAGGGACTCTCAAGAGTCTTCTCCAATACCACAGTTCAAAAGCATCAATTCTTTAGTGCTCACTCTTTTTTATGGCTCAACGCTCACATCCATATATGACTACTGGCAAAACCATAGCTTTGAGTAGACAGACATTTGTCAGCAATGTAAGGTCACTGCTTTTTCATACGTTGTCTATATTTGTCATAGTTTTTCTTCCAAGGAGCAGCAAGTGTCTTCTAATTTCATGGCTGCAGTTACCATCTGCGGTGATTTTGGAGCCCAAGAAAATAAAGTCTGTCACTGTTTCCATTGTTACCCCATCTATTTCCTATGATGTGATGGGACCAGATGCCATGATCTTCATTTTTTGAATGCTGAGTTTTAAGCCAGCCTTTTCAAGGGGCTATTTAATTCCTCTTCTCTTTCTGCAATAAAGGTAGTATCATCTGCATATCTGAGGTTAGTGATACTTCTTTTGGCAATCTTGATTCCAGCTTCTGCTTTATCTAACCTGGTATTTCGCATGATGTGCTCTGCATATAAGTTAAATAAGCAGGGTGACAATATATATTGTATATTGTCACTCCAAAGAATGGACAGTTAAATTAGATTTGATTGTTGAGGTGGGGACCAGTTACTGGAAGATTTGGAATAAGAACATTTCAATAAAGTATATTAATCCTTCCATATGGCTCATATGTGTTTCCAAGGTGGCACTGTGCTGTGCTTCGTAGCTCAGTCGTATTTGACTCTTTGGGACCCCATGGGCTGTAGCTTGCCAGGCTCCTCTGTCCATGAGAATTCCCCAGGCAATAATACTGGAGTGGGCTGCCTTGCCTTACTGCAGGTAATCTTCCCAACCTAGGGATCGAATCTAGGTCTCTGGAATTGCAGGCAAATTCTTTACCTTCTGAGCCACCAGGGAAGCCCAAGAATACTGAAGTGGGTAGCCTTTCCTTTCTCCAGGGGAACTTCCCAAACCATATCCCTTCACAGATATGTAGATGTGGATTTAGTCACTTCCACCCTCTTGCTAATTTCTCTGCTTAATTTTTCAAGACGCATGTGCAAGAAAACTGGGTCCAGAGAACTTGGGAGGAGTCTATCCAAAAATAAAACAAACTTCAGTGGAAACTTACCCTTACTAACATTAATTTCTCATTAAAGAAAGTATGGAAAACAACAACAACAAAAAAAAATTAAGTGCATATTATAGCTTACAGTCAACAATGTCAGATTTGTGATCTCCGGAGAAGATTTAGCTTTTGGAGCAGGGACCAGGCTTGATCACTCAAAAACTTTTGTGTAGCAGAGTTTTGTTAAAGTGAAAGAGAACAGAGAAAGCTTCTGACACAGACATCAGAAGGTGACAGAGAGTGCCCCCCCCCCCCCCCCCCCCCCGCTCCATCTTAGCAATATACACTTCTCAGACCTACTCCCACAACATGTATCTTAAGATAATAGGATTAGAACTAAGAATAGAAAGATCTTACCAGACCCACTCTTACAGTATACAAGTTTTAAGATTGCAAGATTAGTTGGAGGGTTCTTGTTAAGGAGTTCAGTTCAGTTCAGTCACTCAGTCATGTCAGACTCTTTGGGATCCCATGGACTGAAGCACGCCAGGCAGCCCTGTCCATCACCAACTCCCGGAGCCTGCTCAAACTCATGTCCATCGAGCTGGTGACACCATTCAACCATCTCATCTATTGTCCCCTTCTCTTCCTGCCTTCAATCTTTCCCAGCATCAGGGTCTTTTCCAATGAGTCAGTTCTTCGCATCAGGTGGCCAAAGTATTGGAGTTTCAGCTTTAACATCAATTCTTCCAATGAATATTCAGGACTGATTTCCTTTAGGAAGGACTGGTTGGATCTTCTTGCAGTCCAAGGGACTCTCAAGAGACTTCTCCAACAACGCAGCTCAAAAACATGAATTCTTCTGTGCTCAGCTTTCTTTAGAGTCCAACTCTCACATCCATATGTGACCACTGGAAAAACCATAGCCTTGACTAGACAAACCTTTGTTGGCAAAGTAATGTCTCTGCTTTTTAATATGCTGTCTATGTTGACCATAACTTTTCTTCCAAGGAGTAGGTGTCTTTTAATTTCAGGGTTGCAGTCACCAGCTGCAGTGATTTTGGAGCCCAAGAAAATAAAGTCTGTCACTGTTTCCATTGTTTCCCCATCTATTTGCCATGAGGTGATGGGACTGGACGTTGTGATCTTAGTTTTCTGAGTGTTGAGTTTTAAGACAGTTTTTTCACTCTCCTTTTTCACTTTCATTAAGAGGTTCATTAGTTCCTCTTCACTTTCTGCCATAAGGGTGGTGTCATCTGCATATCTGAGGTTATTGATATTTCTCCTGGCAATCTTGATTCCAGCTTGTGTTTCATCCAGCCTGGCATTTTGCATAATGTACTCTGCATATAAGTTAAATAAGTTGGATGATAATATACAACCTTGACATACTCCTCTCCTGATTTGGAACCAGTCTGTTGTTCCATGTCCAGTGCTAACTGTTGCTTCTTGACCTGCATACAGATTTCTCAGGAGGCAGGTCAGGGGGTCTGGTATTCCCATCTCTTTAAGAATTTTCCACAGTTGTTGTGATCCACACAGTGAATGGCTTTGGCCTAGTCAATTAAGCAGAAGTAGAAGTTTTTCTGGAACTCTCTTGCTTTTTTGATGATCCAGTGGAGGTTGGCAGTTTGATATCTGATTCCTCTGCCTTTTCTAAATCAAGTTTGAACATTTGGAAGTTCGTGTTCATGTACTGTTGAAGCCTGGCTTGGAGAATTTTGAGCATTCTTTTGCTAGCATGTGAGATGAGTGCAATTGTGTGGTAGTTTGAACATTCTTTGGCATTGCCTTTCTTTGGGATTAGAAAGAAAACTGACCTTTTCTAGTCCTGTGGGCATTGCTGTTTTCCAAAATTGCTGGCATATTTAGTGTAGCACTTTCACAGCATCATCTTTTAGGATTTGAAATAGCTCAACTGGAATTTCATTACCTCCACTAGCTTTGTTCCTAGTGATGCTTCCTAAGGCACACTTGACTTCGCATTCCAGCATGTCTGGCTCAAGGTGAGTGATCACACCATTGTGGTTATCTGGGTCATGAAGGTTTCTTTGTATATTTCTTCTATATATTCTTTTCACCTCTTGTTCTTTGAGTAAGATACATTGTTATATTGACTAAGTCAAAGCAATGTAGAAAAAAATGTTTGTTCTTTTTTCTTACTTGAGAGCCTCACACCCCTTTCTTCTTCTCAAGGGCCTTCAACTCCTTTCCCCTCTTGTGGACCCTAGACTTTTTTCATCCTTTCTAGGAATTGACTCTCTCACACATAAATGGAGCTAAAATATTGACTTTTGTAATTGTTCAAACAAAGAGGACATGATGCTGAGATTTGGAAAGGAATGCAGAAAGAAATATTTCACTTATTTATTTTGTTTTCTGGTTATTATCAAGCCATCACTTTAGTGAAAATCCTTTAATAATACACTATAAAAAGAATTATTTATACAGTAAGTTTACTGTTTTTAACAGTCACTTCTCAATTCCATTTTTTGTGTATGTTCCTTATAAGAAATTTGAATAACTCAGAAAGATACAACAATAAAAGTTTTTGTTTCATTACCTCCAACAGTTTAATTGCAAATGCTTTTCACTTTTGCATTGCCTTTATTTATAGAAAATTCTTTATCTTTGTAGACAACTAGAAGATTTTAGAGGATAAGTCTTAGAAAACATTGATCTAGAATTTATGTATATGAAATATTAATATTCTAACACTCACTATTGAGTTTTAGAAACTAACATAGTAGCTAACATTAGCAATATATATAAAATATTTTTAATAAAACATTTAGTTGTGTTAACTTTTATAATGCAGTGATTTATCAAAGTAGTTATCATAAAATAACAAATTTGTTCTATATAGTTTTTAGGAAAGTAATTTTTAAGGAAAATTTAGTGTGACAATATATATAAAAGATAACACCAATTCAGAATATTGAAATTAATATGGATAATAAAATTACTGTCAAACAAATGATATTATAATACAATATGAAAAATTTTTCTACAACATCCTGCTAAAAATGCTTTCAGGCTAAACCCATGATCCACAAATAATAAGTAAGAAAGGAGAAAATATTAAATTCCTAAACATCTTGCATTTGGGACAGAGAAATTACACAGTAAACTTCAAAGATATTGAGGCACACTTATTGAATGGGAATTTTCCAATTCATAATTGCTGATTATACTTGAAGATCCAGCCACAAAGTGTTCTAGTTTAAGTCACAACTTATAAGCTCTTTTCTTGATAATTTTGTTTAATGTTAACTATTGGAGAACAGAATTTTCTCCATTGTTTTTCTCATTTAGGACAATTTAGATGAGACGGAGTCATTCTTGACCTGAGAAAGCTCTTCTTTTGAGTTACGGAGCTCAGCTGTCTCAGGGCTTGTTGACTGTACTCTGTTCTCAGACTCAGCAGCTATGTACTCTGTTCTACATCTTGTCAGTTGGCTCTGTGTCTGAGTCTTACCTGAAGCCATAGTTACAGACCAGACATCCCTCTCCACAGGCACTGGACCTGCAGACCTTCAACGGCTGACTGACCAAAGACACCTGGCAGGGTTAATTGTATGTGTCAACTTGACTCCACTGAGGGGCACACAGATGGTTGGTAAAATATTTCTAGGTGTGTCTGTGAGGGTGTTTCTGAAGAGATTAGCATTTGAATCAGTAGACTGAGTAAGGTTGCCCTCCCTATTGCAGTTAGTCATCATCCAATCCACTGACAGTTCCAATAGAACAAAAATGTAGAAGGATGAATTTGCCATCTGTGTAAGGTGGAACATCCCTCTTCTCCTGCCTTTGTACATCGACACTCTTGGTTCTCAGGCCTTTGGACTTGGATTGAGACTTATACTGGGGTTTTTCTGGCTCTCAGACATTTGGACATGGAATGAATGACATCTCTAGTTTTCCTGGTGCTCTCTAGCTTGCAGGCTTCAGATCCTGGGACTTATCAGACTCCATTATTGTGTGAGCTAGTTCCTGTAATAAGTCTCTTATTACTGTATATTAATATCTATCTATCTATATCTGTCTGTATATAGATATCCTATTTATGAGTCTATCCTATCCTGTCCTCTCTATCTATAGATCCCGTTGGTTCTGTTCCTCTAGAGAACCCTAACTAATACAGCACCCATATCTGGTTATGAGCTCCTTGTCAAGAAAGAGATAAGCCAGAGGAGGCTGATGTGTCACTCTGCAGTGACGGTGATGTTCTGGCAAGCATTCAACCACTTCCTTTCTAAAAATCAGTGTCCTGATTTGTAGGATTTACTGTTTTCTGTGTTGTTAATACTCCCACCATGGTCAATTTCAAACATCATTTAAAGAAAAACTGGGGTGAGATATATCGTAGTCTCTCTTTGTATATCTGTGTCCATGCTTACAGATATAATCAGTCAGTTCAGTCCCTCAATCGTGTCCGACTCTTTGCAACCCCATGAATCGCAGCACGCCAGGCCTCCCTGTCCATCACCAACTCCTGGAGTTCACTCAGACTCACGTCCATCGAGTCAGTGATGCCATCCAGCCATCTCATCCTCTGTCGTCCCCTTCTCCTCCTGCCCTCAATCCCTCCCAGCATCAGAGTCTTTTCCAATGAATCAACTTTGCACATGAGGTGGCCAAAATACTGGAGTTTCAGCTTTAGCATCATTCCTTCCAAAGAAATCCCAGGGCTGATCTCCTTCAGAATGGACTGGTTGGATCTCCTTGCAGTCCAAGGGACTCTCAAGAGTCTTCTCCAACACCACAGTTCAAAAGCATCAATTCTTTGGTGCTCAGCCTTCTTCACAGTCCAGCTCTCACATCTATACATGACCACAGGAAAGACCATAGCCTTGACTAGGCGAACCTTTGTTGGCAAAGTGATGTCTCTGCTTTTGAATATGCTATCTAGGTTGGACATAACTTTCCTTCCAAGGAGTAAGCGTCTTTTAATTTCATGGCTGCAGTCACCATCTGAAGTGATTTTGGAGCCCAGAAAAATAAAGTCTGACACTGTTTCCACTGTTTCTCCATCTATTTCCCATGTAGTGATGGGACCAGATGCCATGATCTTCGTTTTCTGAATGTTGAGCTTTAAGCTAACTTTTTCACTCTCCACTTTCACCTTCATCAAGAGGCTTTTGAATTCCTCTTCACTTTCTGCCATAAGGGTGGTATCATCTGCATATCTGAGGTTATTTATATTTCTCCTGGCAATCTTGATTCCAGCTTGTGTTTCTTCCAGTCCAGCATTTCTCATGATGTACTCTGCATATAAGTTAAATAAACAGGGTGACAATATACAGCCTTGACGTACTCCTTTTCCTATTTGGAACCAGTCTGTTGTTCCATGACCAGTTCTAACTGTTGCTTCCTGACCTGCATACAGATTTCTCAAGAGGCAGGTCAGGTGGCCTGGTATTCCCATCTCTTTCAGAATTTTCCACAGTTTATTGTGATCTACACAGTGAAAGGCTTGGGCATAGTCAAAAAATAAAGCAGAAACAGATGTTTTTCTGGAACTCTCTTGCTTTTTCGATGATCCAGCGGATGTTGGTATATAATAGATGTAAATAAATTCAACACCATGTAGCAAAGTAGGAAGTGGTGAGGTATGAATATTTATTACTTTTAAGTAATACATTTCAGTGTAAGTTTATATATTTTAATACTTGATTAAAGGGCAGCTGGCAAAATCCTTGCAACTTTGCAAATCAGTCTCATAAACTGCTACAAACTGACTCCAGCATGCACTTGTTGTTGTTCAGTTGCTGAGTTGTGTCTGACTGTGATCTCATGGACTGCAGCATGCAAAGCTTCCCTGTCCTTCACTATCTCCCTGAGTTTTCTCAAACTCAAGTCCATTGAGTTGGTGATGCCATCCAACCATCTCATCCTCTGTTGTCCTCTTCTCTTCCTGTCCTCAATTTTACCCAACATCAGGGTCTTTTCCATTGAGTCAGCTCTTCACATCAGGTGGCCAAAGCATTGCGATTTCCACTTCAACATGCCCTCAGTTCAGTTCAGTTCAGTAGCTCAGTTGTGTCCGACTCTTTGCGACCCCATGAATCACAGCACGCCAGGCCTAGGGAGGGACAAATGGTAAGGATATCATCAAAAAGATTGTTGCCTTAATCTTGATACAGAGTAATGAGAGCTTGGACCATAATGGTCAGTCAAAAGACAGCAATGGAGGAAAGCTCTGGAGATAATGCAAGAGAGGATCAAGAAATCACTCAAGGGAAGGCTGGTCTCTTTGAGAAAAAGTAGCACATTTTATGACTTGGTAAAGTGCATCAAATGCAAGGAAGAGATCTGGAATTGAGAGCAAAATTGCAAAGTTCACTTGATTTGGGTCAAAGTGCTATTAAGTTTCTGAGTTCTGGAAGAATGATAACATAAAATTGAAGATGATGATTTAAGGAGAGAGGCAATGTAATCATTTAACCATAGTGGGAATTATGTCTATGTGAGAGAAGTTAGTGGATGTAAATCTGACTTTCAGCATGATATATGTATTGAAATGGAGGAGAGATTTGAATTTAAGAATAAAAAAGGAAGAAACCAATATAGGAAGTGATGTTAAGGAACCACTTACATAGAGTGGTACAATTTGCTGTGTTTTGAATTTAATTTTTCTGTTAAGAACTCAGGAGATAAAAATCAGTGCTAAAGTAAGCTCTTTTGAATGTGATATTTTATCATTTGGAAATTCAATAACTAATAAGAACTTCTTACTTAAAAGGACAAAATTAATGCCTGAAGACATGTGAAAAGCTGGTCTAGTGAGCACAGTTTACTCTTCTTTTTTCTTTATACTTTAAAAATATCTCTTTAGGCTCACAAGGTTAAATGAACTCAATTAAATTTGCTGGCTGTTAATTTATAATCTGTTCAATATTACACTATTTCTTAAAAGAAGTCTGATATTTTAGTTGGTTTTGAGATTTAACAGAATTAAAAAAGAACTCAGCGCAGCAGAGTCATTTATTGGCCAGTACTTCAAAAACAGAATGCAATTTCTTTTGAAACCCTATTTTTGAGGAGCCCTGGAGACCTGGTGTGTTGTAGGGTCATCTGTCTTCTTTCAAAGACTGATGCTCTGCATCTCCCATGATTGAGCGAGAAAGTGACAGCAGGCATGTTGTAAATTTACAGGTCAAAAGAAGCTCAGTGGTGTAAATTACATTACTTTGAAGTCTATATCTATTGCTGATCCCTTTGAAAATCTAATTTTACTCAATAAATTCCTTTCACCATACAAATATTATTTTCAAGGAAAAGATGGCATGGCTTTAGAAAATGGATGTGTCCCTAGTAGGATATAACAAAGGAGAAAAGTAGCTTTATTCTGTCTCTGTGTTTAACTCTCTATTGGGATCCACTGAATAATCTGTACCCAAAGGAGTTTATAGATATTTTTTCTCACTCTGAATAGTGAGATAAAGAACAAAGCAAGGGACTGTGTACAGTTAGAGCTTCCATTAGAATGAAGAATAAGATTGGTTACTTAGCAATCAATGTCAAGAAATTACTGATTGTGATTTTTTTCTAGATTCTATCTTTTCCCTTTTTTATGCAATGATTTTCATTTAAAAGTGATGCAGTATGGTTCTAGTTGATGTATACATATATTTTTTGTACTGAGTGCATTAGCTGCGTTGCTTCTGATGATGGGCAGTCAGTTATGCTGACTTCTGATGCGTAAAGGATAAGAGGTATTAATAGAAGAGTTTGTAGGCTATACTTTCAAAAGTCTTTACTGATGGTTCTTGCAAACTGCACACAGAGATACAGCAGGGGTGTTAGGCAGGTTAGGGAATATAGTAGGCAGCTTCTAAGATATGTCCCAGTGAGACCTGCCTCCTGATTCTCCTCTCCATGTATAATCCCCTTGCCTTGTCTCTGGGTTGAACCTAGTAACTTGCTTTTGATGAGTACATATGACAAAAACAATGAGATATCACTTTGGAGTCTGCTTTACAAAAAGATTGTCTGTCTTAATTGTCATTTTTACTCTCTCATTTGTTTCCTTCAAATATTGCCAGCTGCTATGTATGAACTTCCCTATGGAAAAGCCCTTATGACAAGAAACCAAGGGTGGCCTCTGTCTAACATATAAATGAGCTTATAAGCAGATTTTCTGTTAGTCAGCTCTTAAGATGATTGCACCCTGTTTGACAGCTGGGTGGTAGCCTCTGGGATACCCAGAGTCAAAGCACCTACCTAAGTTGTACCCAGATACCTTACCCCAAAAATAGTAAATGATTTTTAAACACTAAATTTTGATAATTTGTTGCATGCAATCCCTTTTTATTTTATGTCCCATACTTGCATAAACAGGATCCTCATAATTATATGTCTAATCAAATTAAATCCAAAGAACGACTGTATCATTCAAAGGCAAGATGGAAAATAAATAACATCTCAAAGAGTCTAACTAAGAACTGTTTAATGAAGGAACTATTTAGAGAGGAGTAGGAAAGGTTATGAGATCCAGCCAAAAAAACCAGAGAAACAGTAAGAAATTAGCCTTGGGGGAAGCTGTTAAAACCACAGACCTAAAGGGGCCAGAAGAGGGAATGGTGTTATTAGAATCCAGAAAGGGACTGGCGTTGTGGAAAACTGGCCACACTCCAGAAGCTCCAGCTTCAGGGTGAAACTGAACTGGTGCTGGAACAACAGCAAAGCTGTAAGAATAGGGAGAGGGAATCAATGCTTTGACCTCTTTCCTCCTACCTTTAGCTCTTCTCTCTCTCCATCTCCTACTGGCCAAACTCAACCAGAAGCCAGAGGGCAAGCAAGCCTAGGAGATGAAGACTTAAGCTCAGTTTCTCAGGGCGTAGCCCAGGACAAAGAAGGGTATAGGGTGGGATGTGGATCTCCAAGGGGTGTGAAGAGAGACTCCACTGCATAAGTGATATTCAGAGTTGGAGATTTGCTTCAGCCTAGCAATAGGAGTTGGAGAAGGCAATGGCAACCCACTCCAGTATTCTTGCCTGGAGAATCCCAGGGACAGGGGAGCCTGGTGGGCTGCCGTCTCTGGGGTTGCACAGAGTCGGACATGACTTAGCAACGGCAGCAGCAGCGGCAATAGGAACATGGTGGTTCATAAGCAGTTGGTGGAGCAGGAGAAGTTGGATGCTACTTTTCAGGAAAATATATGACCTCTTCATCCTGGGCGCCAACTGTGCTTCTATTCCTAACCTTTTTGGGGGTTAGGAGTCGGACACGACAGAACGACTGATCTGGTCTGATCTGACCTGATGCCATGTTACAGAGTTCTGGCAATGGAAACAGTAAACTCAGACCACGCCCAGATCAGGCCCATATAAACTCTGTAAGTTCTTTGTTTTCTACCTCCCTTTCTACTTCTTGCTGTGCTGGATGGTGCCCTTGCAAGAATATTTTGGGATTCAACTACCGAAAGTAGTAAGGGTACCTTTTTTCTTCTTTTTTTTTTTTTGAATAGGGCTTCCTATTATACACATTAAGTCCCTGACCACTTTGCCTCCATGGAAGAATGTCTCTACCTACAGTGTTTTTAGTCGCTCAGTTGTATTTGACTCTTTGTGACCTTATGGATTGTAGTCTGCCAGGCTCTTCTGTCCACAAGATTCTCTATGCAAGAATTCTGAAGTAGGTAGCCATTCCCTTCTCCAGGGGATCTTCCCAACCCAGGGATCAAAGCAGGATCTCTCGTATCCCAGGCAGATTCTATACTTTCTGAGCCACCAGGGAGCCTCCCCCCAAACCCCCTCCCCCCACACCTATATTTACTTAATACTAGCTAAACTGGATTAAGATTCTGAAGATTGAGTCAAAACACTGCAGTTTAAAATAACCAAACAGAGAAACAGAATCCCTAGTATGGCTGATCATATTGGGTCGGCCAAAAAGTTCTTTCAGATTTCCCATACCATTTTATGGATTATTTTTCAAAAATCCCTTAAACGCTTTGTTCAATCCCACAAGCTAATCTTAAAATTCATCTTTAACACAGGTGTATGGGCTGTGATCCCTGTTCTAAAATCTGGAGAGCTTATGACTGCAACACAAATGACGCTATGTGGTTTCCAAGGCTGGGTTGCAAGAGGCAGCAGAATTTCTTCTTGATTCTTATGAGATGCTAACTCTGAAAACCTAGTCATTGTGATATAAGGAAGCAGGCTGAGAGGACTGCTGAGCTGATAAGATGGGTTATTTCTTAAAGAAAAGGAAGGGAGACTCAGAAGGCAAAGCAAAGAGCCACAGAGAACAACTCTCAGGCAGTAGGACTTAGTTTAAATAAGAAATGTGCTAGATATCAAAATAGCTATAGGGCAATGCTTGCTAGTATCTCTTGTTTTTACCCCTTCTAAATAGAATTGTCTATAGCGGTTATCCTATGAATGTTCCAGCACTGTATCCTGGGTGTGTGTAAGGCAGATATACCATTAGTTCACAGTTCTTCAGGTTAACAGAAATGGTACTGAAGGAACTGTATGCAAATAATCACATTAAAGATCCCCATATGTATTTGGACCCGATTCAGATAATAAGACTCTTAAGTTAAGGCTCATGCTACAACTAGATTAGATTTGGGGATTTTAGAGGGAATCGAGAGCACATTTTGCACGGCAATATATGAATTTGGGAACCTAGTGGGCATACGGGGGAAACTATATTTCTCAAAACTACTTTCAAACATATTTCCCTCCTATACATTCTTCTTAACTTGGGTCCCTAATACTCCTCTTGTTGAAATGTAGGGAATCTATATTCTCTCCCATTGAATTTTGGTGCACTTGTGATTACACAGAAGTCCCATACCTGTTACATCTGATTCTAGGATATAAAAGAAAGGAAAGCCTGGTCCCCCAGGGATTGATGCTTTTAGGACTCAAAAAAAAAAAAAAAAAAAAAAAAAATTGCCCTAGCCAAGGTTGGAGTCTGCTGCTTTCATTTCCTATGATATATTTAAGTTAGCAAGCCTTCAGATGATTTCAAGTCCCAGACATTTTCTTACCTCTAGCTTTTGAGTTTTCGTAAAGAGAGGAAAAGAAAAAAGAGCTATCCAGGCCCTAGCTTATCTTAATGCCTGACTCACCTTATACAATGGTTATTTATACCATTAATATGGGAAGCTTTATTTTGCAGCTATATTAACTGAAATACCCTGTTTCCATTCATAGACCCATAGGCCATTTCTATAGTTGACTTCTGAAGTATCTAAAAGTGAAAATCTTAGAAACATTGTCAACTTCCTAATCCTTTGGTCATCCTTAGCCATCTGTCTATTAATGGTGGATTGCTAGATGACTAATTACCAAGACCATCATCTTATTAATAATTACTTTATTCTTACCTCTTCAATTAATTTGGTATAACTCTTGACTTCCACAAGCATGTTAATCTTGAGTATACAAGATAAAGTAGTATAGCCTTGATGAACTCCAGAAGACCTGCATTTAGTTTGTAGCTCTGCCTTGAGATATTCGAAAGTACTACAGAAATAGTGCAAACATTGGATGGGCATGGAAAATTAAATTCCCTTTTAATGACTTCCCAACCTTGAGGCTTGCTATTTAACATTCTGCTTGAAAAACCTAGGATTCACTCCAAATGAAAAATCAGCTTGTAAAAATAATGCTGTGTCTTCTCTGACACCCTCCAAATAGGTCTCTCTGTGCAAAACTCACTGAAAGGCTGTAGTCTTCATCAGCATCACAGTTAGCTGAGGGCGAGCAAGAAAAGTATGGACTCCACATGATTGGGTTATTTATTACCCGTTGTCCCAGACTGAAAGATTTTTGCAACTTTCAAAAATATGATAGATTTTAAATCAACTATATAAGTTCTGAGTCATATCACATTTTTCTACTTGTTCTGTTATGGTATAAAACTCACAAGATTTTTCTCTAGGTAGTAAAAAAAATATAAAGAATGATGAAAGACATTTCATGAAGAGACATTTAATATTGTATCACTTTCCTTTGTCCTGAGCAATAATTTATGGTTTGTATTTGCTCCTCTCCATAGAATAGAAACCTTCTCTTCCTTCCTTAGGGATGCCCTCTCTTGTGAGAGCAACTTTCAATTTTTTTGCATTGCTATGAACTCTACACATTTCTTACTTTTTTCTTCCAAATTTTAGTCAAACTGCAATGGCTGAACATGATAAGCCATGGCTCATTTCATCTTCTCTACTGGGGGATCCTGCTTGAGTTGACACTGATTTAATGTACAATATTTAAAAGGCTTCCTAGATGGCACTAGTGGTAAAGAATCTGCCTGCAAGTGCCAGAGACACAAAAGCCACAGGTTCAGTTACTGGAAGACACCCCTGGAGAAGGAAATAGCAACCCACTCCAGTATTCTTGCCTGAAAAATTCCATGGACAGAGGAGCCTGGCGGGATGCAGTTCATGGGGTTACAAAGAGTTGACACGACTGAGCCTGCACACACACACACACACACACACACACACACACACACACACATTTAAAAGATATGTTGAGATTGTACATGAAGGATCTATTTGCAGGAATGTTGAAGGAACCTCCCAAGAGAGTATCTCATGCTCAAGAAAGACAGTCAATGTGCCCCAGCTTGCTTAGGGAATAGGGAGGGGCCACTATGGAGTACAGTATCAGCTGTGACTCATTCAGTCTCAAATATCAGAAATTCATTTTCACCTAGTCTTTATCTCTCAGCTGACTGATACCAGCACATGAGAGCTAATGGCTAAATTTTCAGGAGTTTGGTGAACTAGTTGCTAAATTAGTTATTGAAATTGGCCATGGTGGAGGTTTCACACCACAGAACTTGCCAAACATACAAATAATGTTTTCCTCCTCTCATACAGGTTGCTAACCTTGACTGAAATAACACTTGTTCGACTTGACTCGTTTCTGGCGCTTAATTACCACCACAATTATCATGAGGATGCTTTCTAAATATCAGAAGATGTCATTCCACTGCTTGGAACCATCCACTAAGTGGGAACTGCGTCCCCCAGAATTCCTTTCCCTGTATGGTTCTGGGCTAGTGCTGACCGCAAAAGAGTGTGAGCCTTGGAAGATGGAAATGAAGTAACAGCTGTTTTTATGATCCAGTGATGTAGAAAGAGGTGTTGTTGCCTGCTCAGTTTGCCCTTGGCGGTGTCCAGCTCAACCTTTAGTCATCTGCGTGAAGTCCAGTTTGTCCTTTTACACCCTTACTTTATGCCCATCTTTTTTCTTAAATATTTGCTCTAATGAGTTCAAGCTCAGAACTAGACAAAGAAATAACAGTGAGACAAACTGTTTTACCAGCTCCCACATATGCACTAAGATCCCGTTTATTGTTATTATTCCTAGTGGTTCTGCATCTCTGATTGATCCAAACTGATGCAACTTAGAATGAAACCAAGGTTATCACTCTATCTAAAAAACAGAGGTTCAAGAGGGAGGGGATATATGTATATCTGTGGCTGATTCATGTTGCGGTTTGATAGAAAACAACAAAATTCTGTAAAGCAATTATCCTTCAATTAAAAATTAAATAAAATACTGTACTTCTACACACCTCTGCAGCCGTCACTGACCTTGTGACGGACTTCTCTTTTCTTAGTTCCCTATTTTGCCATACTGGCCTTCTTTCTTAGTTCTTAGCTGTTTGTTCTTAGAACCCATAGTGATTCTACTACTTTAGAGCTTTCTGTTAGCTTTTCCCTCAGTCTAATCTGACTCCTCTTCTTAAACTCTCAGTTCAAATGTCATCTTCTAAGCCAGGTTTAACCTGACCACCCAATTTTACAGCCTGAGTTGAAACCTACTGTAATTTTATTTGTGTGTGTGTGTGTGTGTGTGTGTGTGTACAAAATCCTGATCATTTTGTAATATATTTCTTTTATTTATGTGTTATTATCTTCCTTCTCTCAGCAAAATCTAAATGCCTTGGAGGCAAAGCTCTTTCTGGCCTGGCCAGTAGTACATTGCCTGTTAATAAGTTTTGCATTTTTATTTTACTTGTGTGGAAAACATAGTGAACGTAATTTTTATGAGCTGAAGTCTTTTTGGAAGCTACAGTATTTCTTAGTAAAAATGGCTTGATGGCTGCTAGGGGTGAGGGAGGTAATGAGGAAGATGAGTGAAGGGAGTTGGGTTGGGAGTGTTACATTGTCCGCTGCATACTCTCAGATTCCTACCCATGTATTCTTTAAATATTAATCCACTAAAATTGATTGAAGATAATATTTTCTCCCAACTTGAAAGTGGGCTCGGTTTTATATGCATGTTAATGAAGAAGTAAAACAAAATTTAGAGGTCTTGGAGCCCCAAATCAGAGGGAGTCACAGGAACTGAAGTCTCAAGGAATTTAAAGTTATTTGCAGGAGTTTCTAGACCTGCTGCTCCTGCTAAGTCGCTCAGTCATGTCAGACTCTTGGTGACCCCATGGATTGTAGCCCACCAGGCTCCTCTGTCTGTGGGATTTTCCAGGGAGGAATACTGGAGTGGGTTTACACGTCCTCCTCCAGGGGATCTTCTGGACCCCAGAATCAAACCCACGTCTCAAGTCTCCTGCATTGGCAGGCGTGTTCTTTACCACTAGCACCACCTGGGAAGCCAAGTTTCTACACAAGTAGGGGCACAATTAGGAATATCAAGGGAATTCTCTTTACTCCCCTGGGGCAGTGAGACTTCAAGTAATGTCTACCTCTCAGAAGCCAGGAGGAACTTTAGCTTAATACTTGAGTGTTGTCTTTAGATCCAAATTTGAATCTATATTTTTTGTACCATTTACTGATTCTGTGACCTTAAGTATCATGTTATTTGTATCCTCTGTGCCGTGGTTTCTCCATCTGGACTTTAGGACTAGTAAGAGTATCTACTCATGGGTTTATTGTAATGATTAAATATATGAAAACATTTCAAGCATTTAGAACAGTGCATAATGCATAGCAGTCAATTGTTGTGTTATGGCTAAGTCACTTCAGTCGTGTCCGACTCTGTGCGACCCCATAGACGGCAGCCCACCAGGCTCCCCCGTCCCTGCGATTCTCCAGGCAAGAACACTGGAGTGGGTTGCCATTTCCTTCTCCAATGGATGAAAGTGAAAAGTGAAAGGGAAGTCGCTCAGTCGTGTCAGACTCTTAGCGACCCCACGGACTGCAGCCTACCAGGCTCCTCCATCCATGGGATTTTCCATGCAAGAATAATGGAGTGGGGCGCCATCGCCTTCTCCAAATCATTGTGTTAGTATATTTAAAAATATTGATTAACAGGCATGTCTTTTTCTCTAATCAGGATACATGTTTTCCTGAAGGTGGATGTAAGTCTGTGTTCTTACATAGCCCAGTTCTTACCTAACCCAGTTTGAAATCAAAATTTTTGGCTTTAGCATGTAATCACTGTATCATAATTTATAATTAGTTATAATGTCAACAAACTAATTTCACATGTATCATGAAGAAACATTTTGTGTATTTGATAAAATTCAATGATAAAGATTTTGTACCATAAAACATTCTTTCCTGGTATGACCTAGAACATATTTTTCTCCCCAAATTTTAAACATTTTAATTGCTATCATTTAAAAAAATATAAATGTATGTGTTACAAAATTCAAAAGATACAAAACAGTCATGCAGTGAAACATCAACTTTCCTCCCATACTGGTTTCTATGCCTTAATTTCTTTCTTCTGACTGTACAACTAGCTACCTTCTGGAGATAATTTGTGCCTCACAGGAGTATAAAGGCAATGACAGCAAAGACATGAGCCTTTGCTTCCCTGATGTAAACAATGACCAACTGATTTTACATATGTAAGCACGTGTTCACACATCCCATTGAAGGCTCCTTAAAAGAAGGAACAGCCAGATAAAGGCATGCTGGGGGTGTCTTGCTCTGCTTTAAATACATGGAAAATTAAATACTAAAAATATCAACAAAAACAACAAACAAAAACTGCCCAATATTAAATCCAGCTGTTTTCTATGTGACATTTTTAGTTAAATGATAAAGAGTTTCAATAAACTGTCAAAGAAGGAACAAAAACCCTGAGGTTTATCCCTTTAGGATATAAATAATTATGCATTATCATTCAGGTATTTCTATGCAATATAAATTATGATACATGAAGTAGAAATAAAAATACATTAAAATAGAAGCTAATTATTATGCATTAGATCAAATTTTCCTGTGAGAGCTTCTGTATACTGCAATAGGGGAGCTTTATCACACCATCTGAACTGTTTTCTATAGAAACTTTTATATTTCATAAATGTATTTTTATTGACAAATTATTCACATGAATTGAAAGTTTTATTGTATTTTTCAATAGATGTGTGAATATATAACAGAAATATATATGATTGATATATACACATGTACATACCCCTGGCCACATTTTTTAAAATATCATTTTAATGACTACATTCACCTGAGATGGTATTTCACTTGATGCTTGATAGCTTGACTTTTGAAATCCAGTACATCTGAATTGATACTGTGACCTTGCAGAGAAGACAATGACACCCCACTCCAGTACTCTTGCCTGGAAAATCCCATGGACAGAGGAGCCTGGTAGGCTGAAGTCCATGGGGTCGCTAAGAGTCGGACATGACTGAGTGACTTCACTTTCACTTTTCACTTTCCTGCATTGAAGGAAATGGCAACCCACTCCAGTGTTCTTGCCTGGAGAATCCCAGGGACGAGGGAGCCTGGTGGGCTGCTGTCTCTGGGGTTGCACAGAGTCAGACACGACTGAAGCGACTTAGCAGCAGCAACTGTGACCCTACAAACTTTTAGCTGTCTGATTTCAGACAAGTTCTCTAATTCCTGGAGATAATAATGGTTCACCTTAATTGAATATTTGTTATTTGTCTTCCTGATCTAAGTGTTTCACATGTATGAAATCAATTTTTCTTGTTCAACAAATGAAGAATTTGAGGCATAGATAAGTTAGTAATTGCTTTGTGATAGAGGGTTAGAAAATGGTGAAACCAGACTCACACTTCAGGCAGTTGGCCTCCACAGCCTGTGCTCTTAACAACTGCTTTATGCTGCCTTGTTGTATTAAACCTGCGTACTTCCCAGAGTGTGTGTAAGGATTCTAAATGAGAAAAATGCAGAGTAAACACACCTTAAATAATATTTCATGGATTATTTGTTTCAAAATGTTTAATTGTAAAATTCATATCACATAAAACTTACCATCTTAATCATTTTAAGTATGTAGTGTAATGGTATTGCTGCTGCTGCTGCTGCTAAGTCACTTCAGTCATGTCCAACTCTGTGAGACCCCATAGATGGCAGCCCACCAGGCTCCCCTGTCCATGGGATTCTCCAGGCAAGAACACTGGAGTGGGTTGCCATTTCCTTCTCCAATGCATGAAAGTGAAAAGTGAAAGTGAAGCCACTCAGTCGTGTCCGACCCTCAGCGACTAAGTATGTACAATTACGCGATCATCACTACCATCCATCTCTAGACTCTTTTCATGTTCCAAAACTTTAACTTTTATACACATTTAATAATAGCTCCTCCTTCCCTTCTCAACCTGAACCCTCAACATTATATTTTCTGTCTCTATTAATTTGACCACTTTAGATACCTAATATATGTGGAATCATATAGTATTGGTCTTTTTGTGACTGGCTTATTTCATTTAGCATAATGTCTTACAGTATATATGAGAATTCCATTTTATTTAAGGCTGAATAATAATCTATTTTATGTATATACTACACTTTTTAATTCTACTTGTCCATTGAGGAACACTTTGATTGCTTCCTCCCTTTGGCTCTTGTGAATAATGTTACTATAGATATGAGTGTATAACTATCTCTTCAAGACCCTGGAATTTCTGAATTACCTTGTGGCTGCACCATTTTACAGGACACCATCAGTGCACAAGCATTTCAATTTCTCCAGACCCTCATCAACATTATAATTTTTTATTTTTTTCATAGCCATTTTAAAGTGTATGAAATGCAGTTTCTCATTGTGGTTTTGCTTTGCGTTTTCCTAATGATTGGTACTACAGTGTTATAGGATCTTCCTGCCAATTCAGGAGACACAGAGATGTTGAGTTTGATCTCTGGATCAAGAAGATCCCCTGGAGTAGGAAATGGAAACCCACTCCAGTACTCTTGCCTGGAGAAGTCCATGGACAGAGGATCCTGGTGGGCTATAGTCCATGGGGTTGCAAAATCACTGAACAATGATTAGCGATGCCAAGCCTCTTTCCCTGAGCTTTTTGACAGTTTGTATATCTTCTTTGGAGAAGTGACTATTCAAGCCCTTGACCTATTTTTTAATCGAGTTGTTTTTTTTCAGTTACAGGTGTTCTTTATATGGCATGGATATAAATCCTTATCATATATACAGCTTGCATATACTTTCTCTCATTTTGTGGTTTATCTTTTCATTGTGTTAATTGTGTGCTTGGTGTACAGAAGTTTATATTTTTAATGGAGTCCAATTTATCGATTTTTTTCTCTTGTTGCTTGTGCTTTGGGTGTCCTATGTAACAAATTATTACCAAATTCAGTGTTATGAATTTTCCCCCTAACATTTTCTTCTGAGCTTTACAGTTTTAGCTCTTACCTTTAGGTGTTTAATCCATTTGAGCTAAATTTTGTATATGATTTAAGGTAAGGATCTAATTTCATTTTTTGCATGTGGATATCCATTTCTCTAATATTGTTTCTTCAAAAGCTGTCCTTTCCTTATTTTTTCCCTTTGATCTTTTTTTAAATTTTATTTTTATTTTATTTAACTTTACAATATTGTATTGGTTTTGCCATGTATCAAAATGAATCTGCCACAGGTATATGTGTGTTCCCCATCCTGAACCCTCCTACCTCCTCCCTCCCCATACCATCCCTCTGGGTCTTCCCAGTGCACCAGCCCCAGGCATCCGGTATTAGGCATCGAACCTGGACTGGTGACTCATTTCATATATGATATTATACTTATTTCAATGCCATTCTCCCAAATCATCCCACCCTAATCATCCCACCCTCTCCCTCTCCTAGAGTCCAAAAGACTATTCTATACATCAGTGTCTCTTTTGCTGTCTTGTAACAATAACCCTGTCCTTTCGTTATTGAATAGCCTTGGCACCCTTTTTGAAAATCATTTGAGTGTGTGTACTTATTTATTTCTGGGCTCTCTGTTCATATATGTCTGTATGCCTATCTTAATGCTATTTTCACACTGTCTTGATGACTGTAGTTTTGTAATAGGTTTTGAAATCAAGAATTGTGAGATCTTCAACTTTGCTCTCCTTTTTCTAGATTGCTTTGACTATTCATGGTTACTTTAGAATCCATATTATTTTTGGTTAGATTATTTCTGCTGAACATGCTGCTGGGACTTTAATAGGCATTGTGTTAAATCTTTAGATCACTTTGGGTACTATTGAAATCCATAATTTTAAACTTTTCAATCTATGAATATTTTTCCATTTATTTGTATCTTTAAAAACTTTCAGCATTGTTTTGTGGTTTGCAGTGTACGAATCTTTCATCTTCTTGGTTAATTTTATTCCCAGCTATTGTATTCTTTTTATGCTATTAGAAATGTATCTTCTTTTCAGTTCTCTTTGGATGGTTCATTGTTAGTATGCTGCTGCTGCTAAGTCACGTCAGTCATGTCCAACTTTGTACGACCCCATAGATGGCAGCCCACCAGGCTCCCCGTCCCTGGTATTCTCCAGGCAAGAACACTGGAGTGGGTTGCCATTTCCTTCTCCAGTGAAAGAAAGTGAAGAGTGAAAGTAAACTCGCTCAGTCATGTCTGACTCTTCACTAGTATATAGAAATGCAATTAATTTTTGTATGCTGATTTTGTATCCTTCAACATTACTGAATTTATTAATAGTTCACAACTTTTATTATTTTAATGTAAGGCCAAAGTTTATTTAATTGTTTTCTAATTTTAAATAGTATTTATAAAATAAACATTTTATTATTGTAAATAATGTTGAAACTAATATTGTAAATAAATCTCTCACTACATCTTTAGGAAAAATTCCTAGAAATGAAATTATCTGGGCACATACTTTGATTTTCATGGCAGTCAGTAAATAGAGTTAACTCTCCATGTTTGCCTGGAATTTGTTCTACTTCCCCCCACCTCACCACAGATTCTCTATTGGTGTTCAAGTCCCTTAAACAAAGTGGCCCCATATGTAGCCCTACATATTCATAGGTTGGATGTCCTTTGACACAAAAGGCCAGCTGAACTGGCAAATAATTTTCCAGAAAGTTTTATTAATAACTTTCCAGGAAAAGATAAAATCAAAACTTTCACACAGATATAAAATGAACATATATTAAATTATTTTATTCATAAGAAATGAGGGAACCAGGCAAATATCATAACTATTTCAAAGGAAATATCAAAATAACACAAATGAAAAGAAAGTAGGGAAAACCACTAGATCATTCAGGTATGACCTAAATCAAATCCCTTATGATTATACAGTGGAAGTGAGAAATTGATTTAAGGGACTAGATCTGATAGGTAGAGTGCCTGATGAACTATGGATGGAGGTTCGTGACACTGTACAGGAGACAGGGATCAAGACCATCCCCATGGAAAATAAATGCAAAAAAGCAAAATGGCTGTCTGGGAAGGGCTTACAAATAGCTGTGAAAAGAAGAGAAGCGAAAAGCAAAGGAGAAAAGGAAAGATATAAGCATCTGAATGCAGAGTTCCAAAGAATAGCAAGAAGAGATAAGAAAGCCTTCCTCAGCGACCAATGCAAAGAAATAGACGAAAAAAACAGAATGGGAAAAACTAGAGATCTCTTCAAGAAAATTAGAGATAGCAAAGGAACATTTCATGCAAAGATGGGCTCAATAAAGGACAGAACTGGTATGGACCTAACAGAAGCAGAAGATATTAAGAAGAGGTGGCAAGAATACACAAAGAACTGTTCAAAAAAGAGTTTTACAACCCAGATAATCATGATGGTGTGATCACAGATGTAGAGCCAGACATCCTGGAATATGAAGTCAAGTGGGCCTTAGAAAGCATCACTACGAACAAAGCTAGTGGAGGTGATAGAATTCCAATTGAGCTATTTCAAATCCTGAAAGATGATGCTGTGAAAGTGCTGCACTTAATATGCCAGCAAATTTGGAAAACTCAGCATTGGCCACAAGACTGGAAAAGGTCAGTTTTTATCCCAATCCCAAAGAAAGGCAATGCCAAAGAATGCTCAAACTATTGCACACTTGTATTCATCTCACACGCTAGTAAAGTAATGCTCAAAATTCTCCAAGCCAGGCTTCAGCAATGCATGAACCATTAACTTCCAGATGTTCAAGCTGGTTTTAGAAAAGGCAGAGGAGCCAGAGATCAAATTGCCAAGATCCTCTGGTTCATTGAAAAAGGAAGAGAGTTCCAGAAAAACATCTATTTCTGCTTTATTGACTATGCTAAAGCCTTTGACTGTGTGGATCACAATAAACTCTGGAAAATTCTGAAAGAGATAGGAATACCAGACCACCTGACCTGCCTCTTGAGAAACCTATATGCAGGTCAGGAAGCAACAGTTAGAACTGGACATGGAACAACATATTGGTTCCAAATAGGAAAAGGAGTACGTCAAGGCTGTATATTATCACCCTGCTTATTTAACTTCTATGCAGAGTACATCATGAGAAATGCTGGACTGGAAGATACACAAGTTGGAATCAAGATTGCTGGGAGAAATATTAATAACCTCAGATATGCAGATGACACCACCCTTATGGCAGAAAGTGAGGAGGAACTAAAGAGCCTCTTGATGAAAGTGAAAGAGGAGAGTAAAAAAATTGGCTTAATGCTCCACATTCAGAAAATGAAGATCATGGCATCCGTTCCCATCACTTCATGGGAAATAGATGGGCAAACAGTGTCAGACTTTATTTTGGGGGGCTACAAAATCACTGCAGATGGTGATTGCAGCCATGAAATTAAAAGACGCTTACTCTTTGGAAGGAAAGTTATGACCAACCTAGATAGCATATTCAAAAGCAGAGACATTACTTTGCCAACAAAGGTCGGTTTAGTCAAGTCTATGGTTTTTCCTGTGGTCATGTATGGATGTGAGATTTGGACTGTGAAGAAAGCTTAGTGCCAAAGAATTGATGCTTTTGAACTGTGGTGTTGGAGAAAACTCTTGAGAGACCCTTGGACTGCAAGGAGATTCAACCAGTCCATTCTAAAGGATATCCGTCCTGGCTGCTCATTGGAAGGACTGATGATAAAGCTGAAACTCCAATACTTTGGCCACCTCATGCAAAGAATTGACTCATTGGAAAAGACCCTGATGCTGGGAGGGATTGGGGGCAGGAGGAGAAGGGGAAGACAGAGGATGGGCTGGCTGGATGGCATCACCGATTTGATGGACATGAGTTTGAGTGAACTCCGGGAGTTGGTGATGGACAGGGAGGCCTGGAGTGCTGTGATTCATGGGGTTGCAAAGATTTGAACACGCCTGAGCGACTGAAGTGAACTGTACTGATATGAAGTAAATGATCCCTAACTGAAGAGCAAATTGAGGCCACACTGGTTATTTTCACAGAGCAGTGTGAATTTCACAGGCAATTACAATCACTAGCAGATAGGGTTGTTGTTGTTTAGTCACTAAGCACTGTCTGACTCTCTATGACCCAGTGGACTGCAGCTCACCAAGCTCTTTTGTCCTCCACTATCTCCGAGAGTTTGCTCAGATTCACATCTATTGAATCAGTGATGCTATCTAACCAACTTATTCTCTGCTGCCCTCTTCCTTTTTTGCCTTCAATCTTTCCCAGCATCATGAGTCAGTTCTTCCCATCAGGTGGCCAAAGTATCAGAGTTTCAGCTTCAGCATCAGTCCTTCTAATGAATATTCATGGTTGATTTCCTTTAGGATTGACTAGTTTGATCTTGTGCAGTCTAAGGGATGTTCAAGAGTGTTCTCCAGTACCACAATTTGAAAACATCAGTTCTTTGATGCTTAGCCTTCTTTATGCTCCAAATCTCATATCTGCACATTACTCCTGGAAAAACGATAGCTTTGACTATACAGATCTTTGTTGGCAAAGTGATGCCAACAGAGACAAATATGTCTCTGCTTTTTAATATGCTATCTAGCTTTTTCATAGCTTTACTTCCAAGTAGCAAGCATCTTTTAATTTCATGGCTGCAGTGATTTTGGAGCCCCCAAATATAAAATCTGTCACTGCTTCCTTTTTTACCCTTCTATTTGCCTTGAAATGATGGGACTGGATGGTATGATCTTAGTTTTTTGAATGTTGAATTTTAAGCCAGCTCTTTCATTCTCCTCTTTTACTCTCATCAAGAGGCTCTTCATTTCCTCTTCACTTTCTGCCCTTCAGATCAGATCAGATCAGATCAGTTGCTCAGTCGTGTCCGACTCTTTGCGACCCCATGAACCGCAGCACGCCAGGCCTCCCTGTCCATCACCAGCTCCCGGAGGTCACCCAGACTCGCACCCATCGAGTCAGTGATGCCATCCAGCCATCTCATCCTCTGTCGTCCCCTTCTCCTCCTGCCCTCAATCCCTCCCAGCATCAGAGTCTTCTCCAATGAGTCAACTCTTCGCATGAGGTGGCCAAAATACTGGAGTTTCAGCTTTAGGATCATTCCTTCTAAAGAAATTCCAGGATTGATCTCCTTCAGAATGGACTGGTTGGATCTTCTTGCAGTCCAAGGGACTCTCAAGAGTCTTCCCCAACACCACAGTTCAAAAGCATCAATTCTTCGGCGCTCAGCCTTCTTCACAGTCCAGCTCTCACATCCATACATGACCACAGGAAAGACCATAGCCTTGACTAGGCGAACCTTTGTTGGTAAAGTAATGTCTCTGCTTTTGAATATGCTATCTAGGTTGGTCATAACTTTCCTTCCAAGGAGTAAGCGTCTTTTAATTTCATGGCTGCAGTCACCATCTGCAGTGATTTTGGAGCCCAGAAAAACAAAGTCTGACACTGTTTCCACTGTTTCCCCATCTATTTCCCATGCAGTGATGGGACCAGATGCCATGATCTTCGTTTTCTGAATGTTGAGCTTTAAGCCAACCTTTTCACTCTCCACTTTCACTTTCATCAAGAGGCTTTTTAGCCCCTCTTCACTTTCTGCCATAAGGGTGGTGTCATCTGCATATCTGAGGTTATTGATATTTCTGCCGGCAATCTTGATTCCAACTTGTGTTTCTTCCAGTCCAGCATTTCTCATGATGTACTCTGCATAGAAGTTAAATAAACAGGGTGACAATATGCAGGCTTGACGTACTCCTTTTCCTATTTGGAACCAGTCTGTTGTTCCATGACCAGTTCTAACTGTTGCTTCCTGACCTGCATACAGATTTCTTAAGAGGCAGATCAGGTGGTCTGGTATTCCCATCTCTTTCAGAATTTTCCATAGTTTATTGTGATCCACACAGTCAAAGGCTTTGGCATAGTCAATAAAGCAGAAATAGATGTTTTTCTGGAACTCTCTTGCTTTTTCCATGATCCAGCGGATGTTGGCAATTTGATCTCTGGTTCCTCTGCCTTTTCTAAAACCAGCTTGAACATCAGGAAGTTCACGGTTCACATATTGCTGAAGCCTGGCTTGGAGAATTTTGAGCATTACTTTACTAGCCTGTGAGATGAGTGCAACTGTTCGGTAGTTTGAGCACTCCTTGGCATTGCCTTTCTTTGGGATTGGGATGAAAACTGACCTTTTCCAATCTTGTGGCCACTGCCCTTAGAGTGGTATTATCTACATATCTGAGGTTGCTGATATTTCTCCTGGCAATCTTGATTCCAGCTTGTAATTCATCCATCCTGGCATTTCACATGGTGTATTCTGCTTATAAGTTAAATAAGCAGGGTGACAATATACAGACTTGACGTACTCCTTTAACAATTTGGAACTAGTCCTTTGTGTCATGTTAGATTCTAACTGTTGCTTCTTGACCTGCATACAGTTTCTCAGCAGGCAGATAAGGTGGTCTGATATTCTCATCTCTAAGAATTTCCATAGTTTGTTGTGATCCACATAGTCAAAGGCTTTAGTGCAGTCAATGAAGCAGAAGTAGATGTTTTTTCTGGAACTCTCTTGCTTTTTTGATGATCCAACAGATATTGGCAATTTGATCTCTGGTTGCTCTGCCTTTTCTACATCCAGCTGGAACATCTGGAAGTTCTTGGCTTATGTACTGTTGAAGCCTGGCTAGGAGAATTTTGAGCATTACTTTGCTAGCATGTGAGATGAGTGCAATTGTGCAGTAGTTTGAGCATTCTTTGGCATTGCCTTTCTTTGGGATTGGAATGAAAACTGACCTTTTCCAGTCCTGTGGGCACTGCTGAGTTTTCCAAATTTGCTGGCATATTGAGTGCAACACTTTCACAGCATCATCTTTTAGGATGACAATATGCAGTCTGTCATACTCTTTTCCTAATTTTGAACCAGACAGCAGACAGGATAGCATTTATTTATCTATATTAGCTATCTAAAGATTACAAAGAAATAGAGGAAAACAACAGAATGTGAAAGACTAGGGATCTCTTCAAGAAAATCAGAGATACCAAAGGAACATTTCATGCAAAGATGGGCTCAATAAAGGACAGAAATGGTATGGACCTAACAGAAGCAGAAGATATTAAGAAGAGGTGGCAAGAATACACAGAAGAACTGTACAAAAAAGACCTTCACGACCCAGATAATCATGATGGTGTGATCACTGACCTAGAGCCAGACATCCTGAAATGTGAAATCAAGTGGGCCTTAGAAAGCATCACTACGAACAAAGCTAGTGGAGGTGATGGAATTCCAGTGGAGCTATTCCAAATCCTGAAAATGCTCAAAATTTGAGAATGCTCAAAATTCTCCAAGCCAGGCTTCAGCAATATGTGAACCGTGAACTTCTTGATGTTCAAGCTGGTTTTAGAAAAGGCAGAGGAACCAGAGATCAAATTGCCAACATCTGCTGGATCATGGAAAAAGCAAGAGAGTTCCAGAAAAACATCTATTTCTGCTTGATTGACTATGCCAAAGCCTTTGACTGTGTAGATCACAATAAACAGTGGAAAATTCTGAAAGAGATGGGAATACCAGACCACCTGATCTGCCTCTTGAGAAATCTGTATGCAGATCAGGAAGCAACTGTTAGAACTGGTCATGGAACAACAGACTGGTTCCAAATAGGAAAAGGAGCACGTCAAGGCTGTATATTGTCACCATGTTTATTTAACTTATATGCAGAGTACATCATGAGAAACGCTACACTGGAAGAAACACAAGTTGGAATCAAGATTGCCGGGAGAAATATCAATAACCTCAGATATGCAGATGATACCACCCTTATGGCAGAAAGTGAGGAGGAACTAAAAAGTCTCTTGATGAAAGTGACAGTGGAGAGTGAAAAGGTTGGCTTAAAGCTCAACATTCAGAAAATGAAGATCATGGCATCTGGTCCCATCACTACATGGGAAATAGATTGAGAAACTGTGGAAACAGTGTAAGACTTTATTTTGGGTGTCTCCAAAATCACTGCAGATGGTGACTGCAGCCATGAAATTAAAAGACGCTTACTCCTTGGAAGGAAAGTTATGACCAACCTAGATAGCATATTCAAAAGCAGAGACATTACTTTGCCAACAAAGGTTCGCCTAGTCAAGGCTATGGTCTTTCCTGTGGTCATGTATGGATGTGAGAGTTGGACTGTGAAGAAGGCTGAGCGCTGAAGAATTGATGCTTTTGAAGTGTGGTGTTGTAGAAGACTCTTGAGAGTCCCTTGGACTCCAAGAAGGTCCAACCAGTCCATTCTGAAGGAGATCAGCCCTGGGATTTCTTTGGAAGGAATGATGCTAAAGCTGAAACTCCAGTACTTTGGCCACCTCATGCAAAGTGTTGACTCATTGGAGAAGACTCTGATGCTGGGAGGGATTGAGGGCAGGAGAAGGGGACGACAGAGGATGAGATGGCTGGATGGCATCACTGACTTGATGGATGTGAAGTCTGAGTGAACTCCGGGAGCTGGTGATGGACAGGGAGGCCTGGCGTGCTGCGGTTCATGGGGTCGCAAAGAGTCGGACACGACTGAGCGACTGATCTGATCTGAAAGCTTACAAAGAGTTGCAAAATAGCTTCAAGACAACAATCAGGGCTAGAAAATGGTAATCGATAGAATGTTCTGTAGCAGATACGGTCTTCTATTGAACCACTATTTTTTTTTTTTTTCAAGTTGAACCAATTTACACTTCTAATAGCAATTTATATTATGTCCTGCCTCACTTTAATCTCTTGGCATAAAATATTATCCTTTGAAAAATCTTCTAAATTAATAACAGAAAAAGTGTTATGTAATTATTGATTTAATTTACATTTTTGGTGACTGCTAAGAGAGTGATTGAAGACTGTCATAGGAAAGAACCTTAAAATAGAAATTAAATTCTGAAACTGTTCCGAACCCTTGTATCTCACTTTCTAAAAGATGGTAATAAGAGACATAAATTTAGAAAATAATTTTTGAACCGAATGAAATACTTGTTTATTTCATTCAAGCAGCTGAGAAATTTTTAAAGTTTAAATTAAATGTTATTAATCATAAATATAAAATATTTATTTGCAAGCAGAGTTTTTAAAAAACAGTACAGTGGCAATTTGATTATTCTTGGTATTCTCTCTTTATTATTAGGATCAATTTCCCTTTCAGATTCTACTTTATCCTGAAAAGTGTGCTCCCTGTAGACAAAGAATATTGAATGTTTAATGAAAGAAAACCTTTCTAAACCCATTATTAAGAAATGGCTGTAACAAAAGCCACTTTTATTACTGTGTTCTCCTACTATGCATTCTAAGTTTGCTAAAGGACAAGTGTTTTCTCTGTAATTTTAATCTTTTCTCTGCTATTTTTAATTGTGTGACCTTTGAAATCTCTGGACCTCTCTCTTTGTTAGCAGAAGTGGTTACTCTATCTCTATGCAGAACTGAGAATCAAATTAATCAATATATATGAAAGCACATTAAAAATGATGCTTTAAAGAGATATGAGAAGAGATTTGTCATATATTTATTTAACTCTTTTTATTAACCTCTTCTCTTCCATGTGCAGTATCCTATCTGGCCTGCCCTGTTCTTCTCAATTCCATTCAAGCAGTAACAAGGAAATTATGGCTTTTTCTTCACTGCCATTAGATAGGAACCCTAAAGAACCAACAAAAAATTAAATCTTGGCTTTTGAATCTTTAAGATGATTACTGCAAAGAAATTTTTTTAAAAAAGCCTTAGAACAAGAGCCCTGGTGTTCAATTGTATAGACATGAAACTGTCTTCTGGGAGAATGTTTGATTGTTATCCTGGTTTTAATTCCAAAGTCTTTGCTTTAAACTTCCAGCTCCAAACCCTAGAGAACCCAGGGCTTAGAATAGACTCCATAAACTGTAGAATGGGAAACACTTTTGATACAAAAGCCTCCCTTTTTAATTAAAGGGAGGTAAAAACATCAGAGGGAGAGTAACTGGAGTTTATTGGTTTAAGAAAAGATCTAGTGTCCCATTTGCCATGGTAAATTCTGGAGAAAAGCAGGAAGACAGAAAGTTCAATGGAAGCACCAGAGAAGTTAGAGGAGCCAACTTCTTTAGCACACGGAGCTGCCATCTTGCTAAACTTGGTATAACCTGGTTGTGATGTTGAGATGGCCAGAATCCAGCATGTCTGAGAGCAGCATCCCAGTGTCTGCTTCACATCTCATTGCTTCCTTCGGAGGAGTCTAGAAAGGGCTAGGAGGACGGGATGGCAGGAAGGAACCTCAGAGTGTGCTTGTTCCCAATGACTGAAGTTTATAGGCTACAGCCAACATAGATATTTTTATCTGGGTCAGGTGACTTAGCCCAAAACCAATAAGGTGACAAAGGGCAACTCAGCAGAGGCCAGCAGTAGCAGAAAATCATTCTGGGCTAAATGTAGAGATGATGCAAATACAAGTGGACAATGAGCAAGCCATGTATAAAAATGAAACTGACCCAAAGTCCTGAAGCAACCAGTTCAGGAAGCCAAACCGCATTCTCTATAGCAATCAGCCCCCAAAGGTTAATATTTGGGTCAATAGCTGCCAGTTTCCCAAGTTTTTGCACTCCTATGCCCCCTGAACAATGACACTGGATGCCCTGCTTCTAGTTAGCCAACCTCTACCTTCCCTATGCCAGTGATGCCCTGAAGCCTCCTTTTTCCTTCCTCAAAACTTTCCAATTCTCTCTGCCTTTGAGTCTCTGCCAAACGTGAGTGATGATGGTTGACTCCTAGCTATAGCAAGCCCTGAATAAATAGCCTTTACTTGCTCATATTTGAGTGGTCTTTATGTACACATGATTTACACAATGTACATTTCCCCTTTGATGCATGAAATTATATGTAGACTTATTCTAAATCTAGAAATTATCTGGGGAAAAGGCAAAAAGCAGCAACAGTGGGAGAATCCTAATTTGACTAAAGAGTAACTTAGGAAAACTGAGTTTTAAACCAAATTAGACTGATTTTTTTTTAATTTTTTTTTGATAAGGCACTTTCTAAAATCAGGTATAAATGGGAGATTGAGATAAATTTAAGTAAAAAGATAGAGATTTTATGTATTTGGGGGAATGTTCCAATGTTATAACATGTAGTATGTTGGAGAAGAATTGTGTTGATCATTATTGCCTTTCTTATTTATTTATACTAAAAATGAAGATAGAATGTTCATTTTCATTCATTAATTTTTCAGTCATCAAATTATTATTGTTATTATTGTTTTTTACTATTTTCTGGATACCACTGATGCAAAGAAGAGTGACATGGATATCAGATGTTCTAGCAGCCCTAGCTGGGACACTGTTCAGTAGGGTCATTAGCACACATAGAACACAGGAGTGAACAAGTAATATTTGCTAATAGTATTATTTATGTCAGAGTTGCTTACCCCATACCTCAAAGCTCTTAGAAGAGACAGTGAGGTCCCCCTGTCCAAAGGGACCACAATAACTCTGCTCTTAAATTTCTAGGCATCTCCAATATTTAAAACTTTTAGAAAACCAACACTTCTTTCATGAAACCATTTCAGTAGGTACTAGTGCAAGAAAACATGTGAAATTTGGGGTTCCAAACATCTAATCAGAATAACAACATTTAAGTTGTCAGTCAATTCAGCTCGCAATCTTTTTGCCAGTGAATTTAAGATGAAAAGCAATTTAAGGAGTTATATTATTTCCCTACTGTATTTAATCAAAGTTAGCAGTCTAAAATAATTAGGAAACAGAGATGTAATTTACATAAAAGCTGCACATTTTTTTTAAAAAAGCAGATGTTTTTTAATGTGCAATTTATTTCCTATAGAGCAGTGAGAAATTTAAATTTAAGATTTGGAAATTATATCCTTCTTACCCTCAGTCTCATTTCACCAGGCGCTGTGGATTGCCTTTCTCTTAAAAATTTATTTTCTCCTTGACTAGCCCCATGTCTTTCCCCATGATGTCAATTTTTAGAATAGAAAATTAATTGTGAAAAGATAGTAGATGGCAGATTTAATTATTCCCTGGTGGCTCAGATGGTAAAGAATCTGCCTACAATGTAGGAGACTCAGCTTCAATCTCTGGGCTGGGAAGATCCCCTGGAGAAGGGAATGACTACCCACTCAGTGTTCTTGCCTAGAGAATTCCATGGACAGTGGAGTCTGGTGGGCTACAGGCCATGAGGTCACAAAGAGTTGAACACAAGTGACCTACTAAGTACATATCACATCTTATAGGGATTGAGAAATAATGGTTAAAATAATATAAAATGTGATATGTTTAAGTGTATTTCAACTGTTTGAGCACATAATATGTGCTAAACACTGTACCTGATCCCAAGGGAATACAAGTAGAAATGAGGTGGCCCCTATTCTCAAGGAACTCACAGATGTATAGGAGAGAAAAAAGAAGAGCAGTTCTGTTTCATCTTTTTTGTTTATTTTGAAGTTTTGCACACATTTCATTAGATAGTCTTAGATTCTTTATGTTTTTGATGCTGCGGTAAAAGGTATCATTAAAAACTCCATTTTCCATTTGTTTATTGTCAGAATATAGAAGTACAGTTGATTATTGGACTTTGATCTGGCGTGTCAATAAATTCACTCATTCTATAGACTCAAATATAGCATATGTCTGTAGATTCTTAAAAATTATTTTATCTCTGAATAATGACATTTCTTTCTTTCTGGTCTTATAACTCTTATTTTATTTATTGTCTTATTACACTGATTTGGAATATCGTTTATATAAATATAAAATTAGTAGTGGTTGGCATCTTTACTAGTTCTTACTCTCAAGGGAAAGTTTGAAATATTTTGCCACTGAGCATGTTTCTTACAGATGGTTTTTTCAGGTTGTAAGTATTATTGTTGTTGTTCAGTCACTTAGGCGTGTCTGACTCTCTGCAGCCCCATGGACTATAACACACCAATCTCCTCTACCTTCACTATCTCCAGTTTATCTATTCTGAATCTTCCCAACAACAAAAGTAATAATCAATTGCTCTTGACTACTCAGCAGTGGCCACAGGACTGGAAAAGGTCAGTTTTCATTCCAATCCCAAAGAAAGGCAATGCCAAAGAATGCCCAAACTACCGCATAATTGCACTCATCTCACACGCTAGCAAAGTAATGCTCAAAATTCTCCAAGCCAGGTTTAAGCAATACATGAACTGTGAACTGCTAGATATTCAAGCTGGATGTACAAAAGGCAGAGGAACCAGAGATCAAATTGCCAGCATCCACTGGATTATGGAAAAAGCAAGAGAATTCCAAAAAAACCCATTTATTTCTGCTTTATTGACTATGACAAAGCCTTTGACTGTGTGGACCACAATAAACTGTGGAAAATTCTGAAAGATGGGAATACCAGACCACCTGATCTGCCTCTTGAGAAATTTGTATGCAGGTCAGGAAGCAACAGTTAGAACTGGACACGGAACAGACTGGTTCCAAATAGGAAAAGGAGCACATCAAGGCTGTATATTGTCACCCTGCTTATTTAACTTATATGCAGAGTACATCATGAGAAATGCTGGGCTGGAAGAAGCACAAGCTGGAATCAAGATTGCCAGAAGAAATATCAATAACCTCAGATATGCAGATGACACAACCCTTATGGCAGAAAGTGAAGAGGAACTTAAAAGCCTCTTGATAAAAGTGAAAGAGGAAAGTGAAAAAGTTGGCTTAAAGTTCAACATTCAGAAAACTAAGATCATGGCATCTGGTCCCATCACTTCATGGGGAATAAATGGGGAAATAGTGGAAACAGTATCAGACTTTATTTTTCTGGGCTCCAAAATCACTGTAGATGGTGATTGCAGCCATGAAATTAAAAAATGGTTACTCCTTGGAAGGAAAGTTATGACCAACCTAGATAGCATATTAAAAAGCAGAGACATTACTTTGCCAGTAAAGGTCCATCTAATCAAGGCTATGGTTTTCTCAGGGGTCATGTATGGATGTGAGAGTTGGACTATAAAGAAAGCTGAGTGCCGAAGAATTGATGCTTTTGAACTGCGGTATTGGAGAAGAGTCTTGTAAGTCCCTTGGACTGCAAGGATCCAACCAGTCCATCCTAAAGGAAATTAGTCCTGAGTGTTCATTGGAAGGACTGATGTTGAAGCCAAAACTCAAGTACTTTGGCCACCTGATGTGAAGAAGAGCTGACTCATTTGAAAAGACCCGGATGCTGGGAAAGACTGGGGGCAGGAGGAGAAGGGGATGACAGAGGAGGAGATGGTTAGATGGCATCACTGACTCGATGGTCATGGGTTTCGGTGAACTCCGGGAGTTGGTGATGGACAGGGAGGCCTGGTGTGCTGCGATTCATGGGGTTGCACAGTCGGACACGACTGAGTGACTGAACTGAACTGAGCAAAATGTGGGGCTTCCAGATAATCCAGTGGTAAAGAACCTGCCTGCCAGTTCATGAGATGTAAGAGATGTGGGTTCAATTTTCTGGGTCAGGAAGATCATTTGGAGGAGGAAATGACATCCCACTCCAGGATTCTTGCTTGGAAATCTCCATCAACACAGGAGCCTGGCAGGCTACAGTTCATGGGGTCACAAAGAGGCAGACATGACTGAATGACTGAGCAGACACACAGAACAATGTAACTTTTCTTTGTACAAAGGATGATACAGTTACATTTTCCTATAAATAGTCCACCACCTATCTCTAGGTAGGTAATGTCCATGATCCTTACAGTTTATTTATTGTCTTAACTAGATGTCCTTAAGGATAAAGCAATGGCAACCCACTCCAGCACTCTTGCCTGGAAAATCCCATGGATGGAGGAGCCTGGTAGGCTACAGTCCATGGGGTCGCTGAGTCGGACACGAATGAGTGACTTCACTTTCACCTTTCACTTTCATGCATTGGAGAAGGAAATGGCAACCCACTCCAGTGTTCTTGCCTGGAGAATCCCACAGACGGTGGGGCCTGGTGGGCTGCTGTGTATGGGGTCACACAGAGTCGGACAGGACTGAAGTGACTTAGCAGCAGAAGCAGCAGCAGATGTCCTTAATAAAAGGAGTAAATCATGAAAATAACTATCATCACCATACTTAATACAATTTGTGTGTGTGTGTGTGTATACACACGGTTCATTTCAGTCACTCAGTCCTATCCGATTCTTTGCAACCCCATGAATCGCAGCATGCCAGGCATCCATGTCCATCACCAACTCCTGGAGTTTGCTCAAACTCATGTCCATCGAGTTGGTGATGCCATCCAACCAACTTACCCTCTGTTTTCCTCTTCTCCTCCTGCCTTCAGTCTTTCCCAGCATCAGGATCTTTCCCAAAGAGTCAGTTCTTTGCATCAGGTGGCTAAAGTATTGGAGCTTCAGCTTTAGCATCAGTCTTTTCAATGAATATTGAGGACTGATTTCCTTTAGGATTGACTGGATTGAACTTGTAGTCCAAGGGACTCTCGAGAGTCTTCTCCAATACCACAGTTCTTCAGCACTCAGCTTTCCTCATAGTTCAACTCTCACTTCCATACATAACTACTGGAAAAACCATACCTCTGACTAGACTGACCTTTGTTGGCAAAGTAATGTCTCTGTTTTTTAATATGCTGTCTAGGTTGGTCATATATGGATGTGAGACTTGGACTGTGAATATCAGATCAGATCAGATCAGTCCCTCAGTCGTGTCCGACTCTTTGAGACCCCATGAACTGCAGCATGCCAGGCCTCCCTGTCCACCACCAACTCCTGGAGGTCACTCAGACTCACATCCATCGAGTCAATGATGCCATCCAGCCATCTCATCCTCTGTCGTCCCCTTCTCCTCCTGCCCTCAATCCCTCCCAGCATCAGAGCCTTCTCCAATGAGTCAACTCTTCGCATGAGGTGGCCAAAATACTGGAGTTTCAGCTTTAGCATCATTCCTTCCAAAGAAATCCCAGGGCTGATCTCCTTCAGAATGGACTGGTTGGATCTCCTTGCAGTCCAAGGGACTCTCAAGAGTCTTCTCCAACACCACAGTTCAAAAGCATCAATTCTTCAGCACTCAGCCTTCTTCACAGTCCAGCTCTCACATCCATACATGACCACAGGAAAGACCATAGCCTTGACTAGGCGAACCTTTGTTGGCAAAGTGATGTCTCTGCTTTTGAATATGCTATCTAGGTTGGTCATAACTTTCCTTCCAAGGAGTAAGTGTCTTTTAATTTCATGGCTGCAGTCACCATCTGCAGTGACTTTGGAGCCCAGAAAAATAAAGTCTGACACTGTATCCACTGTTTCCCCATCTATTTCCCATGTAGTGATGGGACCAGATGCCATGATCTTAGTTTTCTGAATGTTGAGCTTTAAGCCAACTTTTTCACTCTCCACTTTCACTTTCATCAAGAGGCTTTTGAGTTCCTCTTCACTTTCTGCCATAAGGGTGGTATCATCTGCATATCTGAGGTTTCTCCCGGCAATCTTGATTCCAGCTTGTGTTTCTTCCAGTCCAGCATTTCTCATGATGTACTCTGCATATAAGTTAAATAAACAGGGTGACAATATACAGCCTTGACGTGCTCCTTTTTCTATTTGGAACCAGTCTGTTGTTCCATGACCAGTTCTAACTCTTGCTTCCTGACCTGCATACAAATTTCTCAAGAGGCAGATCAGGTAGTCTGGTATTCCCATCTCTTTCAGAATTTTCCACAGTTTATTGTGATCTACACAGTCAAAGGCTTTGGCATAGTCAATCAAGCAGAAATAGATGTTTTTCTGGAACTCTCTTGCTTTTTCCATGATCCAGCGGTTGTTGGCAATTGGATCTCTGGTTCCTCTGCCTTTTCTAAAACCAGCTTGAACATCAGGAAGTTCACAGTTCACATATTGCTGAAGCCTGGCTTGGAGAATTTTGAGCATTACTTTACTAGTGTGTGAGAGGAGTGCAATTGTTCGGTAGTTTGAGCATTCTTTGGCATTGCCTTTCTTTGGGATTGGGATGAAAACTGACCTTTTCCAATCTTGTGGCCACTGCTGAGTTTTCCAAATTTGCTGGCATACTGAGTGCAGCACTTTCACAGCATCATCTTTGAGGGTTTGGAATAGCTCCACTGGAATTCCATCACCTCCACTAGCTTTGTTCCTAGTGATGCTTTCTAAGGCCCACTTGACTTCACATTCCAGGATGTCTGGCTCTAGGTCAGTGATCACACCATCATGATTATCTGGGTCGTGAAGCTGTGCTGAGCGCCAAAGAATTGATGCTTTTGAACTGTGGTGTTGAAGAAGACTCTTGAGAGTCCCTTGGACTGCAAGGAGATCCAACCAGTCCATTCTGAAGGAGATCAGTCCTGGGTGTTCATTGGAAGGACTGATGCTAAAGCTGAAATTCCAGTACTTTGGCCACCTCATGCGAAGTGTTGACTCATTGGGAAAGACCCTGATGCTGGGAGGGATTGGGGGCAGGAGGAGAAGGGGATGACAGAGGATGAGATGGCTGAATGGCATCACTGACTCGATGGACGTGAGTTTGAGTGAACTCCGGGAGTTGGTGATAGACAGGGAGGCCTGGCGTGCTGCAATTCATGGGGTTGCAAAGAGTCGGACACGACTGAGTGACTGAACTGAGTTGAACTGAGGTTGGTCATAGATTTTTTCAAAGGAGCAAGCGTCTTTTAAGTTCATGGCCACAGTCACCATCTTCAGTGATTTTGGAGCCCCCAAAATAAAGTCTCTCACTGTTTCCATTGTTTCCACATTTATTTCCATGAAGTGATGGGGCCAGATGCCATGATCTTAGTTTTTTGAATGAAACCCTTGCATTAGGCCAAGGAAAAAAACCATATACCAAGTGTTCAATAAATATTGGATGACCAGCTAAATGAATGATACATGACAGGCCCAGTTTTGTAATACTTTTCTAGAATGCTCTTTTTCTCTCTACCAGTTGTACCACCTAGATCTGGCTGGAGACCCCTCCATGAGGCTTTCTTTTTCCAGTCGTCCTCTGATAGGATAAACAAGTGAGGATGTGGGAGAAATCATATGCATCTTTGATGTCATTTATAATGGTACTGTATTTGATTTCCATTGGAGATTATGTATGTGTTTGTGTGTGTGTGTGTGTGCATTGATATACACGCATGTTTATACACATACAGATATTTGGTAGAAAAGAGACTTGCATGGACTTACATATGGCTCTTCTGATTTTCTGATCATGACTGCTCTCAGTTTAATGGATCAGAGAGTCCTAAACTTCCTAATTGCTGAGCAAACTCATCCCAACCATACTCAGGTAATGGGGGAAAATTATAGGGTGATTTTTTAGAGTCAGTTAACCTATTATAAAGATAAAGTAATTTTAAGGCTGTTTATCAATAACCTGACCCACATAAGTGCCATATTATTTGTGGTAGAGTTACCAAATTCTTTTTTCTAGTTCTAGAATCAGTTTCATTTAAGGGTAATATGCAATAACATATGGAAAAAAATTTGGATAAAGGGCTCTGAGTCTTCATTGTGTGAAATTAAACAAGGCCTTATTTTCTTAAACCTAGACTTTTTGTCTTTATGTTTTGTTTGTTCAGATCATCCAGCCCTCCCCTCACTCCTACTTTTCAAATGCTAGCCATCTAGTTCAGTATTAGGAATTCTGTTTTAGTTTTCCATTATTGTGTAACAGATTGCCACAAACTTAGCCACTTAAAACAACACCCATCTATTATCTTACAGTTTCCATGGGTTAGGGATCTGGGTGTGGTTTTGTTGCCTTCTCCTCAGGGACTCACAGGGCTGCAACAAAAATAGCAAACAGGGTATACTCTCACATAGAGAGTCAACAGAGACAGAATTTAAATTGTTGGAAGTATTCATTTCTTTGCAGCTAAGTCATTGAAGGCTCCATATTTTTTTTTTCCTGGCTGTTGGCTGGAGCTACCCTTGGTTTGTAGAGGAATCCTATAGTTTCTTGACACATGAACTTCTGCAAGCTGATTATTTACTTCTTCAGAGACCATATAGAGAGTCTACAACCTCCCTTCTTGCGAGATGCTATCTGTTTGTGTATATAATAGGAGAGGCTGCCATTAGATAAGCCTTAGCCATCTAATGTATAATCACCAAAGAACATCAATTACCTTTGCTATATTGTATCAGTTGGAAGCAAGTCATAAACCCCATCTGTATTCATGGGGAAGGCATTATACAAAGAGATGAACACCAGGAGGTAAGAATCATTAGCGTTACCCCACGGTTGGTCTGAAACAAATCACATATTGAATAAGCCATCACCAAACAGTACAGATTGTATCTATTTTGTGATTCTCCATAAAGACAGAATGGACTCCCTCTCAGTTAATAGGTAGGATGTTCAGTCTGATGATGTGTGGGTGCATGTGTGCTCAGTCACGTCTGACTCTTTGCCACTTCGTCGACTGTAGCCCACCAGGTTCCTCTGTCCAAGCAATTTTCAAAGCAAGAATACTGGAGTGGGTTGCCATTTCTGATGACATAAAAGTCTATTCTGCAGAGTACAATGAATTCTGTAATTCTCAAGCATGTTACTTCCCCTATTATCTCTCAGTGTGTTCTGAGACATCTAGGGCATACACGAGTAGGTCTTATGTGGTTAAATTCATGTCAACAATCCTATCTTCCTAAGTTTTTGTATCTTTTATCTATATTTTACTGAAGAAGTTCTAGAACTTCAATTAATAAACCTAGGCCATGGTTGAATTCAAGTTTCATGCAGTCAACTGGACAAATGTCAGAAGTGTGTTCAGTTCCTCTAACACATTCAGTCCAGAATTCCTGGTCAGTATAACTGTGTAGATAACTTCAGCCTAAGCTAAATTTGTGTTCTTCATTCCCCAAACTAGTGTTTTTAAAGTCCATTTCCAAGTATTTTATCTATGTTTATGCTGATGAATGTTAGTAAAATAATGTAGTTCTTTCAGTTTACAAATTTTAGGACAGAATTTGGCTTTAGGCTGAAGCAAATACTCTAAGGGTTGCATAGTAAATGTAATAACATATTAAATAGCAATATATGTGGGCACAGTGACAAGTTGCAGAGGAAGAGTGAGGCCATTGAACTGAACAAAATGAAGTGAAATAATTTTTTCACTAAAGAGCTTAGTGAGTTTCTGAAAAAAGGAATAAATATGCAGTGTTTACCATGCTTTTCAGACATTGAGACCTATTTTCCCCTGATTAATTTATAAAACCTTGGAAATAACGAGTGAGTGCAAAGAAAAGAGCTTCAGGTGTAAGGAGACCCATAATTTAGCTTTGCTTGGTCATTAAACAGCTGTTTGATTTTTGGTAATTCACTTTACCTCAGTGTGCTTTGCTATTTTCATCTGTAAATTGACAAATCCAGATACACATGAATTCTAGAGTGTCCCGTCCCCTGTGTGCTCAGGGGCTCAGTCATGTCTGACTCTTGGTGACCCCATGGACTGTAGCCCACCAGGCTCCTCTGTCCATGGGGAGTCTCTAAGCAACAATACTGGAGTGGGTTACCATGCCCTCCTCCAGGGGATCTTCCCAACACATGGATTGAACCCAGGTCTCCCACATCGCAGGCGGATTCTTTACTGTCTGAACCACCAGGGAACCCCATCCCCTCCTGTAAATATTTAACTGGAAAAAGACTTTATACAGATGAAAATTAAAAAGCTCATGAATAATTTTTGACTGCTTTAAGAAACATTCTAATTATGTCCCCACCCCTAAAGTTACATAATTAGAATGTTTCTTTTGTTCTTAATATAAATTTATTTATTTTAATTGGAAGCTAATTACGTTACAATATTGTATTGGTTTTGCCATACATCAACATGAATCCACCACAGGTGTACAAGTGTTCCCCATCCTGAAACCCCCTCCCATCTCCCTCCCCATACCACCCCTCTGGGTCATCCCAGTGCATCAGCCCCGAGCATTCTGTATCATGCATCAAACCTGGTCTGGCGATTCATTTCACACATGATATTACACGTTTCAATGCCATTCTCCCAAATCATCCCACCCTTGCCCTCTCCCACAGAGTCCAAAAGACTGTTCTATACACCTGTGTCTCTTTTGGTGTCTCGCATACAGGGTTATCATTGCAATCTTTCTAAATTCCATATATATGCATTAGTATACTGTATTGGTGTTTTTCTTTCTGGCTTACTTCACTCATATAATAGGCTCCAGTTTCATCCACCTCATTAGAACTGATTCAAATGTATTCTTTTTAATGGCTGAGTAATACTCCATTGTGTACCACAGCTTTCTTATCCATTCATCTGCTGACGGACATCTAGGTTGCTTTCATGTCCTGGCTATTATAAACAGTGCTGTGATGAACATTGGGGTACACGTGTCTCTTTCAATTCTGTTTTACTCAGTGTGTATGCCCAGTAGTGAGATACCTGGGTCATAAGGCAGTTCTATTTCCAGTTTGTTAAGGAATCTCCACACTGTTCTCCACAGTGGCTGTACTAGTTTGCATTCCCATCAACAGTGTAAGAGGGTTCCTTTTTGTCCACACCCTCTCCAGTATTTTTGCTTGTAGACTTTTGGATCACAGCCATTCTGACTGGCATGAAAAATGGTACCTCATAGTGGTTTTGATTTGCATTTATCTAATAATGAGGTCATGAAGCAACAGTTAGAACTGGACATGGAACAACAGACTGGTTCCAAATAGGAAAAGGAGTACGTCAAGGCTGCTTATTTAACTTATATGCAGAGTACATCATGAGAAATGCTGGACTGGAAGAAACATAAGCTGGAATCAAGATTGCTGGGAGAAATATCAATCACCTCAGATATGCAGATGACACCACCCTCATGGCAGAAAGTGAAGAGGAACTAAAAAGCCTCTTGATGAAAGTGAAAGTGGAGAGTGAAAAGGTTGGCTTAAAGCTCAACATTCAGAAAACGAAGATCATGGCCTCTGGTCCCATCACTATATGGGAAATAGATGGGGAAACAGTGGAAACAGTGTCAGACTTTATTTTTCTGGGCTCTAAAATCACTGCAGATGGTGACTGCAGCCATGAAATTAAAAGACGCTTACTCCTTGGAAGGAAAGTTATGACCAACCTAGATAGCATATTCAGAAGCAGAGACATTACTTTGCCAACAAAGGTCTGGCTAGTCAAGGCTATGGTTTTTCCTGTGGTCATGTGTGGATGTGAGAGCTGGACTGTGAAGAAGGCTGAGCGCCAAAGAATTGATGTTTTTGAACTGTGGGTGTTGGAGAAGACTCTTGAGAGTCCCTTGGACTGCAAGGCGATCCAACCAGTCCATTCTGAAGGAGATCAGCCCTGGGATTTCTTTGGAAGGAATGATGCTAAAGCTGAAACTCCAGTACTTTGGCCACCTCATGCGAAGAGTTGACTCATTGGAAAAGACTCTGATGCTGGGAGGGATTGAGGGCAGGAGGAAAAGGGGACTAGAGAGGATGAGATGGCTGAATGGCATCACTGACTCGATGGACGTGAGTCTGGGTGACCTCTGGGAGTTGGTGATGGACAGGGAGGCCTGGTGTGCTGCGATTCATGGGGCTGCAAAGAGTCGGACATGACTGAGCAACTGAACTGAACTGAATAATAATAATAATAATAATAATAAAGATGTTGAGCATCTTTTCATATGTTTGTTCGCCATCTGTATGTCTTCTTTGGTGAAATGTCTATTTAGGTCTTTGGCCCATTTTTTTGATTGCGTAATTTATTTTTCTGGAATTGAGCTGCAGGAGTTACTTGTATATTTTTGAGATTAATTCTTTGTCAGTTGTTTCACTTGCTATTATTTTCTCCCATTCTGAAGGCTGTCTTTTCACCTTGCTTATAGTTTACTTTTTTGTGCAGAAGCTTTTAATTTTAATTAGGTCCCATTTGTTTACTTTTGCTTTTATTTCCAATATTCTGGGAGGTGGGTAATAGAGGATCCTGCTGTGATGTATGTCGGAGTGTGTTTTACCTATGTTCTCCTCTAGGAGTTTTATAGTTTCTGGTCTTACGTTTAGATCTTTAATCCATTTTGAGTTTATTTTTGTGAATGGTGTTAGAAAGTATTCTAGTTTCATTCTTTTACAAGTGGTTGACCAATTTTCCCAGCACTACTTGTTAAAGAGATTGTCTTTAATCGATTGTATATTCTTGCCTCCTTTGTCAAAAATAAGGTGTCCGTAGGTGCGTGGATTTATCTCTGGGCTTTTTATTTTGTTCCATTGGTCTATAATTCTGTCTTTGTGCCAGTACCGTACTGTCTTGATGACTGTGGCTTTGTAGTAGAGCCTGAATCCTCCAGTTCCATTCTTCTTTCTCAAGATTGCTTTGGCTATTTGAGGTTTTTTTGTGTTTCCATACAAATTGTGAAATTATTTGTTCTAGCTCTGTGAGGAATACCATTGGTAGCTTGATAGGGATTGCATTGAATCTATAGATTGCTTTGGGTAGTATACTCATTTTCACTATATTGATTCTACCAATCCATGAACATGGTATATTTCTCCATCTGTTAGTGTCCTCTTTGATTTCTTTCACCAGTGTTTTATAGTTTTCTGTATATAGGTTTTTAGTTTCTTTAGGTAGATATATTCCTAAGTATTTTATTATTTTCATTGCAATGGTGAATGGAATTATTTCCTTAATTTCTCTTTCTATTTTCTCATTAATAGTGTATGGGAATGCAAGGGATTTCTGTGTGTTGATTTTATATCCTGGAACTTTACTATATTCATTGATTAGCTCTAGTAATTTCCTAGTTGAGTCCTTAGGGTTTTCTATGTAGAGGATCATGTCATCTGCAAACAGTGAGAGTTTTATTTCTTCTTTTCCTATTTGGATTCCTTGTATTTCTTTTTCTGCTCTGATTGCTGTGACCAAAACTTCCAAAACTATGTTGAATAGTAGTGGTGAGAGTGGGCACTCTTGTCTTGTTCCTGACTTTAGGGGAAATGCTTTCAATTTTTCACCATTGAGGATAATGTTTGCTGTGGGTTTGTCATATATAGCTTTTATTATGCTGAGGTATGTTCCTTCTATTCCTGCTTTCTGGAGAGTTATTTTTTTTTTATCATAAATGGATGTTGAATTTTGTCAAAGGCTTTTTCTGCATCTATTGAGATAATCATATGGCTTTTATTTTTCAATTTGTTAATGTGGTGTATTACATTGATTGATTTGTGGATATTGAAGAATCCTTGCGTTGCTGGGATAAAGCCCACTTGGTCATGGTATATGATCTTTTTTATGTGTTGCTGGATTCTGATTGCTAGAATTTTGTTGAGGATTTTTGCATCTATGTTCATCAGTGATATTGGCCTGTAGTATTCTTTTTTTGTGGCATCTTTGTCAGGTTTTGGTATTAGGGTGATGATGGCTTCATCAAATGAGTTTGGAAGTTTACCTTCCTCTGCAATTTTCTGGAAGAGTTTGAGTAGGATAGGTTTTAGTTCTTCTCTAAATTTTTGGTAGCATTCAGCTTTGAAGCCCTCTGGATCTGGGCTTTTGTTTGCTGGAAGATTTCTGATTACAGTTTCAATTTCCATGCTTGTGATGGGTCTGTTAAGATTTTCTATTTCTTCCTGGTTCAGTTTTGGAAAGTTGTACTTTTCTAAGAATTTGTCCATTTCTTTCAAGTTGTCCATTTTATTGCCATATAATTGCTGATACTAGTCTCTTATGATCCTTTGTATTTCTGTGTTGTCTATTGTGATCTCTGCCAGCTTGCTAGTGGCAGATGCAGGCATCTGCACTGCTTCTCCGCTGGGGGAGTTACCATTGGGCACATAATCTATGGGTTTTAATTATTTATTTATTTTTCATCCCGGTTATGTGGCCCTCTGTGGTTCCAAGGCTTGCCACAGACTCGGCAGTGAGAGTGTTCCCTGGTGTTTGAAAATTTCTCTCTTTTTAAGACTCCCTTCCTGGGATGGAGCTCCGTCCCTACCTCTTTTGTCTCTCTTTTTGTCTTTTATATTTTTCCTCACCTCCTTTCTAAAACAATGGGCTGCTTTTCTGGATGCCTGATGTCCTCTGGTGGCATTCAGAAGTTGTTTTGTGGAATTTACTCAGCATTCAAATGTTCTCTCGTTTTTTATATAAATTTACTTATTTTAATTGGAGGCTAATTACTTTACAATATTGTATCGGTTTTGTCAAATTTTCTTTTGATGAATTTGCAGGGGAGAAAGTAGTCTCCCTGTCATATTCCTCTGCCATCTTAGTTAGAATGTTTCTTAAAACAGTGAAAAATTATTCATGAGATTTTTTATTTTCATCTGTATAAAGTCTTCTTCCAGTTAAATACTTTAATAATAATAGTGAGAAAGAACAGAAAAATCTGATATTTTGTTAAGTTTTGTAATACATGCAAGGCACTTGAAAACCTTTCCACATTTGTAGATAATTCAGTTACAGACAACTGAAGGCAAGCAAACGCCTAAATTATTTTTTCTCAAGCCTTTACTGGCTTAATATTTGACCTGTTTATACTCTTATAGAATTTAATCCATACACTGGAATCAAATACTTAAAATCAGTGAAATGATTTGTAAGAGCTGTTTGAAGTTCTAAAGCTCTTTGAATACTCTTCAATCAGCTAAAATTTTCTTTCCATTAGATGCTGAAGAATGTGTTTTTGTCAAAATTAAATCAACATATTTCCAGTCCCTTGGCTTGCGAAGTAAGATTCTGAAGTTATTCTGAATAGTCTCTTGGAAGTTATTTTTTTTTCCTTGCTTGCTAACCAGAGAAGGCATTTCTTTTTATAAACTACACAATGAAACTAGCAGTAAAAACCCTTTTCTGATTAATCTAGAATGAAAGAATCTTCAACCTGTTAAAGTATTTAGAGATTGCTGACAGTAATAGACTACCACTAAAGTTAAGGAATGTGAGGTTTCAAGAAAGTAAATGAGATTGCAGGTCAGGTAGCTAGTTAGTCAACAAGTTCAAACTAGAACCTAAGTCTTTTCTCTGTGGTTTTGTAAATGCTACCTATTATGAACAAAGAAGCCTCTGGTTGTTAAAATATCCTACTTCTACCTTTGGCTTCCCTGATAGCTCAGTTGGTAAAGAATTCCCCTGCAATGCAGGAGACCCTGGTTTGATTCCTGGGTCAGGGAGATCTGAAAGGGATAGGATACCCACTCCAGTATTCTTGGGTTTCCCTTGTGGCTCAACTGGTAAAGAATCCACCTACAATGCAGGAGACTTGAGTTCAATCCCTACGTTGAACTTCTTTTTTATGTTTAATAAAAAACTGGAGATTGCAACACAGTTTTGTCTTTTTTTGTTTGTTTGTTTTGTTAAATTTATTTAAAGTTCTACATTATTGTTTAATAGGATTTTTCATTTCCTAGATTAGATTGAGTCATATATTCACAGATTTTGATGGATACATCCAGTTTCTATAGTAGCCTCCTTCCAATCACTTAAACTTTGCATTACCTGGAATATGCAGGAATGATAAAGATATATTTACTATACTTGATGAAATCTCCAGATCTTATTAACAGCTTTGGTTTATATCTTGTATGAGCTGAGGGAAAAGAAAATCATTATGAGTGCCCTGAATTCTGACAAAGCTTGACCTCTTCTGAGAAGTACTGTTGTAAAAAGGAAAGGCATGTTAAATGAGAGTGTCTGTTACCAACTCTCTAGGTATTTGTAGAACACCTATCTGAAGGGCCAGGGTTTATTCAGGGAAGGAAATGGCTCTAACTAGTTTCATAAGCATAAATAAGCAAGTAGGCTGAAGAAACTGCTTAGCATCCAAAGGAGGAGCTTGGAGGGGCTTTCTCATAAAACTTTTCTTAGAGTAATTCCACATTTGGTTAATATTCATAATATGTTCTTTTTGTAGCATTTTTGTAATGAGAAAATTGGACCTAGGAGGCATGCAATGGTTTGTACTCAGTCCAATTTGTTCAACAAACAAGCATCTAATATGGAAATGAACACTTTTAGAGATAAGCTTTCTGATTTTACTGGGAATCAGAATTGGATGATCCAGAGAAAACATTAAAGATCTTTCTTTGAAACCTCTTTTTCTGATCTAGTAAGAGGAGATGTCAGCCCAGACCAAATATTATTTTGTTAGTATTGGGACCAAGAACAGAACATGAATAGTTAGCCTTTCCATTTTCTTTTGGGAGTGAATTTGGGCAGAAAAGAGTGTTTGGGGGCACTGAGGGACCTAGTTGGGAATATTTGCTTACCCACTGTTTTCTTAAGTCTGATGTGTAATTTTCAGAAGTGATAATGTTTGAGTTAAACTATAGTGTGAAAAATTCAAACTTTTAGTCCAAAGAGTACCTAAAGTATTTGTTAGATTACAGATTCCTGAGTTTCGTGACTAATGTATTTAATCAGACTCTATGGAGTCCAAACCCTAAAATCTGCATATGGAAAAATCACTATTGGTTTTATTATACAGATCTTCCTTGACTTATGATATTCAGATCAGATCAGATCAGATCAGTCGCTCAGTCATGTCCGACTCTTTGCGACCCCATGAATCGCAGCACACCAGGCCTCCCTGTCCATCACCAACTCCCGGAGGTCACTCAGACTCACATCCATAGAGTCAGTGATGTCATTCAGCCATCTCATCCTCTCTAGTCCCCTTCTCCTCTTGCCCCCAATCCCTCCCAGCATCAGAGTCTTTTCCAATGAGTCAACTCTTCGCATGAGGTGGCCAAAATACTGGAGTTTCAGCTTTAGCATCATTCCTTCCAAAGAAATCCCAGGGCTGATCTCCTTCAGAATGGACTGGTTGGATCTCCTTGCAGTCCAAGGGACTCTCAAGAGTCTTCTCCAACCCCACAGTTCAAAAGCATCAATTCTTTGGTGCTCAGCTTTCTTCACAGTCCAACTCTCACATCCATACATGACCACAGGAAAGACCATAGCCTTGACTAGATGAACCTTTGTTGGCAAAGTAATGTCTCTGCTTTGAATGCTATCTAGGTTATTATGGCTTGATAAACCCATCTTAAATTGAGAATATCATAACTCAATAATGCATTTAATAGGCTCCAGTTCCATCCACCTCATTAGAACTGATTCAAATGTGTTTCTTTTTAATGGCTGAGTAATACTCCATTGTGTATATGTACCACAGCTTTCTTATCCATTCATCTGTGGATGGACATCTAGGTTGCTTCCAAGTCCTGGCTATTGTAAACAGTGCTGCTATGAACAATGGGGTACAACGTGTCTCTTTCAATTCTGGTTTTCTCAGTGTGTATGCCCAGCAGTGGGATTGCTGGATCATAAGACAGTTCTATTCCCAGTTTTTTGAGGAATCTCCATACTGTTCTCCATAGTGATTGTACTAGTTTGCATTCCCACCAACAGTGTAATAGACAGCAAAAGAGACACTGATGTATAGAACAGTCTTTTGGACTCTGGGAATGGGAGAGGGTGGGATGGTTTGGGAGAATAGCATTGAAATATGTATAATATCATATCTGAAATGAGTCGCCAGTCCAGGTATGATGCCTGATAACGGATGCCTGGGGCTGGTGCACTGGGATGACCCAGAGGGATGGTATGGGGAGGGGAGGAGGGAGGAGGGTTCAGGATGGGGAACACATGTATACCTGTGGTGGATTTATTTTGATGTATGGCAAAAGCAATACAATATTGTAAAGTTAAGCAAAATAAAATTAAAAAAAAAAAAGACTATAATCCACCCCCCCTAAAAAATGCATTTAATACATCAAACCTGCCAAACATTACAGCTTAGCCTTGCCTACCTTAAATGTATTCAGAACACTTCCTTTAGTCTATAGTCGGGTGAAATTATCTCACTCAAAACCTATTTTAAAATAAGGTGTTAAATATCTCATGTAGTTTTATTGAATACAGTACTGGAAGTGAAAAATATGATGGTTGTGTTGGTACAGAACTTGTAAGTGTATCAGTTGTTTACTTTTGTGGTCACGTGGCTGACTGGGAGCTGTCTCTCTTGTCTCTCTGTCCAGCATCCAGAGGTAATATGGCACCGTAAATCACTAGCCTAGAAAGATTGTTATTCAAATACAATTTCTACTGAATAAATGGATATCAATTTTTCACCACCGTAAACTTGGAAAATAATCACTTGAACCATTGTATATCTTGGACTGTGTGTACTTCCTAACGTTTGTGAACACTTGCCTAAAAGCTTATTCTGGATGCTTTTTAGAGAAGTCTCTCAAAAGTCCCTTACTTTCCTTAAGAAATTACTGATTTTCTTATTTTTTTTCCTGAATATGTCATGTTTTCTTTCTTTACTGTGATCTTCTGACATCAGTGAAAATTAATTCTAGCTTCTCTCCTGATATGTTGAACAGTGATACACTATTGATGGTGCCTATTGGACCACAACCTACTAGGCCACAGTCCATAGGGTCGCACAGAGTTGGACACGAGTGGAACGACTTAGCACATAGAGAATATGTAAAATTTTACCTGATACTTTTTTCCTCCTTTTCTGCAGTTTTGTCTATAGGAAAATAGAAACAGATAAGTATGACAATATGACTAACCAATAGTACTTTTGAAAATTTGTTTCAAGTGAAAATAAACATGAAAATAATCATCATGAGAAACAGTTTATAAGACAACATTTTTTAAAATTGTGTTTAGAACTATTGAAAATAGTTTACTTCTAGTAGGTCTTTATCTTTTTCTCTTTGAATTAAAGCAGAAAAACTCCAAAAAATTAAAACTTGAGGCTAAAGTTAGCATAGCTCTATGGCTGCGTTGCGCACAAAGAGCCGCCCCGCCGGCCTGCGTCGCGCACTAAGAGGCGGCCCCGCCGGCTGCGTCGCGCACTAAGAGCGCGGCCGAGAGGAGCTACCCACGACCGAGGAAGGACGGCGGTGAGGGCCAGCGCACTAAGCACGGCCGAGAAGAGCTACCCCACGACCGAGGTCAGGAAGGGCGGCGGTGAGGAGAGACCCCTCGTCCAAGGTAAGGTGCGATGGCTGTGCTTCGCTGGCCGGGAGCAGCCAGGAGCAGCCGGGATGAGATACCCCACGCCCAAGGTAAGAGAAACCCAAGTAAGACAGTAGGTCTTGAAAGAGGGCATCAGAGGGCAAATACAATAAAACCATTCTCACAGATAACTAGTCAATCTAATCACACAAGGACCACACCCTTGTCTAACTCAATGAGATTAAGCCATGCCCGAGGGGCAACCTGGGATGGGCGGGTCATGGTGGAGAGATATGACAGAGTGTGGTCCGCTGGAGAAGGGAATGGCAAACCACTTCAGTATTCTTGCCTTGAGAACCCCATGAACAGTATGAAAAGACAAAATGATAGGATACTGAAAGAGAAACTCCCCAGGTTAGTAGGGGCCCAATATGCTACTGGAGATCAGTGGAGAAATAACTCCAGAAAGAATGAAAGGATGGAGCCAAATAAAAAGAATACCCAGCTGTGGATGTGTCTGGTGATAGAAGCAAAGTCCGATGCTGTAAAGAGCAATATTGCATAGGAACCTGGAATGTTAAGTCCATGAATCAAGGCAAATTGAAAGTGGTCAAACAAGAGATGGCAAGAGTGAATGTCGACATTCTAGGAATTAGCTAACTAAAATGGACTGGAATGGGTGAATTTAACTCGGATGACCATTATATCTACTACTGTGGGCAGGAATCCCTCAGAAGCAATGGAGTGGCCATCATGGTCAACAAAAGAGTCCGAAATGCAGTACTTGGATGCAATCTCAAAAATGACAGAATGATTTCTGTTCGTTTCCAAGGCAAACCATTCAATGTCACAGTAATCCAAATCTATGCCCCAACCAGTAACACTGAAGAAGCTGAAGTTGAAAGGTTCTATGAAGACCTACAAGACCTTTTAGAATTAACACCCAAAAAAGATGTCCTTTTCATTATAGGGGACTGGAAGGCAAAAGTAGGAAGTCAAGAAACAGCTGGAGTAACAGGCAAATTTGGCCTTGGAATACGGAATGAAGCAGGGCAAAGACTAATAGAGTTTTGCCAAGAAAATGCACTGGTCATAGCAAATACCCTCTTCCAACAACACAAGAGAAGACTCTATACATGGACATCACCAGATGGTCAACACCGAAATCAGATCGATTATATTCTTTGCAGCCAAAGATGGAGAAGCTCTATACAATCAGCAAAAACAAGACCAGGAGCTGACTGTGGCTCGGACCATGAACTCCTTATTGCCAAATTCAGACTGAAATTGAAGAAAGTAGGGAAAACCACTAGACCATTCAGGTATGACCTAAATCAAATCCCTTATGATTATACAGTGGAAGTGAGAAATAGATTTAAGGGCCTAGATCTGATAGATAGAGTGCCTGATGAACTATGGAATGAGGTTCGTGACATTGTACAGGAGACAGGGATCAAGACCATCCCCATGGAAAAGAAATGCAAAAAAGCAAAATGGCTGCCTGGGGAGGCCTTACAAATAGCTGTGAAAAGAAGAGAAGCGAAAAGCAAAGGAGAAAAGGAAAGATATAAACAACTGAATGCAGAGTTCCAAAGAATAGCAAGAAGAGATAAGAAAGCCTTCTTCAGTGATCAATGCAAAGAAATAGAGGAAAACAATAGAATGGGAAAGACTAGGGATCTCTTCAAGAAAATCAGAGATACCAAAGGAACATTTCATGCAAAGATGGGCACGATAAAGGACAGAGATGGTGTGGACCTAACAGAAGCAGAAGATATTAAGAAGAGGTGGCAAGAATACACAGAAGAACTGTACAAAAAAGAGCTTCAAGACGTAGACAATCGTGATGATGTGATCACTGACCTAGAGCCAGACATCTTGGAATGTGAAGTCAAATGGGCCTTAGAAAGCATCACTACGAACAAAGCTAGTGGAGGTGATGGAATTCCAGTGGAGCTATTCCAAGTCCTGAATGATGATGCTGTGAAAGTGCTACACTCAATATGCCAGCAAATTTGGAAAACTCAGCAGTGGCCACAAGATTGGAAAAGGTCAGTTTTCATCCCAATCCCAAAGAAAGGCAATGCCAAGGAGTGCTCAAACTACCGAACAATTGCACTCCTCTCACACGCTAGTAAAGTAATGCTCAAAATTCTCCAAGCCAGGCTTCAGCAATATGTGAACCGTGAACTTCCTGATGTTCAAGCTGGTTTTAGAAAAGGCAGAGGAACCAGAGATCAAATTGCCAACATCCGCTGGATCATGGAAAAAGCAAGAGAGTTCCAGAAAAACATCTATTTCTGCTTTATTGACTATGCCAAAGCCTTTGACTGTGTGGATCACAATAAACTATGGTAAATTCTGAAAGAGATGGGAATACCAGACCACCTGATCTGCCTCTTAAGAAATCTGTATGCAGGTCAGGAAGCAACAGTTAGAACTGGTCATGGAACAACAGACTGGTTCCAAATAGGAAAAGGAGTACGTCAAGGCTGCATATTGTCACCATGTTTATTTAATTTATATGCAGAGTACATCATGAGAAATGCTGGACTGGAAGAAACACAAGTTGGAATCAAGATTGCCCGGAGAAATATCAATAACCTCAGATATGCAGATGACACCACCCTTATGGCAGAAAGTGAAGAGGGGCTAAAAAGCCTCTTGATGAAAGTGAAAGTGGAGAGTGAAAAGGTTGGCTTAAAGCTCAACATTCAGAAAACGAAGATCATGGCATCTGGTCCCATCACTGCATGGGAAATAGATGGGGAAACAGTGGAAACAGTGTCAGACTTTGTTTTTCTGGGCTCCAAAATCACTGCAGATGGTGACTGCAGCCATGAAATTAAAAGACGCTTGCTCCTTGGAAGGAAAGTTATGACCAACCTAGATAGCATATTCAAAAGCAGAGACGTTACTTTGCCAACAAAGGTTCGCCTAGTCAAGGCTATGGTCTTTCCTGTGGTCATGTATGGATGTGAGAGCTGGACTGTGAAGAAGGCTGAGTGCCGAAGAATTGATGCTTTTGAACTGTGGTGTTGGAGAAGACTCTTGAGAGTCCCTTGGACTGCAAGAAGATCCAACCAGTGCATTCTGAAGGAGATCAGTCCTGGAATTTCTTTAGAAGGAATGATGCTAAAGCTGAAACTCCAGTATTTTGGCCACCTCATGCGAAGAGTTGACTCATTGGAGAAGACTCTGATGCTGGGAGGGATTGAGGGCAGGAGGAGAAGGGGACGACAGAGGATGAGATGGCTGGATGGCATCACTGACTCGATGGATGCGAGTCTGAGTGAACTCCGGGAGCTGGTGATGGACAGGGAGGCCTGGCGTGCTGCGGTTAATGGGGTCGCAAAGAGTCGGACACGACTGAGCGACTGATCTGATCTGATCTGATGGATGAATGAACATCTGTTGAAAAGTATGCTACATTTGAGAAGTAAAGATTACATTTGAATTTTAGCAAATTAACCTAATACTTTCAACCTTAGCTACAGATAGCTTAGACTTTTTTGATTCACTTCTAATCTATAGATTCTGAGGACTTTCTTTGAACTAAGAAACTCAGAAAAAGGATGCTAGAGAGAGGGATTTGGAGAGAAACTGACATACCCTCTGTGGTTTGAGTGTAAAATATTGAAGTGTTAGTGAGAAAGCATTTGTCTCAGGACTGGAATATGATTAATTTTGAAGTAAATGCTGCAATTTTTGATTCTTCACTCTTTATAGCAAAACTGATAGCAAAAGAGACTTCTTAATTATCATCATTAATTAGTTGTGGGGCCAAAAGAAATGGAACTACCTGCACATTGTCTATTGTTTCTGAAACTAGCTTACCTTCAGTCACTGAGGGTACATGTTAAAAAGTCAGATATCTAGGTTGCTGACCATCAAATTCTGATCCATATTGTCCATGATGGGACTTTAGGAAATTTGGATTTTTAAAAAATTATGTAAGTTTAGAAACATTGTTCTAGTCTATTTTCTTCTTTGTCAAAATTGTCCTTATATAAAAAAATAAGGCTAATTCTTATAATCTCACTTCAGCTTTCTATTCCTTCAGGATATTGCTGTGAGTGAGAAATCAGGAGTTCTATTCCTGCTCTGCCACTTCATATGAATTAACACAAATCATATAATTGTCTTCAATTTCCTTAATTTTGTTCCTCAAACATTTCCTTATTAATTCTTATATGCAGGACATTTGAAAGGAAGGAATTAGGGAAAAATGATCTCCTTAGTCCTTTTCATGTCCAAGATTATATATATAGAATGTGTTCTCTATCCCAGAGTCTTCCCTGGTGGGCTCAGATGGTAAAGAATCTGCCTGGGTTCAATCCCTGGGTTGGGAAGATCCCCTGGGGGAGTGCATGACAACCCAGTCCAGTATTCTCGCCTGGAGAATCCCAGTGGATAGAAGAGCCTGGCAGGCTACAGTCCGTGGGGTTGCAAAGAGTCCAACACAACTGAGGGACTAAGCACAGCACATCCTGGAGACAGTTCTTGAGACAGAATGAACTTCACCTTTTCCTTTAAACAGACAGGGTATGGCATAACACACTCTTGGCTTTTGACTTACAATTTATGTCAATGGTTTTGTGTCTAAATAGTCCATTAACCTTAAATGGAAATCCTCCTATATGTAGGTTAATATTTTGAACTGTAAATCCTTTGTATATCACAAAATGTCTGGCTGCATAAAACAGCTTTAAGAAATCAATATTTTGGCAAAGTGTTCTTTACAAAATAAATGGCAAAACTTGGAGTCACAGAATTTTAGAGCCTAGCCTTTGCTGTACAATATTTTCATCATTTTAAATAAAATAGCTTGGTCTCAAGATTTGGCCATCTTGAAAGTGACAAAAAGGAAGTAAATAATCAGTATCCTACATCTTCAGAACTTTTCTTCATAAGAAGCAATCCTCTGGTGTGTTTATCAGCAAGAAAATGAAATCCTTTTTGATTCTCAAATGTGATTTTTTATTCCACAGTCTTCCCAATTCCCAATAGTATAAAACATACTACAAGATATTTTATAAGTGTCTTCCTCATGTCAAATGTGCTGGAGATAGAAGAGAGTAAAATGAAGATGTCCTCCATCTCAAATTCACATTCTTAAAGGGCTTACATGCTGGTGAGGAAATCAGGCAATGCATTAAAAATCAAGGAAACCATATAGTTCATTATCAGGCATACAATGTATTAGAAATAAACAGAGGAGGGAGGGTGTGGCGTGCTTAGAGACAGGTGGGTGCTAGTGACATTGGATGATTTCACTGAAAAAAATCCACTCAGCAAAGACCTGAAGAAGGTGAGGGTTGGAAAGATTGAAGGCGGGAGAAGAAGAGGACGAGATGGTTGGATGGCATCACTGACTCAATGGACATGAGTTTGAGCAAGCTGAGGGAGTTGGTGATGGACAGGGAGGCTTGGCATGCTGCAGTCCATGGGGTTGCAAAGGGTTGGACATGACTGAGTGACTGAACTGACTGACTGACTGACTGAATCTGTGGCTAGACTGTTCCAGGCAGAGGGAAGAAATAATGCAAGGTCCTGAGGTGGGAGCATACTTGGCATGTTCTTAGAGCTTCTAGGATTGCAGTGGGATTAGAGGAGGAAATGTAAGGGGTATGTATTGGGTTCAAGGGCACAGAACTCATGGGGTCATATCATGCAGGATATGGCAGGTTATGGCAAGAAGTTTGGCGTTGACTCTGAGGCACATGGAGACCACGGGAGGGTTTTGTGCAGCTCTGCCTCAAGCTTGCTAGCTGGTAACAAGACCACGAGTGCACTTGTGTAGTTTTCCAGTCCTTCTTTGGACCAGTCTCTGCTCTCCGTGACTCTATTGTACCTGTGGATAAACTGTGAAGCTGGTTAATGAAAAAACTTTACAGGATAGTTTTCACCATGTCGTAATGAGAGTCATGTGACAGTGGTGAAACTGGTGACGTTAATAAATCAGAGATTTTCCCTTTGCATAAATAACCACTAATAAGGCCTAATACATATATGTATATTTGTATACTTTTGAATTTATTTTAATGAATCTACTAAGTTGCCACTAGTATAGATGTATATTTTGTACTTATATTTTGCTTGTGTTTGGTTGCATTTGGGATTAGGAAATGAGAAGATAAAACAAAAAGTGAAAACCTCTAAAATTTAAAGTGAAATCACTTGCAATGTATAATGCTTTAAATGTCAAATATTTGAATATTTTAGTAACTATTAGGTTCAGTTTTGAAAATTTTTAATGTAAGATGTTAATAATGATAGATAATTGATTTAGGTTGATTTAGAGAATTTTTCATTTTAAATGCTAGCAGAAATTTAAGAAGATACATCATTGCATCTATGGTAGTCAAACTAAGGATAAAAATTTAACATTCATCTAGCATTGGAGTTTTTCTTTTTTTGAATAATACTTTAATCACTACTTTCTTCACTTCTTAGTAAGCATCTGCAAAGATATATTAAAATCTAACATAAACTACTGTTTGTATTTTGAAATCTGTAAAGCAATAAAACTTTAATATATTTTCCAACATGAAAAGCAAAACCTTATTTCTATATAAAATTGAATACAAAGGATTCTTAGATTGCATAGAATGGAATCATTTCATTACCAGGTTTCTTTCATTTTTACTAGGAAAATCTTATGTAGGTTTGAATAATGACTTATTTAATAAGGAAAAAAATTCTTTGTGAAACCATGACATTATTTATGAGCCATCCTATGTACTAAAACATATAACAAGGTATATGATACTATTTTTAAATTAAAACAAACATTCAGGGAAACCTAGAAGGTTTGTAGGCTTCATTTCTGTTTAGTTTTATAGAATAATACATTTTATTTCATCTTTTTTCACCCCTTTTCCTATTGACGTTAACCCCTCTTGTTTTCAACTTAATATTTTTCATCTACTTAGATACCAAAAATGGATATAGGACATATAAATTGGTAGAGCCTGTCCGTAAGGTTAGGGTGTTTAAAAATTTTTAAAAAAATTTATTCTTTTTTTGTAATTTTTTTTTTTCACAAAAATTTTTTTTTTTCCCCCCTTTTTTTTTTTTAAACCAAAAACACAGGTCCCGTTAAAAAAGGGGGGGGAAGGGGAAGAGAGAAAACCCTCTCCCCCCCCCACATTTATAGGGGACATCTAAACGCCAAGTAAATTCCTCAAACAGCTTCCGAATGTCGGCAGAGAACATCGGACACTGAGAAAAGCAACTCACTCCCCTCTAAAGGAGGTAGGAAAGAATATAGAAGCCAGAGAGGGACAAAGAGGGAGGGACGGACCTCTGTCCGGGGAAGGGAGCCTGGAAAGGGAAAGAGAAGTTTCCAAACACCGGGAAACTCTCCCTGTAGAGTCTGTGCCAACCGAGAAAGCACGGAGATATCATAACAGAGAGGAAATCAAAGGAACAATTAAGACCCACAGACTACGAGCCCTGCAGTAGCTTCCGCGGCGGGGAAGGCATCATCGCAAACACCCGCTTCCGCCAGTAGCAAGCCGGGGCTGGGCGGGGAGACGCTGTGGGCTGCTCCCACGCCGCCGGCGGCTCCCCCGTGGGAAGCACCCCCGAGGAGCGCACCCCTCCCCCCTGCCGCCAGCCGCTCCCGCGCGGGCACGCACCCACCCCCTGCGCCCGGGGCTCCCGAGCGGGTCGACCCCCACCACCGACCGTTCCCGTGCGAACCACTCCATCCCCTCACCGCTGCTCCCCCGCCAGCCGTTGCCGCGCGGGCCGTTTCTGCCGGGAGTGGTTTGGGCCGGCAGACCGGACTGCGGCGAGGACCACAGGAGGGGCCGGCCCGGGCCCAAGACACTGCGGGGCCTGCGCACAGAGCAAGGGGACTATAGCGCACGCCCGCCCCCTGCGCCGGGGGCTCCCGCGCGGGTCGACCCCCACCGCCGACCGTTCCTGTGCGCACCACTCCATCCCCCTCACCGCCGCTCCCCCGCCAGCCGTTGCTGCGCGGGCCGTTTCTGCCGGGAGTGGTTTGGGCCGGCAGACCGGACTGCAGCGAGGACCACAGGAGGGGCCGGCCCGGGCCCAAGACACTGCGGGGCCCGCGCACAGAGCAAGGGACTATAGCACGCGCCCGCCCCCTGCGCCGGGGGCTCCCGCGCGGGTCGACCCCCACCGCCGACCGTTCCCGTTCCCGTGCGAACCATCCCCTCGCCGCCGCTCCCCCGCCAGCCGTGGCCGCGCGGGCCGTTCCCGCCGGGAGTGGGTCGGGCTGGCAGACCAGACTGAGGCACCGTCCACAGAAGAGGCCGGCCCAGGCCCAAGACACTGCGGGGCCCGCGCACAGAACAAAGTACTATACAGACCAACTACAGAGAAAGGGGCCTATAGATCTTGAGGAACTTAAGCCGGAACAAGGAACTAGCCGAAAATGAACTGAACCCACAGCAATAAAAGAGAAACTCTTATACATATTGTTACTATTTTTACCAACATTATTTCCTTTTTTTTTTTTTTTTTTTTAATATATGTTTTTTTAAAAAATTTTATTATTTTTTTATTGAAAGGAAGAGGAGGGGGGAGGGGAAGAAAAGAAAAAAGAAAAAATTTTTTTTTTTTTTTTCTCTTTCCTTTTAATTTTTTTCTTTTTTTCTTCTTGTTTTTGTTTCTTTTATTCTTATGTTTTTATCCTCTAGTACTTCTTTAATCTCCACGGTTAGATATAACTTTTGCGACCCTGTTTTGGTTTTTTTGTGTGTTTTTTTTTTTTTTTTTTTTCTTGTTTTTGTTTCTTTTATTTTTATGTTTTTATCCTCTAGTACTTCTTTAATCTCCACTGTTAGATATAACTTTTGCGACCCTGTTTTGGTTTTCCTTGTGTGTGTTTTCTTTCTTTTTTTTTTTTTTCTTTTTCTTCTCTTTTTTTCTTTATGTCCTTGGCTTTTTTTCTCCCCTTTGTTCTTTTCTTTACTGATTACTGACTGGATCTGTCTCTCTCCTTGACACTCCCTCCTTTTATCCTCCTGACCAACTATATCTCCCTCCTCCCTTTCTCCTTCTCCGTATAACTCCGTGAACATCTCTGAACAGTCTAGTTGTGGAATGCAATATAGAAGACGAACTTTATGAGACTACTGCAAAAATAAGGCAGATAACAGGAAGCAGGAGGCTTAAGTCCAAACCCTGACCCCACGAAACATTAATTGACAGGAGCTCATCAAATGCCTCCATATCTACACTGAAACCAAGCATCACACAAAGACCAGCAAGTTCCACGGCAAGACATACCAAGAAAAACCTTTAGAAAAACAAGAACACAGCCCTGAGCTCCAAGTCACAGGCTACACAAAGCGACCTCAAAACCATAGACATCTCATAACACACCACTAGACACTCCACCGCACCCCAGAGAAAAGAAATCCAGCCCCACCCACCAGAACATCGATACAAGCTTCCATAAACAAGTAACCTCGACTTGCCACCGGTACAAACCCACATATAGGGCAGAAAAGCCACAATAAAGAGAACTCCACAGACTGCCAGAATACAGTAAGGACTCCCCAAACTCAGCATTTTAAACAAGATGAAGAGACAGAAGAATTCCCAGCAGGTAAAGGAACAGGATAAATGCCCACCAAACCAAACTAAAGAGGAAGAAATAGCGAACCTACCTGATAAAGAATTCCGAATAATGATAGTGAAATTAATCCAAAGCCTGGAAAGCAAAATGGAATCATGGATAAATAGCCTGGAGAAAAGCATCGAGAAGATGCAAGAAAGATTTAACAAGGACCTAGAAGAAATAAAAAAGAGTCAATATATAATGAATAATACAATAAATGAGATCCAAAACACTCTGGAGGCAACAAATAGTAGAATTACAGAGGCAGAAGATAGAATTAGTGAATTAGAAGATAGAATGGCAGAATTAAATGAATCAGAGGAGAAAAAAGAAAAACGAATTAAAAGGAATGAGGACAATCTCAGAGACCTCCAGGACAATCTTAAACGTTACAATATTCGAATCATAGGAGTTCCAGAAGAAGAAGACAAAAAGAAAGACCATGAGAAGATACTAGAGGAGATAATAGTTGAAAACTTCCCTAAAATGGGGAAGGAAATAATCACTCAAGTCCAAGAAACCCAGAGAGTCCCATATAGGATAAACCCAAGGCGAAACACCCCAAGACACATATTAATCAAATTAACAAAGATCAAACACAAAGAACAAATATTAAAAGCAGCAAGGGAAAAACAACAAATAACACACAAGGGAATTCCAATAAGGCTAACAGCTGATCTTTCAATAGAAACTCTTCAAGCCAGGAGGGAATGGCAAGACATACTTAAAGTGATGAAAGAAAAGAACCTACAGCCCAGATTATTGTACCCAGCAAGGATCTCATTCAAATATGAAGGAGAAATCAAAACCTTTACAGACAAGCAGAAGCTGAGAGAATTCAGCACCACCAAACCAGCTCTCCAACAAATACTAAAGGACCTTCTCTAGACAGGAAACACAAAAAGGATATATAAATTCAAACCCAAAACAACAAAGTAAATGGCAACGGGATCATATTTATCCGTAATTACCTTAAATGTAAATGGGTTGAATGCCTCAACCAAAAGGCAGAGACTGGCTGAATGGATACAAAAACAAGACCCATACATATGTTGTCTACAAGAGACCCACCTCAAAATAGGGGACACATACAGACTGAAAGTGAAGGGCTGGAAAAAGATTTTCCATGCAAATAGGGACCAAAAGAAAGCAGAAGTAGCAATACTCATATCAGATAAAATAGACTTTAAAACAAAAGCTGTGAAAAGAGACAAAGAAGGTCACTACATAATGATCAAAGGATCAATCCAAGAAGAAGATATAACAATTATAAATATATATGCACCCAACTTAGGAGCACCGCAATATGTAAGACAAATACTAACAAGTATGAAAGGAGAAATAAACAATAACACAATAATAGTGGGAGACTTTAATACCCCACTTACGCCAATGGATAGATCAACTAAGCAGAAAATTAACAAGGAAACACAAGCTTTAAATGATACAATAGACAAATTAGAACTAATTGATATCTATAGGACATTTCATCCCAAAACAGTGAATTTCACCTTTTTCTCAAGTGCACACGGAACCTTCTCCAGGATAGACCACATCCTGGGCCATAAATCTAGCCTTGGTAAGTTCAGAAAAATTGAAATCATTCCAACCATTTTTTCTGACCACAATGCAGTAAGAGTAAATCTCAATAACAGGAGAAAAACTATTAAAAATTCCAACATATGGAGGCTGAACAACACACTCCTGAATAACCAACAAATCACAGAAGAAATCAAAAAAGAAATAAAATTCTGCATAGAAACGAATGAAAATGAAAACACAACAACCCAAAACCTGTGGGACACTGTAAAAGCAGTCCTAAGGGGAAAGTTCATAGCAATTCAGGCATACCTTAAGAAACAAGAAAAAAGCCAAATAAATAACCTAACTCTACACCTAAAGCAACTGGAAAAGGAAGAAATGAAGCACCCCAAGATTAGTAGAAGGAAAGAAATCTTAAAAATTAGGGCAGAAATAAATGCAAAAGAAACAAAAGAGACCATAGCAAAAATTAACAAAGCCAAAAGTTGGTTCTTTGAAAGGGTAAATAAAATTGACAAACCACTAGCCAGACTCATCAAGAAACAAAGGAGAAGAATCAAATCAATAAAATTAGAAAAGAAAATGGAGAGATCACAACAGACAGCACAGAAATACAAAGGATCATAAGAGACTACTATCAGCAATTATATGGCAATAAAATGGACAACGTGGAAGAAATGGACAAATTCTTAGAAAAGTACAACTTTCCAAAACTGGATCAGGAAGAAATAGAAAATCTCAACAGACCCATCACAAGCACGGAAATTGAAACTGTAATCAGAAATCTCCCAGCAAACAAAAGCCCAGGCCCAGACGGCTTCACAGCTGAATTCTACCAAAAATTTAGAGAAGAGCTAACACCTATCCTACTCAAACTGTTCCAGAAAATTGCAGAGGAAGGCAAACTCCCAAACTCATTTTATGAGGCCACCATCACCCTAATTCCAAAACCTGACAAAGATCCCACAAAAAAAGAAAACTACAGGCCAATATCACTGATGAACATAGATGCAAAAATCCTTAACAAAATTCTAGCAATCAGAATCCAACAACACATTAAAAAGATCATACACCATGACCAAGTGGGCTTTATCCCAGGGATGCAAGGATTCTTCAATATCCGCAAATCAATCAGCGTAATACACCACATTAACAAACTGAAGAATAAAAACCATATGATTATCTCAATAGATGCAGAGAAAGCCTTTGACAAAGTTCAACATCCATTTATGATAAAAACTCTCCAGAAAGCAGGAATAGAAGGAACATACCTCAACATAATAAAATCTATATACGACAAACCCACAGCAAACATTATCCTCAATGGTGAAAAACTGAAAGCATTTCCTCTAAAGTCAGGAACAAGACAAGGATGCCCACTTTCACCATTATTATTCAACATTGTTCTGGAAGTTCTGACCACAGCAATCAGAGCAGAAAAAGAAATAAAAGGAATCCAAATTGGAAAAGAAGAAGTAAAACTCTCACTGTTTGCAGATGACATGATCCTCTACGTAGAAAACCCTAAAGATTCCACCAGAAAATAACTAGAACTAATCAATGAATACAGTAAAGTTGCAGGATATAAAATTAACACACAGAAATCCCTTGCATTCCTGTACACTAATAACGAGAAAATAGAAAGAGAAATTAAAGAAACAATTCCATTCACCATTGCAATAAAAACAATAAAATACTTAGGAATATATCTTCCTAAAGAATCTAAAGACCTATATTTAGAAAACTATAAAACACTGCTGAAAGAAATTAAAGAGGACACTAATAGATGGAGGTATATTCCTTGT